>OZ024678.1:0-600000 GCA_964016965.1 Diacarnus erythraeanus
CCCTAGAGAAGTTCCCATGGAACACCAACCAATTGAAGACCCTCCTGCACCAGAAAGACCAGGAGACAGTGAAAACCAGCTCCTAGTACTGAGAAAGAAATACAAAAGAACGTGCTCCGGACTTGTGAAGATGCACTCGCATCTAGAATTCATCCAAAAGTGTCGAGAGAAAGCCTCAGCTCCCAAGGGACTACGCATTAAAGTAAAATGTAATGCCCTCCTGGCTGACTTTACTGACATCGGTCACAGATTTAAAGAAATCAAAAACCAGGCTGAGGAAGACTTCATGGAAGCTTTAATCCAACATTATGAACTAACGACCTCCAGACTTGAAACAGAAAAAAGTCTCTTGATTTCAGAGATGGACAAGCTATGTCAAAACTGCCACGACACACAAACAGCCGAGGCACACCAGTCTCTCCTGGAAAAAACCCAAGAAAACATCCTCAAGCTCAGAGAGAGACTTGGGAGAAGAAGAACAAGAAATTGGAGTCCTTGGACCTACCACCTGTCAAAAGACCAAAACAGGATACCCCTAGGAGAAAGAAGAGAGGTATGAATAATACTAATCCCCCTTATCCTCCCAATAATACAAAAAATAAATCTAAATCTACGGATAGCTATCCCAGGAATCCAAACAGATATGTTTATGTTAATCCTAATACTGTAACTAATACTAATGACTCCCAAGTTGCAGCTCTCCTGAAGGAATTGCTGCAACAACTTCCACAAAGACAACCACACAATCAACAAATAGCTCCACCATTTCACAATGCCTGGTCCCTGCAGCAACCATCGCTGTGGGGGCCATGTGCACCCCTGGGATGGCAGCCACCATCGCTGTCTGACCAGGGTATCAACGGTCTGCTCCCACAGCAACCACAGCTGCTGGGAGTGGGCCGGGATTTTCACCACACAGGCAGGCCTCACTAGCTGCAGCCTCAAAAAGGATTGATCATAGGACTGATTTTAGGCTTAATAAAACTGATTCTAGACACAATAGACTATATAGACATAGGATTTGTTACAATTATAATATAAATCACAATAATAAAAAAAGACACCTCAGACGTGTACACAAACGGACAGAAAATGTCCTCGATGCTAGCAAATACATTACCAACTTATCATCAAAAAATTTGACACTAGAACAAAACAAAATCCTAACTCTAGGCCTAAAATTCATTCCTAGTAGAAGACATAATCCTGAGAGTTTGAAAAAAGCCACGTTGGAATTCCAGCGATCAAATAGACTGAAACATTATTTTAGGAACTGGTCCCACCAGACACCACACCCTTTCAGACAGAAAAGTAGCTGGATGCCACCCAAGGCATCGGCACACATTGAAGAATACCTGCACAGAATAGAACAGGACATTAACAAATTAGAGCCAGTTGCATTCTACCCCAACCTGGGTAAATCAGAACTACAGGCTCTAAAATCACTATCAGAAGACCACACAATAGTAATAAAGCAGGCAGATAAGGGCTCCGGTATAGTGATAGAAGATACCAAAAAATACATAGAAGACGGTCTTGATCACTTAGCAGACCATACAATATATAGAAAAATAGACCATGATCCCACAGAATCTTTGGCTAAGGAAATAAACCAATTTGTCAAATATATGTATAATAGAGGTATCATAGATAACATCACTAAAGATTACCTCACCTTTCAACCCAACAGTTTGCCAAGAACGCAACAGCTGTACTTTCTCAAAAAGATACATAAAAATCCCATAGCTGTTAGACCTATAGTGAGTGGCTGTGGAGGTCCCACAGAAAGGATATCTCAATTTGTGGACCTTCACCTAAAGACATTCGTTCCAAAGATAAAATCATACATTAGAGACAGTGGCCACTTGATAAACATTTTGCAAGAGACTAGGATACCCACCAACAGCATTTTGGCCACCATAGACGTTAAAGCCCTCTATCTAAATATCCCACATGAGGAAGGCATACTTGCAGTTAAGAACAGGGTATATTATAATAACAGGGAGTCTGACGACATACCCATACCCTTTGGAACTATGTCAGACCTCCTTCGCATTGTCCTCACTAAAAATTTCTTTCAATTTGCTGATTGTATATATCATCAAGTACAGGGTACAGCGATGGGGACAAAGATGGCTCCTTCCTATGCAAACCTGTTTATGGCAGAACTGGAAGAGAAGCTGTTGTCACACTCCACAACGAATCCTATTCTGTGGAAGAGATATATTGATGATATACTCTGTATCTGGCCTGGCTCGCAACAGAGTCTGGATGACTTCATTGAGTACCTAAATAAGGCACACACTACCATTAAATTCACCTGCGAGAGTTCCACACACAGTGTGGACTTCCTAGATATTACAATCTACAAAGGGAACAGATATAGGTCCACTGGCATATTAGACTTTAAACCATTTTTTAAATCTACAAACAAATTCCAATATTTGGAATATTCCTCAGCCCATCCCAGGCGTACCTTCAAAAGCCTCATCAAAGGGGAATTGACTAGGTTACTGAGAGCCTGTTCTGATGAATCAGAGTACAACAATGTCAAATCTAAGCTATACAGGGCCTTCAGAGATAGAGGATATCCGTCCTCACTTATTAAGAAGGTTCAGGAATCAGTCCCCCATTCATCTAGACAACAGGCTCTCAGAGATAAACAAGAGGCACCCTGCCCATACCAAACCTTCCTTGTGGTTGACTACACCCCAGACTTGGACGTCAGGAGACTAAACACTCTGTTGAGACCAACCACAGAGGAAGAAGAATGGGTCCCCAAACCCTGTTTGAGCCTTAGGAAAACTAATGACCTTGGAAAAGTCCTCGTTAGAGCCAAACTTAAGGGAATGCAAGACCCACCTAAATCCACTGACCCAATAATCATTACAATTACTCCTAATCTGGACGGACGCTCGGCAGCATGTGGCCAACCAGCGTGCAGGTGCTGCCGGGCAATGTCCAGAAAGATAAGAATTACATCCAATTCTAATTATAAATCTTTTCCAGTCCCAAGACACACAAACTGCCACACCAGATGTGTCGTATACCTACTTGAATGTACAAAATGTAATAAGGGTAACCAATATGTAGGTCAGACAGAAAGAACCATACAAGAAAGGGTGGCAGGCCATAGACAGGCCGCCACCACTAAAACTAACTTGCCTCTTTATAAGCATTTCATAGGTAAACAGGACCACGACTTCCAAAGAGACATCAAAGTCACCATCCTGGAGAAAACCACCACTAATTCACTTCTGGTGAGAGAGGCCTACTGGATCCTTACTCTTGACACAGTCTATCCCAAGGGACTGAACAGTAGATTTGATCAACATCCCACATCTACCTCAGGAAGTGCAACTCAGACATGACTAACTATCAGATAATAATTTATCCTAACACTAGGGCCCTAACACTATCCCTAGCCCTAGCTCAAACCTTAGCCCAAACACTAACCCTAGCCCATAGCCTTAGACCTAGCCTTAGGTTTATAACTACCACTATAACATTATCCCTAGCCCTAGCCTTGGCCTATGGCCTGAGATCCCTTAGATCCTAACTTATCATTAACTACTGAGACCTAAGTACTTACCTTTATACTTGGTTTTTCTCTATTTTCTTCAGACTCATCAAAAAGAATTTTAAGCTCCAGGTGGGAGGTGCCTACCAAGCTGCATTTCCTGCCTGGAGTCTGTCTCCGAGTGCGCAACCGTGCAAGCTCGTTGAGACAGCTAGAGGCATCACGTTCGTGCAGCCATGCACGGGCGTGTTGCTTAGGTGCCTGGCGCCAAATTCAAATTGTGGATGGACCTACCAGAAGCTTCTATACCAGAACTGACCAATAAGAACACTTGTAGCATAGATATTTAAAGCCACTACGCACATATTCATGCACACAAGTCATAGTATTCCTGAAGAAGGTCTAGTAATAAGACCGAAACGTCGGATATACTATTTAATTTAATAATAATTCTCACCAGTTTGCCATCCACGACGGGATGCCGCCCAAAAGAACCACCAGAAAGAAGAACATTAGCTACGCCAGCGTCACTTTGGCCGCTGGCAAAGGCGTGGAATCCGTTTCAAACGAAGAGCAGCATTTGCCAATATTTAGACCCCAGCATACATCACTAGCCCATGACGAACGAGATTCCGAGATCGTTGCGTCCGCCTCCGAACAAAACACCGGCCCTAGAGAAGTTCCCATGGAACACCAACCAATTGAAGACCCTCCTGCACCAGAAAGACCAGGAGACAGTGAAAACCAGCTCCTAGTACTGAGAAAGAAATACAAAAGAACGTGCTCCGGACTTGTGAAGATGCACTCGCATCTAGAATTCATCCAAAAGTGTCGAGAGAAAGCCTCAGCTCCCAAGGGACTACGCATTAAAGTAAAATGTAATGCCCTCCTGGCTGACTTTACTGACATCGGTCACAGATTTAAAGAAATCAAAAACCAGGCTGAGGAAGACTTCATGGAAGCTTTAATCCAACATTATGAACTAACGACCTCCAGACTTGAAACAGAAAAAAGTCTCTTGATTTCAGAGATGGACAAGCTATGTCAAAACTGCCACGACACACAAACAGCCGAGGCACACCAGTCTCTCCTGGAAAAAACCCAAGAAAACATCCTCAAGCTCAGAGAGAGACTTGAGGAGAAGAAGAACAAGAAATTGGAGTCCTTGGACCTACCACCTGTCAAAAGACCAAAACAGGATACCCCTAGGAGAAAGAAGAGAGGTATGAATAATACTAATCCCCCTTATCCTCCCAATAATACAAAAAATAAATCTAAATCTACGGATAGCTATCCCAGGAATCCAAACAGATATGTTTATGTTAATCCTAATACTGTAACTAATACTAATGACTCCCAAGTTGCAGCTCTCCTGAAGGAATTGCTGCAACAACTTCCACAAAGACAACCACACAATCAACAAATAGCTCCACCATTTCACAATGCCTGGTCCCTGCAGCAACCATCGCTGTGGGGGCCATGTGCACCCCTGGGATGGCAGCCACCATCGCTGTCTGACCAGGGTATCAACGGTCTGCTCCCACAGCAACCACAGCTGCTGGGAGTGGGCCGGGATTTTCACCACACAGGCAGGCCTCACTAGCTGCAGCCTCAAAAAGGATTGATCATAGGACTGATTTTAGGCTTAATAAAACTGATTCTAGACACAATAGACTATATAGACATAGGATTTGTTACAATTATAATATAAATCACAATAATAAAAAAAGACACCTCAGACGTGTACACAAACGGACAGAAAATGTCCTCGATGCTAGCAAATACATTACCAACTTATCATCAAAAAATTTGACACTAGAACAAAACAAAATCCTAACTCTAGGCCTAAAATTCATTCCTAGTAGAAGACATAATCCTGAGAGTTTGAAAAAAGCCACGTTGGAATTCCAGCGATCAAATAGACTGAAACATTATTTTAGGAACTGGTCCCACCAGACACCACACCCTTTCAGACAGAAAAGTAGCTGGATGCCACCCAAGGCATCGGCACACATTGAAGAATACCTGCACAGAATAGAACAGGACATTAACAAATTAGAGCCAGTTGCATTCTACCCCAACCTGGGTAAATCAGAACTACAGGCTCTAAAATCACTATCAGAAGACCACACAATAGTAATAAAGCAGGCAGATAAGGGCTCCGGTATAGTGATAGAAGATACCAAAAAATACATAGAAGACGGTCTTGATCACTTAGCAGACCATACAATATATAGAAAAATAGACCATGATCCCACAGAATCTTTGGCTAAGGAAATAAACCAATTTGTCAAATATATGTATAATAGAGGTATCATAGATAACATCACTAAAGATTACCTCACCTTTCAACCCAACAGTTTGCCAAGAACGCAACAGCTGTACTTTCTCAAAAAGATACATAAAAATCCCATAGCTGTTAGACCTATAGTGAGTGGCTGTGGAGGTCCCACAGAAAGGATATCTCAATTTGTGGACCTTCACCTAAAGACATTCGTTCCAAAGATAAAATCATACATTAGAGACAGTGGCCACTTGATAAACATTTTGCAAGAGACTAGGATACCCACCAACAGCATTTTGGCCACCATAGACGTTAAAGCCCTCTATCTAAATATCCCACATGAGGAAGGCATACTTGCAGTTAAGAACAGGGTATATTATAATAACAGGGAGTCTGACGACATACCCATACCCTTTGGAACTATGTCAGACCTCCTTCGCATTGTCCTCACTAAAAATTTCTTTCAATTTGCTGATTGTATATATCATCAAGTACAGGGTACAGCGATGGGGACAAAGATGGCTCCTTCCTATGCAAACCTGTTTATGGCAGAACTGGAAGAGAAGCTGTTGTCACACTCCACAACGAATCCTATTCTGTGGAAGAGATATATTGATGATATACTCTGTATCTGGCCTGGCTCGCAACAGAGTCTGGATGACTTCATTGAGTACCTAAATAAGGCACACACTACCATTAAATTCACCTGCGAGAGTTCCACACACAGTGTGGACTTCCTAGATATTACAATCTACAAAGGGAACAGATATAGGTCCACTGGCATATTAGACTTTAAACCATTTTTTAAATCTACAAACAAATTCCAATATTTGGAATATTCCTCAGCCCATCCCAGGCGTACCTTCAAAAGCCTCATCAAAGGGGAATTGACTAGGTTACTGAGAGCCTGTTCTGATGAATCAGAGTACAACAATGTCAAATCTAAGCTATACAGGGCCTTCAGAGATAGAGGATATCCGTCCTCACTTATTAAGAAGGTTCAGGAATCAGTCCCCCATTCATCTAGACAACAGGCTCTCAGAGATAAACAAGAGGCACCCTGCCCATACCAAACCTTCCTTGTGGTTGACTACACCCCAGACTTGGACGTCAGGAGACTAAACACTCTGTTGAGACCAACCACAGAGGAAGAAGAATGGGTCCCCAAACCCTGTTTGAGCCTTAGGAAAACTAATGACCTTGGAAAAGTCCTCGTTAGAGCCAAACTTAAGGGAATGCAAGACCCACCTAAATCCACTGACCCAATAATCATTACAATTACTCCTAATCTGGACGGACGCTCGGCAGCATGTGGCCAACCAGCGTGCAGGTGCTGCCGGGCAATGTCCAGAAAGATAAGAATTACATCCAATTCTAATTATAAATCTTTTCCAGTCCCAAGACACACAAACTGCCACACCAGATGTGTCGTATACCTACTTGAATGTACAAAATGTAATAAGGGTAACCAATATGTAGGTCAGACAGAAAGAACCATACAAGAAAGGGTGGCAGGCCATAGACAGGCCGCCACCACTAAAACTAACTTGCCTCTTTATAAGCATTTCATAGGTAAACAGGACCACGACTTCCAAAGAGACATCAAAGTCACCATCCTGGAGAAAACCACCACTAATTCACTTCTGGTGAGAGAGGCCTACTGGATCCTTACTCTTGACACAGTCTATCCCAAGGGACTGAACAGTAGATTTGATCAACATCCCACATCTACCTCAGGAAGTGCAACTCAGACATGACTAACTATCAGATAATAATTTATCCTAACACTAGGGCCCTAACACTATCCCTAGCCCTAGCTCAAACCTTAGCCCAAACACTAACCCTAGCCCATAGCCTTAGACCTAGCCTTAGGTTTATAACTACCACTATAACATTATCCCTAGCCCTAGCCTTGGCCTATGGCCTGAGATCCCTTAGATCCTAACTTATCATTAACTACTGAGACCTAAGTACTTACCTTTATACTTGGTTTTTCTCTATTTTCTTCAGACTCATCAAAAAGAATTTTAAGCTCCAGGTGGGAGGTGCCTACCAAGCTGCATTTCCTGCCTGGAGTCTGTCTCCGAGTGCGCAACCGTGCAAGCTCGTTGAGACAGCTAGAGGCATCACGTTCGTGCAGCCATGCACGGGCGTGTTGCTTAGGTGCCTGGCGCCAAATTCAAATTGTGGATGGACCTACCAGAAGCTTCTATACCAGAACTGACCAATAAGAACACTTGTAGCATAGATATTTAAAGCCACTACGCACATATTCATGCACACAAGTCATAGTATTCCTGAAGAAGGTCTAGTAATAAGACCGAAACGTCGGATATACTATTTAATTTAATAATAATTCTCACCAGTTTGCCATCCACGACGGGATGCCGCCCAAAAGAACCACCAGAAAGAAGAACATTAGCTACGCCAGCGTCACTTTGGCCGCTGGCAAAGGCGTGGAATCCGTTTCAAACGAAGAGCAGCATTTGCCAATATTTAGACCCCAGCATACATCACTAGCCCATGACGAACGAGATTCCGAGATCGTTGCGTCCGCCTCCGAACAAAACACCGGCCCTAGAGAAGTTCCCATGGAACACCAACCAATTGAAGACCCTCCTGCACCAGAAAGACCAGGAGACAGTGAAAACCAGCTCCTAGTACTGAGAAAGAAATACAAAAGAACGTGCTCCGGACTTGTGAAGATGCACTCGCATCTAGAATTCATCCAAAAGTGTCGAGAGAAAGCCTCAGCTCCCAAGGGACTACGCATTAAAGTAAAATGTAATGCCCTCCTGGCTGACTTTACTGACATCGGTCACAGATTTAAAGAAATCAAAAACCAGGCTGAGGAAGACTTCATGGAAGCTTTAATCCAACATTATGAACTAACGACCTCCAGACTTGAAACAGAAAAAAGTCTCTTGATTTCAGAGATGGACAAGCTATGTCAAAACTGCCACGACACACAAACAGCCGAGGCACACCAGTCTCTCCTGGAAAAAACCCAAGAAAACATCCTCAAGCTCAGAGAGAGACTTGAGGAGAAGAAGAACAAGAAATTGGAGTCCTTGGACCTACCACCTGTCAAAAGACCAAAACAGGATACCCCTAGGAGAAAGAAGAGAGGTATGAATAATACTAATCCCCCTTATCCTCCCAATAATACAAAAAATAAATCTAAATCTACGGATAGCTATCCCAGGAATCCAAACAGATATGTTTATGTTAATCCTAATACTGTAACTAATACTAATGACTCCCAAGTTGCAGCTCTCCTGAAGGAATTGCTGCAACAACTTCCACAAAGACAACCACACAATCAACAAATAGCTCCACCATTTCACAATGCCTGGTCCCTGCAGCAACCATCGCTGTGGGGGCCATGTGCACCCCTGGGATGGCAGCCACCATCGCTGTCTGACCAGGGTATCAACGGTCTGCTCCCACAGCAACCACAGCTGCTGGGAGTGGGCCGGGATTTTCACCACACAGGCAGGCCTCACTAGCTGCAGCCTCAAAAAGGATTGATCATAGGACTGATTTTAGGCTTAATAAAACTGATTCTAGACACAATAGACTATATAGACATAGGATTTGTTACAATTATAATATAAATCACAATAATAAAAAAAGACACCTCAGACGTGTACACAAACGGACAGAAAATGTCCTCGATGCTAGCAAATACATTACCAACTTATCATCAAAAAATTTGACACTAGAACAAAACAAAATCCTAACTCTAGGCCTAAAATTCATTCCTAGTAGAAGACATAATCCTGAGAGTTTGAAAAAAGCCACGTTGGAATTCCAGCGATCAAATAGACTGAAACATTATTTTAGGAACTGGTCCCACCAGACACCACACCCTTTCAGACAGAAAAGTAGCTGGATGCCACCCAAGGCATCGGCACACATTGAAGAATACCTGCACAGAATAGAACAGGACATTAACAAATTAGAGCCAGTTGCATTCTACCCCAACCTGGGTAAATCAGAACTACAGGCTCTAAAATCACTATCAGAAGACCACACAATAGTAATAAAGCAGGCAGATAAGGGCTCCGGTATAGTGATAGAAGATACCAAAAAATACATAGAAGACGGTCTTGATCACTTAGCAGACCATACAATATATAGAAAAATAGACCATGATCCCACAGAATCTTTGGCTAAGGAAATAAACCAATTTGTCAAATATATGTATAATAGAGGTATCATAGATAACATCACTAAAGATTACCTCACCTTTCAACCCAACAGTTTGCCAAGAACGCAACAGCTGTACTTTCTCAAAAAGATACATAAAAATCCCATAGCTGTTAGACCTATAGTGAGTGGCTGTGGAGGTCCCACAGAAAGGATATCTCAATTTGTGGACCTTCACCTAAAGACATTCGTTCCAAAGATAAAATCATACATTAGAGACAGTGGCCACTTGATAAACATTTTGCAAGAGACTAGGATACCCACCAACAGCATTTTGGCCACCATAGACGTTAAAGCCCTCTATCTAAATATCCCACATGAGGAAGGCATACTTGCAGTTAAGAACAGGGTATATTATAATAACAGGGAGTCTGACGACATACCCATACCCTTTGGAACTATGTCAGACCTCCTTCGCATTGTCCTCACTAAAAATTTCTTTCAATTTGCTGATTGTATATATCATCAAGTACAGGGTACAGCGATGGGGACAAAGATGGCTCCTTCCTATGCAAACCTGTTTATGGCAGAACTGGAAGAGAAGCTGTTGTCACACTCCACAACGAATCCTATTCTGTGGAAGAGATATATTGATGATATACTCTGTATCTGGCCTGGCTCGCAACAGAGTCTGGATGACTTCATTGAGTACCTAAATAAGGCACACACTACCATTAAATTCACCTGCGAGAGTTCCACACACAGTGTGGACTTCCTAGATATTACAATCTACAAAGGGAACAGATATAGGTCCACTGGCATATTAGACTTTAAACCATTTTTTAAATCTACAAACAAATTCCAATATTTGGAATATTCCTCAGCCCATCCCAGGCGTACCTTCAAAAGCCTCATCAAAGGGGAATTGACTAGGTTACTGAGAGCCTGTTCTGATGAATCAGAGTACAACAATGTCAAATCTAAGCTATACAGGGCCTTCAGAGATAGAGGATATCCGTCCTCACTTATTAAGAAGGTTCAGGAATCAGTCCCCCATTCATCTAGACAACAGGCTCTCAGAGATAAACAAGAGGCACCCTGCCCATACCAAACCTTCCTTGTGGTTGACTACACCCCAGACTTGGACGTCAGGAGACTAAACACTCTGTTGAGACCAACCACAGAGGAAGAAGAATGGGTCCCCAAACCCTGTTTGAGCCTTAGGAAAACTAATGACCTTGGAAAAGTCCTCGTTAGAGCCAAACTTAAGGGAATGCAAGACCCACCTAAATCCACTGACCCAATAATCATTACAATTACTCCTAATCTGGACGGACGCTCGGCAGCATGTGGCCAACCAGCGTGCAGGTGCTGCCGGGCAATGTCCAGAAAGATAAGAATTACATCCAATTCTAATTATAAATCTTTTCCAGTCCCAAGACACACAAACTGCCACACCAGATGTGTCGTATACCTACTTGAATGTACAAAATGTAATAAGGGTAACCAATATGTAGGTCAGACAGAAAGAACCATACAAGAAAGGGTGGCAGGCCATAGACAGGCCGCCACCACTAAAACTAACTTGCCTCTTTATAAGCATTTCATAGGTAAACAGGACCACGACTTCCAAAGAGACATCAAAGTCACCATCCTGGAGAAAACCACCACTAATTCACTTCTGGTGAGAGAGGCCTACTGGATCCTTACTCTTGACACAGTCTATCCCAAGGGACTGAACAGTAGATTTGATCAACATCCCACATCTACCTCAGGAAGTGCAACTCAGACATGACTAACTATCAGATAATAATTTATCCTAACACTAGGGCCCTAACACTATCCCTAGCCCTAGCTCAAACCTTAGCCCAAACACTAACCCTAGCCCATAGCCTTAGACCTAGCCTTAGGTTTATAACTACCACTATAACATTATCCCTAGCCCTAGCCTTGGCCTATGGCCTGAGATCCCTTAGATCCTAACTTATCATTAACTACTGAGACCTAAGTACTTACCTTTATACTTGGTTTTTCTCTATTTTCTTCAGACTCATCAAAAAGAATTTTAAGCTCCAGGTGGGAGGTGCCTACCAAGCTGCATTTCCTGCCTGGAGTCTGTCTCCGAGTGCGCAACCGTGCAAGCTCGTTGAGACAGCTAGAGGCATCACGTTCGTGCAGCCATGCACGGGCGTGTTGCTTAGGTGCCTGGCGCCAAATTCAAATTGTGGATGGACCTACCAGAAGCTTCTATACCAGAACTGACCAATAAGAACACTTGTAGCATAGATATTTAAAGCCACTACGCACATATTCATGCACACAAGTCATAGTATTCCTGAAGAAGGTCTAGTAATAAGACCGAAACGTCGGATATACTATTTAATTTAATAATAATTCTCACCAGTTTGCCATCCACGACGGGATGCCGCCCAAAAGAACCACCAGAAAGAAGAACATTAGCTACGCCAGCGTCACTTTGGCCGCTGGCAAAGGCGTGGAATCCGTTTCAAACGAAGAGCAGCATTTGCCAATATTTAGACCCCAGCATACATCACTAGCCCTAGCCCTAGCCCTAGCCCTAGCCCTAGCCCTAGCCCTAGCCCTAGCCCTAGCCCTAGCCCTAGCCCTAGCCCCGAGATCGATGCGTCCGCCGACTTAGAGTCTAACTGCAGATAGAGAAGGAAGCTTATCTCTGTCATAGCTATGGGGGGAGTGGCCAGCTAGTATAAGAACTGAATTCTAGCTCCAATGCCTCTGGGTTCTCGGTAGCTCAGTGGTAAGAGCGTCTGCCCGGTTTGCAGGAGACCTAGGTTCAAATCCTGGCTGAGAACTGAGTTTTTTCTTCTCTCTCTGGAGAAAGAGCTCAGTCGGTTCCATTATATACACTGTGAGCCTTGTAGAGATGATAGCAGAGTAATGGCTTTCTTCATAAGTAATGGTAGATCTCACTTTTAAACTCTTTCTGTCTAGCTCTCTCTCATGTGCATATTAGCCTTAATAGCGGCACCCCAGCCTGGCATATGCACTTCTGTTCTGTTCTTAGTTCTATGAGATCGTCCAGGCAACCTAGCTCTGGAATCCATTGCACTAGGCGTGGGATCCACTTAGATAGAGCCTACTAGAACCTTAGAGCCTCGCCCCTAAAAACCCTACCCCTAGCCACTAGCCCATAATGAGTCTGATCCCGAGATCGATGCGTCCGCCGACTTAGAGTCTAACTGCAGATAGAGAAGGAAGCTTATCTCTGTCATAGCTATGGGGGGAGTGGCCAGCTAGTATAAGAACTGAATTCTAGCTCCAATGCCTCTGGGTTCTCGGTAGCTCAGTGGTAAGAGCGTCTGCCCGGTTTGCAGGAGACCTAGGTTCAAATCCTGGCTGAGAACTGAGTTTTTTCTTCTCTCTCTGGAGAAAGAGCTCAGTCGGTTCCATTATATACACTGTGAGCCTTGTAGAGATGATAGCAGAGTAATGGCTTTCTTCATAAGTAATGGTAGATCTCACTTTTAAACTCTTTCTGTCTAGCTCTCTCTCATGTGCATATTAGCCTTAATAGCGGCACCCCAGCCTGGCATATGCACTTCTGTTCTGTTCTTAGTTCTATGAGATCGTCCAGGCAACCTAGCTCTGGAATCCATTGCACTAGGCGTGGGATCCACTTAGATAGAGCCTACTAGAACCTTAGAGCCTCGCCCCTAAAAACCCTACCCCTAGCCACTAGCCCATAATGAGTCTGATCCCGAGATCGATGCGTCCGCCGACTTAGAGTCTAACTGCAGATAGAGAAGGAAGCTTATCTCTGTCATAGCTATGGGGGGAGTGGCCAGCTAGTATAAGAACTGAATTCTAGCTCCAATGCCTCTGGGTTCTCGGTAGCTCAGTGGTAAGAGCGTCTGCCCGGTTTGCAGGAGACCTAGGTTCAAATCCTGGCTGAGAACTGAGTTTTTTCTTCTCTCTCTGGAGAAAGAGCTCAGTCGGTTCCATTATATACACTGTGAGCCTTGTAGAGATGATAGCAGAGTAATGGCTTTCTTCATAAGTAATGGTAGATCTCACTTTTAAACTCTTTCTGTCTAGCTCTCTCTCATGTGCATATTAGCCTTAATAGCGGCACCCCAGCCTGGCATATGCACTTCTGTTCTGTTCTTAGTTCTATGAGATCGTCCAGGCAACCTAGCTCTGGAATCCATTGCACTAGGCGTGGGATCCACTTAGATAGAGCCTACTAGAACCTTAGAGCCTCGCCCCTAAAAACCCTACCCCTAGCCACTAGCCCATAATGAGTCTGATCCCGAGATCGATGCGTCCGCCGACTTAGAGTCTAACTGCAGATAGAGAAGGAAGCTTATCTCTGTCATAGCTATGGGGGGAGTGGCCAGCTAGTATAAGAACTGAATTCTAGCTCCAATGCCTCTGGGTTCTCGGTAGCTCAGTGGTAAGAGCGTCTGCCCGGTTTGCAGGAGACCTAGGTTCAAATCCTGGCTGAGAACTGAGTTTTTTCTTCTCTCTCTGGAGAAAGAGCTCAGTCGGTTCCATTATATACACTGTGAGCCTTGTAGAGATGATAGCAGAGTAATGGCTTTCTTCATAAGTAATGGTAGATCTCACTTTTAAACTCTTTCTGTCTAGCTCTCTCTCATGTGCATATTAGCCTTAATAGCGGCACCCCAGCCTGGCATATGCACTTCTGTTCTGTTCTTAGTTCTATGAGATCGTCCAGGCAACCTAGCTCTGGAATCCATTGCACTAGGCGTGGGATCCACTTAGATAGAGCCTACTAGAACCTTAGAGCCTCGCCCCTAAAAACCCTACCCCTAGCCACTAGCCCATAATGAGTCTGATCCCGAGATCGATGCGTCCGCCGACTTAGAGTCTAACTGCAGATAGAGAAGGAAGCTTATCTCTGTCATAGCTATGGGGGGAGTGGCCAGCTAGTATAAGAACTGAATTCTAGCTCCAATGCCTCTGGGTTCTCGGTAGCTCAGTGGTAAGAGCGTCTGCCCGGTTTGCAGGAGACCTAGGTTCAAATCCTGGCTGAGAACTGAGTTTTTTCTTCTCTCTCTGGAGAAAGAGCTCAGTCGGTTCCATTATATACACTGTGAGCCTTGTAGAGATGATAGCAGAGTAATGGCTTTCTTCATAAGTAATGGTAGATCTCACTTTTAAACTCTTTCTGTCTAGCTCTCTCTCATGTGCATATTAGCCTTAATAGCGGCACCCCAGCCTGGCATATGCACTTCTGTTCTGTTCTTAGTTCTATGAGATCGTCCAGGCAACCTAGCTCTGGAATCCATTGCACTAGGCGTGGGATCCACTTAGATAGAGCCTACTAGAACCTTAGAGCCTCGCCCCTAAAAACCCTACCCCTAGCCACTAGCCCATAATGAGTCTGATCCCGAGATCGATGCGTCCGCCGACTTAGAGTCTAACTGCAGATAGAGAAGGAAGCTTATCTCTGTCATAGCTATGGGGGGAGTGGCCAGCTAGTATAAGAACTGAATTCTAGCTCCAATGCCTCTGGGTTCTCGGTAGCTCAGTGGTAAGAGCGTCTGCCCGGTTTGCAGGAGACCTAGGTTCAAATCCTGGCTGAGAACTGAGTTTTTTCTTCTCTCTCTGGAGAAAGAGCTCAGTCGGTTCCATTATATACACTGTGAGCCTTGTAGAGATGATAGCAGAGTAATGGCTTTCTTCATAAGTAATGGTAGATCTCACTTTTAAACTCTTTCTGTCTAGCTCTCTCTCATGTGCATATTAGCCTTAATAGCGGCACCCCAGCCTGGCATATGCACTTCTGTTCTGTTCTTAGTTCTATGAGATCGTCCAGGCAACCTAGCTCTGGAATCCATTGCACTAGGCGTGGGATCCACTTAGATAGAGCCTACTAGAACCTTAGAGCCTCGCCCCTAAAAACCCTACCCCTAGCCACTAGCCCATAATGAGTCTGATCCCGAGATCGATGCGTCCGCCGACTTAGAGTCTAACTGCAGATAGAGAAGGAAGCTTATCTCTGTCATAGCTATGGGGGGAGTGGCCAGCTAGTATAAGAACTGAATTCTAGCTCCAATGCCTCTGGGTTCTCGGTAGCTCAGTGGTAAGAGCGTCTGCCCGGTTTGCAGGAGACCTAGGTTCAAATCCTGGCTGAGAACTGAGTTTTTTCTTCTCTCTCTGGAGAAAGAGCTCAGTCGGTTCCATTATATACACTGTGAGCCTTGTAGAGATGATAGCAGAGTAATGGCTTTCTTCATAAGTAATGGTAGATCTCACTTTTAAACTCTTTCTGTCTAGCTCTCTCTCATGTGCATATTAGCCTTAATAGCGGCACCCCAGCCTGGCATATGCACTTCTGTTCTGTTCTTAGTTCTATGAGATCGTCCAGGCAACCTAGCTCTGGAATCCATTGCACTAGGCGTGGGATCCACTTAGATAGAGCCTACTAGAACCTTAGAGCCTCGCCCCTAAAAACCCTACCCCTAGCCACTAGCCCATAATGAGTCTGATCCCGAGATCGATGCGTCCGCCGACTTAGAGTCTAACTGCAGATAGAGAAGGAAGCTTATCTCTGTCATAGCTATGGGGGGAGTGGCCAGCTAGTATAAGAACTGAATTCTAGCTCCAATGCCTCTGGGTTCTCGGTAGCTCAGTGGTAAGAGCGTCTGCCCGGTTTGCAGGAGACCTAGGTTCAAATCCTGGCTGAGAACTGAGTTTTTTCTTCTCTCTCTGGAGAAAGAGCTCAGTCGGTTCCATTATATACACTGTGAGCCTTGTAGAGATGATAGCAGAGTAATGGCTTTCTTCATAAGTAATGGTAGATCTCACTTTTAAACTCTTTCTGTCTAGCTCTCTCTCATGTGCATATTAGCCTTAATAGCGGCACCCCAGCCTGGCATATGCACTTCTGTTCTGTTCTTAGTTCTATGAGATCGTCCAGGCAACCTAGCTCTGGAATCCATTGCACTAGGCGTGGGATCCACTTAGATAGAGCCTACTAGAACCTTAGAGCCTCGCCCCTAAAAACCCTACCCCTAGCCACTAGCCCATAATGAGTCTGATCCCGAGATCGATGCGTCCGCCGACTTAGAGTCTAACTGCAGATAGAGAAGGAAGCTTATCTCTGTCATAGCTATGGGGGGAGTGGCCAGCTAGTATAAGAACTGAATTCTAGCTCCAATGCCTCTGGGTTCTCGGTAGCTCAGTGGTAAGAGCGTCTGCCCGGTTTGCAGGAGACCTAGGTTCAAATCCTGGCTGAGAACTGAGTTTTTTCTTCTCTCTCTGGAGAAAGAGCTCAGTCGGTTCCATTATATACACTGTGAGCCTTGTAGAGATGATAGCAGAGTAATGGCTTTCTTCATAAGTAATGGTAGATCTCACTTTTAAACTCTTTCTGTCTAGCTCTCTCTCATGTGCATATTAGCCTTAATAGCGGCACCCCAGCCTGGCATATGCACTTCTGTTCTGTTCTTAGTTCTATGAGATCGTCCAGGCAACCTAGCTCTGGAATCCATTGCACTAGGCGTGGGATCCACTTAGATAGAGCCTACTAGAACCTTAGAGCCTCGCCCCTAAAAACCCTACCCCTAGCCACTAGCCCATAATGAGTCTGATCCCGAGATCGATGCGTCCGCCGACTTAGAGTCTAACTGCAGATAGAGAAGGAAGCTTATCTCTGTCATAGCTATGGGGGGAGTGGCCAGCTAGTATAAGAACTGAATTCTAGCTCCAATGCCTCTGGGTTCTCGGTAGCTCAGTGGTAAGAGCGTCTGCCCGGTTTGCAGGAGACCTAGGTTCAAATCCTGGCTGAGAACTGAGTTTTTTCTTCTCTCTCTGGAGAAAGAGCTCAGTCGGTTCCATTATATACACTGTGAGCCTTGTAGAGATGATAGCAGAGTAATGGCTTTCTTCATAAGTAATGGTAGATCTCACTTTTAAACTCTTTCTGTCTAGCTCTCTCTCATGTGCATATTAGCCTTAATAGCGGCACCCCAGCCTGGCATATGCACTTCTGTTCTGTTCTTAGTTCTATGAGATCGTCCAGGCAACCTAGCTCTGGAATCCATTGCACTAGGCGTGGGATCCACTTAGATAGAGCCTACTAGAACCTTAGAGCCTCGCCCCTAAAAACCCTACCCCTAGCCACTAGCCCATAATGAGTCTGATCCCGAGATCGATGCGTCCGCCGACTTAGAGTCTAACTGCAGATAGAGAAGGAAGCTTATCTCTGTCATAGCTATGGGGGGAGTGGCCAGCTAGTATAAGAACTGAATTCTAGCTCCAATGCCTCTGGGTTCTCGGTAGCTCAGTGGTAAGAGCGTCTGCCCGGTTTGCAGGAGACCTAGGTTCAAATCCTGGCTGAGAACTGAGTTTTTTCTTCTCTCTCTGGAGAAAGAGCTCAGTCGGTTCCATTATATACACTGTGAGCCTTGTAGAGATGATAGCAGAGTAATGGCTTTCTTCATAAGTAATGGTAGATCTCACTTTTAAACTCTTTCTGTCTAGCTCTCTCTCATGTGCATATTAGCCTTAATAGCGGCACCCCAGCCTGGCATATGCACTTCTGTTCTGTTCTTAGTTCTATGAGATCGTCCAGGCAACCTAGCTCTGGAATCCATTGCACTAGGCGTGGGATCCACTTAGATAGAGCCTACTAGAACCTTAGAGCCTCGCCCCTAAAAACCCTACCCCTAGCCACTAGCCCATAATGAGTCTGATCCCGAGATCGATGCGTCCGCCGACTTAGAGTCTAACTGCAGATAGAGAAGGAAGCTTATCTCTGTCATAGCTATGGGGGGAGTGGCCAGCTAGTATAAGAACTGAATTCTAGCTCCAATGCCTCTGGGTTCTCGGTAGCTCAGTGGTAAGAGCGTCTGCCCGGTTTGCAGGAGACCTAGGTTCAAATCCTGGCTGAGAACTGAGTTTTTTCTTCTCTCTCTGGAGAAAGAGCTCAGTCGGTTCCATTATATACACTGTGAGCCTTGTAGAGATGATAGCAGAGTAATGGCTTTCTTCATAAGTAATGGTAGATCTCACTTTTAAACTCTTTCTGTCTAGCTCTCTCTCATGTGCATATTAGCCTTAATAGCGGCACCCCAGCCTGGCATATGCACTTCTGTTCTGTTCTTAGTTCTATGAGATCGTCCAGGCAACCTAGCTCTGGAATCCATTGCACTAGGCGTGGGATCCACTTAGATAGAGCCTACTAGAACCTTAGAGCCTCGCCCCTAAAAACCCTACCCCTAGCCACTAGCCCATAATGAGTCTGATCCCGAGATCGATGCGTCCGCCGACTTAGAGTCTAACTGCAGATAGAGAAGGAAGCTTATCTCTGTCATAGCTATGGGGGGAGTGGCCAGCTAGTATAAGAACTGAATTCTAGCTCCAATGCCTCTGGGTTCTCGGTAGCTCAGTGGTAAGAGCGTCTGCCCGGTTTGCAGGAGACCTAGGTTCAAATCCTGGCTGAGAACTGAGTTTTTTCTTCTCTCTCTGGAGAAAGAGCTCAGTCGGTTCCATTATATACACTGTGAGCCTTGTAGAGATGATAGCAGAGTAATGGCTTTCTTCATAAGTAATGGTAGATCTCACTTTTAAACTCTTTCTGTCTAGCTCTCTCTCATGTGCATATTAGCCTTAATAGCGGCACCCCAGCCTGGCATATGCACTTCTGTTCTGTTCTTAGTTCTATGAGATCGTCCAGGCAACCTAGCTCTGGAATCCATTGCACTAGGCGTGGGATCCACTTAGATAGAGCCTACTAGAACCTTAGAGCCTCGCCCCTAAAAACCCTACCCCTAGCCACTAGCCCATAATGAGTCTGATCCCGAGATCGATGCGTCCGCCGACTTAGAGTCTAACTGCAGATAGAGAAGGAAGCTTATCTCTGTCATAGCTATGGGGGGAGTGGCCAGCTAGTATAAGAACTGAATTCTAGCTCCAATGCCTCTGGGTTCTCGGTAGCTCAGTGGTAAGAGCGTCTGCCCGGTTTGCAGGAGACCTAGGTTCAAATCCTGGCTGAGAACTGAGTTTTTTCTTCTCTCTCTGGAGAAAGAGCTCAGTCGGTTCCATTATATACACTGTGAGCCTTGTAGAGATGATAGCAGAGTAATGGCTTTCTTCATAAGTAATGGTAGATCTCACTTTTAAACTCTTTCTGTCTAGCTCTCTCTCATGTGCATATTAGCCTTAATAGCGGCACCCCAGCCTGGCATATGCACTTCTGTTCTGTTCTTAGTTCTATGAGATCGTCCAGGCAACCTAGCTCTGGAATCCATTGCACTAGGCGTGGGATCCACTTAGATAGAGCCTACTAGAACCTTAGAGCCTCGCCCCTAAAAACCCTACCCCTAGCCACTAGCCCATAATGAGTCTGATCCCGAGATCGATGCGTCCGCCGACTTAGAGTCTAACTGCAGATAGAGAAGGAAGCTTATCTCTGTCATAGCTATGGGGGGAGTGGCCAGCTAGTATAAGAACTGAATTCTAGCTCCAATGCCTCTGGGTTCTCGGTAGCTCAGTGGTAAGAGCGTCTGCCCGGTTTGCAGGAGACCTAGGTTCAAATCCTGGCTGAGAACTGAGTTTTTTCTTCTCTCTCTGGAGAAAGAGCTCAGTCGGTTCCATTATATACACTGTGAGCCTTGTAGAGATGATAGCAGAGTAATGGCTTTCTTCATAAGTAATGGTAGATCTCACTTTTAAACTCTTTCTGTCTAGCTCTCTCTCATGTGCATATTAGCCTTAATAGCGGCACCCCAGCCTGGCATATGCACTTCTGTTCTGTTCTTAGTTCTATGAGATCGTCCAGGCAACCTAGCTCTGGAATCCATTGCACTAGGCGTGGGATCCACTTAGATAGAGCCTACTAGAACCTTAGAGCCTCGCCCCTAAAAACCCTACCCCTAGCCACTAGCCCATAATGAGTCTGATCCCGAGATCGATGCGTCCGCCGACTTAGAGTCTAACTGCAGATAGAGAAGGAAGCTTATCTCTGTCATAGCTATGGGGGGAGTGGCCAGCTAGTATAAGAACTGAATTCTAGCTCCAATGCCTCTGGGTTCTCGGTAGCTCAGTGGTAAGAGCGTCTGCCCGGTTTGCAGGAGACCTAGGTTCAAATCCTGGCTGAGAACTGAGTTTTTTCTTCTCTCTCTGGAGAAAGAGCTCAGTCGGTTCCATTATATACACTGTGAGCCTTGTAGAGATGATAGCAGAGTAATGGCTTTCTTCATAAGTAATGGTAGATCTCACTTTTAAACTCTTTCTGTCTAGCTCTCTCTCATGTGCATATTAGCCTTAATAGCGGCACCCCAGCCTGGCATATGCACTTCTGTTCTGTTCTTAGTTCTATGAGATCGTCCAGGCAACCTAGCTCTGGAATCCATTGCACTAGGCGTGGGATCCACTTAGATAGAGCCTACTAGAACCTTAGAGCCTCGCCCCTAAAAACCCTACCCCTAGCCACTAGCCCATAATGAGTCTGATCCCGAGATCGATGCGTCCGCCGACTTAGAGTCTAACTGCAGATAGAGAAGGAAGCTTATCTCTGTCATAGCTATGGGGGGAGTGGCCAGCTAGTATAAGAACTGAATTCTAGCTCCAATGCCTCTGGGTTCTCGGTAGCTCAGTGGTAAGAGCGTCTGCCCGGTTTGCAGGAGACCTAGGTTCAAATCCTGGCTGAGAACTGAGTTTTTTCTTCTCTCTCTGGAGAAAGAGCTCAGTCGGTTCCATTATATACACTGTGAGCCTTGTAGAGATGATAGCAGAGTAATGGCTTTCTTCATAAGTAATGGTAGATCTCACTTTTAAACTCTTTCTGTCTAGCTCTCTCTCATGTGCATATTAGCCTTAATAGCGGCACCCCAGCCTGGCATATGCACTTCTGTTCTGTTCTTAGTTCTATGAGATCGTCCAGGCAACCTAGCTCTGGAATCCATTGCACTAGGCGTGGGATCCACTTAGATAGAGCCTACTAGAACCTTAGAGCCTCGCCCCTAAAAACCCTACCCCTAGCCACTAGCCCATAATGAGTCTGATCCCGAGATCGATGCGTCCGCCGACTTAGAGTCTAACTGCAGATAGAGAAGGAAGCTTATCTCTGTCATAGCTATGGGGGGAGTGGCCAGCTAGTATAAGAACTGAATTCTAGCTCCAATGCCTCTGGGTTCTCGGTAGCTCAGTGGTAAGAGCGTCTGCCCGGTTTGCAGGAGACCTAGGTTCAAATCCTGGCTGAGAACTGAGTTTTTTCTTCTCTCTCTGGAGAAAGAGCTCAGTCGGTTCCATTATATACACTGTGAGCCTTGTAGAGATGATAGCAGAGTAATGGCTTTCTTCATAAGTAATGGTAGATCTCACTTTTAAACTCTTTCTGTCTAGCTCTCTCTCATGTGCATATTAGCCTTAATAGCGGCACCCCAGCCTGGCATATGCACTTCTGTTCTGTTCTTAGTTCTATGAGATCGTCCAGGCAACCTAGCTCTGGAATCCATTGCACTAGGCGTGGGATCCACTTAGATAGAGCCTACTAGAACCTTAGAGCCTCGCCCCTAAAAACCCTACCCCTAGCCACTAGCCCATAATGAGTCTGATCCCGAGATCGATGCGTCCGCCGACTTAGAGTCTAACTGCAGATAGAGAAGGAAGCTTATCTCTGTCATAGCTATGGGGGGAGTGGCCAGCTAGTATAAGAACTGAATTCTAGCTCCAATGCCTCTGGGTTCTCGGTAGCTCAGTGGTAAGAGCGTCTGCCCGGTTTGCAGGAGACCTAGGTTCAAATCCTGGCTGAGAACTGAGTTTTTTCTTCTCTCTCTGGAGAAAGAGCTCAGTCGGTTCCATTATATACACTGTGAGCCTTGTAGAGATGATAGCAGAGTAATGGCTTTCTTCATAAGTAATGGTAGATCTCACTTTTAAACTCTTTCTGTCTAGCTCTCTCTCATGTGCATATTAGCCTTAATAGCGGCACCCCAGCCTGGCATATGCACTTCTGTTCTGTTCTTAGTTCTATGAGATCGTCCAGGCAACCTAGCTCTGGAATCCATTGCACTAGGCGTGGGATCCACTTAGATAGAGCCTACTAGAACCTTAGAGCCTCGCCCCTAAAAACCCTACCCCTAGCCACTAGCCCTAGCCCTAGCCCTAGCCCTAGCCCTAGCCCTAGCCCTAGCCCTAGCCCTAGCCCTAGCCCTAGCCCTAGCCCCCTAGCCCTAGCCCTAGCCCTAGCCCTAGCCCTAGCCCTAGCCCTAGCCCTAGCCCTAGCCTGGCATATGCACTTCTGTTCTGTTCTTAGTTCTATGAGATCGTCCAGGCAACCTAGCTCTGGAATCCATTGCACTAGGCGTGGGATCCGCTTAGATAGAGCCTATTAGAACCTTAGAGCCTCGCCCCTAAAACCCTACCCCTAGCCACTAGCCCATAATGAGTGTGATCTCGAGATCGATGAGTCCGCCGACATAGAGTCTAACTGCAGATAGAGAGGGAAGCTTATCTCTGTCATAGCTATGGGGGGAGTGGCCAGCTAGTATAAGAACTGAATTCTAGCTCCAATGCCTCTGGGTTCTCGGTAGCTCAGTGGTAAGAGCGTCTGCCCGGTTTGCAGGAGACCTAGGTTCAAATCCTGGCTGAGAACTGAGTTTTTTCTTCTCTCTCTGGAGAAAGAGCTCAGTCGGTTCCATTATATACACTGTGAGCCTTGTAGAGATGATAGCAGAGTAATGGCTTTCTTCATAAGTAATGGTAGATCTCACTTTTAAACTCTTTCTGTCTAGCTCTCTCTCATGTGCATATTAGCCTTAATAGCGGCACCCCAGCCTGGCATATGCACTTCTGTTCTGTTCTTAGTTCTATGAGATCGTCCAGGCAACCTAGCTCTGGAATCCATTGCACTAGGCGTGGGATCCGCTTAGATAGAGCCTATTAGAACCTTAGAGCCTCGCCCCTAAAACCCTACCCCTAGCCACTAGCCCATAATGAGTGTGATCTCGAGATCGATGAGTCCGCCGACATAGAGTCTAACTGCAGATAGAGAGGGAAGCTTATCTCTGTCATAGCTATGGGGGGAGTGGCCAGCTAGTATAAGAACTGAATTCTAGCTCCAATGCCTCTGGGTTCTCGGTAGCTCAGTGGTAAGAGCGTCTGCCCGGTTTGCAGGAGACCTAGGTTCAAATCCTGGCTGAGAACTGAGTTTTTTCTTCTCTCTCTGGAGAAAGAGCTCAGTCGGTTCCATTATATACACTGTGAGCCTTGTAGAGATGATAGCAGAGTAATGGCTTTCTTCATAAGTAATGGTAGATCTCACTTTTAAACTCTTTCTGTCTAGCTCTCTCTCATGTGCATATTAGCCTTAATAGCGGCACCCCAGCCTGGCATATGCACTTCTGTTCTGTTCTTAGTTCTATGAGATCGTCCAGGCAACCTAGCTCTGGAATCCATTGCACTAGGCGTGGGATCCGCTTAGATAGAGCCTATTAGAACCTTAGAGCCTCGCCCCTAAAACCCTACCCCTAGCCACTAGCCCATAATGAGTGTGATCTCGAGATCGATGAGTCCGCCGACATAGAGTCTAACTGCAGATAGAGAGGGAAGCTTATCTCTGTCATAGCTATGGGGGGAGTGGCCAGCTAGTATAAGAACTGAATTCTAGCTCCAATGCCTCTGGGTTCTCGGTAGCTCAGTGGTAAGAGCGTCTGCCCGGTTTGCAGGAGACCTAGGTTCAAATCCTGGCTGAGAACTGAGTTTTTTCTTCTCTCTCTGGAGAAAGAGCTCAGTCGGTTCCATTATATACACTGTGAGCCTTGTAGAGATGATAGCAGAGTAATGGCTTTCTTCATAAGTAATGGTAGATCTCACTTTTAAACTCTTTCTGTCTAGCTCTCTCTCATGTGCATATTAGCCTTAATAGCGGCACCCCAGCCTGGCATATGCACTTCTGTTCTGTTCTTAGTTCTATGAGATCGTCCAGGCAACCTAGCTCTGGAATCCATTGCACTAGGCGTGGGATCCGCTTAGATAGAGCCTATTAGAACCTTAGAGCCTCGCCCCTAAAACCCTACCCCTAGCCACTAGCCCATAATGAGTGTGATCTCGAGATCGATGAGTCCGCCGACATAGAGTCTAACTGCAGATAGAGAGGGAAGCTTATCTCTGTCATAGCTATGGGGGGAGTGGCCAGCTAGTATAAGAACTGAATTCTAGCTCCAATGCCTCTGGGTTCTCGGTAGCTCAGTGGTAAGAGCGTCTGCCCGGTTTGCAGGAGACCTAGGTTCAAATCCTGGCTGAGAACTGAGTTTTTTCTTCTCTCTCTGGAGAAAGAGCTCAGTCGGTTCCATTATATACACTGTGAGCCTTGTAGAGATGATAGCAGAGTAATGGCTTTCTTCATAAGTAATGGTAGATCTCACTTTTAAACTCTTTCTGTCTAGCTCTCTCTCATGTGCATATTAGCCTTAATAGCGGCACCCCAGCCTGGCATATGCACTTCTGTTCTGTTCTTAGTTCTATGAGATCGTCCAGGCAACCTAGCTCTGGAATCCATTGCACTAGGCGTGGGATCCGCTTAGATAGAGCCTATTAGAACCTTAGAGCCTCGCCCCTAAAACCCTACCCCTAGCCACTAGCCCATAATGAGTGTGATCTCGAGATCGATGAGTCCGCCGACATAGAGTCTAACTGCAGATAGAGAGGGAAGCTTATCTCTGTCATAGCTATGGGGGGAGTGGCCAGCTAGTATAAGAACTGAATTCTAGCTCCAATGCCTCTGGGTTCTCGGTAGCTCAGTGGTAAGAGCGTCTGCCCGGTTTGCAGGAGACCTAGGTTCAAATCCTGGCTGAGAACTGAGTTTTTTCTTCTCTCTCTGGAGAAAGAGCTCAGTCGGTTCCATTATATACACTGTGAGCCTTGTAGAGATGATAGCAGAGTAATGGCTTTCTTCATAAGTAATGGTAGATCTCACTTTTAAACTCTTTCTGTCTAGCTCTCTCTCATGTGCATATTAGCCTTAATAGCGGCACCCCAGCCTGGCATATGCACTTCTGTTCTGTTCTTAGTTCTATGAGATCGTCCAGGCAACCTAGCTCTGGAATCCATTGCACTAGGCGTGGGATCCGCTTAGATAGAGCCTATTAGAACCTTAGAGCCTCGCCCCTAAAACCCTACCCCTAGCCACTAGCCCATAATGAGTGTGATCTCGAGATCGATGAGTCCGCCGACATAGAGTCTAACTGCAGATAGAGAGGGAAGCTTATCTCTGTCATAGCTATGGGGGGAGTGGCCAGCTAGTATAAGAACTGAATTCTAGCTCCAATGCCTCTGGGTTCTCGGTAGCTCAGTGGTAAGAGCGTCTGCCCGGTTTGCAGGAGACCTAGGTTCAAATCCTGGCTGAGAACTGAGTTTTTTCTTCTCTCTCTGGAGAAAGAGCTCAGTCGGTTCCATTATATACACTGTGAGCCTTGTAGAGATGATAGCAGAGTAATGGCTTTCTTCATAAGTAATGGTAGATCTCACTTTTAAACTCTTTCTGTCTAGCTCTCTCTCATGTGCATATTAGCCTTAATAGCGGCACCCCAGCCTGGCATATGCACTTCTGTTCTGTTCTTAGTTCTATGAGATCGTCCAGGCAACCTAGCTCTGGAATCCATTGCACTAGGCGTGGGATCCGCTTAGATAGAGCCTATTAGAACCTTAGAGCCTCGCCCCTAAAACCCTACCCCTAGCCACTAGCCCATAATGAGTGTGATCTCGAGATCGATGAGTCCGCCGACATAGAGTCTAACTGCAGATAGAGAGGGAAGCTTATCTCTGTCATAGCTATGGGGGGAGTGGCCAGCTAGTATAAGAACTGAATTCTAGCTCCAATGCCTCTGGGTTCTCGGTAGCTCAGTGGTAAGAGCGTCTGCCCGGTTTGCAGGAGACCTAGGTTCAAATCCTGGCTGAGAACTGAGTTTTTTCTTCTCTCTCTGGAGAAAGAGCTCAGTCGGTTCCATTATATACACTGTGAGCCTTGTAGAGATGATAGCAGAGTAATGGCTTTCTTCATAAGTAATGGTAGATCTCACTTTTAAACTCTTTCTGTCTAGCTCTCTCTCATGTGCATATTAGCCTTAATAGCGGCACCCCAGCCTGGCATATGCACTTCTGTTCTGTTCTTAGTTCTATGAGATCGTCCAGGCAACCTAGCTCTGGAATCCATTGCACTAGGCGTGGGATCCGCTTAGATAGAGCCTATTAGAACCTTAGAGCCTCGCCCCTAAAACCCTACCCCTAGCCACTAGCCCATAATGAGTGTGATCTCGAGATCGATGAGTCCGCCGACATAGAGTCTAACTGCAGATAGAGAGGGAAGCTTATCTCTGTCATAGCTATGGGGGGAGTGGCCAGCTAGTATAAGAACTGAATTCTAGCTCCAATGCCTCTGGGTTCTCGGTAGCTCAGTGGTAAGAGCGTCTGCCCGGTTTGCAGGAGACCTAGGTTCAAATCCTGGCTGAGAACTGAGTTTTTTCTTCTCTCTCTGGAGAAAGAGCTCAGTCGGTTCCATTATATACACTGTGAGCCTTGTAGAGATGATAGCAGAGTAATGGCTTTCTTCATAAGTAATGGTAGATCTCACTTTTAAACTCTTTCTGTCTAGCTCTCTCTCATGTGCATATTAGCCTTAATAGCGGCACCCCAGCCTGGCATATGCACTTCTGTTCTGTTCTTAGTTCTATGAGATCGTCCAGGCAACCTAGCTCTGGAATCCATTGCACTAGGCGTGGGATCCGCTTAGATAGAGCCTATTAGAACCTTAGAGCCTCGCCCCTAAAACCCTACCCCTAGCCACTAGCCCATAATGAGTGTGATCTCGAGATCGATGAGTCCGCCGACATAGAGTCTAACTGCAGATAGAGAGGGAAGCTTATCTCTGTCATAGCTATGGGGGGAGTGGCCAGCTAGTATAAGAACTGAATTCTAGCTCCAATGCCTCTGGGTTCTCGGTAGCTCAGTGGTAAGAGCGTCTGCCCGGTTTGCAGGAGACCTAGGTTCAAATCCTGGCTGAGAACTGAGTTTTTTCTTCTCTCTCTGGAGAAAGAGCTCAGTCGGTTCCATTATATACACTGTGAGCCTTGTAGAGATGATAGCAGAGTAATGGCTTTCTTCATAAGTAATGGTAGATCTCACTTTTAAACTCTTTCTGTCTAGCTCTCTCTCATGTGCATATTAGCCTTAATAGCGGCACCCCAGCCTGGCATATGCACTTCTGTTCTGTTCTTAGTTCTATGAGATCGTCCAGGCAACCTAGCTCTGGAATCCATTGCACTAGGCGTGGGATCCGCTTAGATAGAGCCTATTAGAACCTTAGAGCCTCGCCCCTAAAACCCTACCCCTAGCCACTAGCCCATAATGAGTGTGATCTCGAGATCGATGAGTCCGCCGACATAGAGTCTAACTGCAGATAGAGAGGGAAGCTTATCTCTGTCATAGCTATGGGGGGAGTGGCCAGCTAGTATAAGAACTGAATTCTAGCTCCAATGCCTCTGGGTTCTCGGTAGCTCAGTGGTAAGAGCGTCTGCCCGGTTTGCAGGAGACCTAGGTTCAAATCCTGGCTGAGAACTGAGTTTTTTCTTCTCTCTCTGGAGAAAGAGCTCAGTCGGTTCCATTATATACACTGTGAGCCTTGTAGAGATGATAGCAGAGTAATGGCTTTCTTCATAAGTAATGGTAGATCTCACTTTTAAACTCTTTCTGTCTAGCTCTCTCTCATGTGCATATTAGCCTTAATAGCGGCACCCCAGCCTGGCATATGCACTTCTGTTCTGTTCTTAGTTCTATGAGATCGTCCAGGCAACCTAGCTCTGGAATCCATTGCACTAGGCGTGGGATCCGCTTAGATAGAGCCTATTAGAACCTTAGAGCCTCGCCCCTAAAACCCTACCCCTAGCCACTAGCCCATAATGAGTGTGATCTCGAGATCGATGAGTCCGCCGACATAGAGTCTAACTGCAGATAGAGAGGGAAGCTTATCTCTGTCATAGCTATGGGGGGAGTGGCCAGCTAGTATAAGAACTGAATTCTAGCTCCAATGCCTCTGGGTTCTCGGTAGCTCAGTGGTAAGAGCGTCTGCCCGGTTTGCAGGAGACCTAGGTTCAAATCCTGGCTGAGAACTGAGTTTTTTCTTCTCTCTCTGGAGAAAGAGCTCAGTCGGTTCCATTATATACACTGTGAGCCTTGTAGAGATGATAGCAGAGTAATGGCTTTCTTCATAAGTAATGGTAGATCTCACTTTTAAACTCTTTCTGTCTAGCTCTCTCTCATGTGCATATTAGCCTTAATAGCGGCACCCCAGCCTGGCATATGCACTTCTGTTCTGTTCTTAGTTCTATGAGATCGTCCAGGCAACCTAGCTCTGGAATCCATTGCACTAGGCGTGGGATCCGCTTAGATAGAGCCTATTAGAACCTTAGAGCCTCGCCCCTAAAACCCTACCCCTAGCCACTAGCCCATAATGAGTGTGATCTCGAGATCGATGAGTCCGCCGACATAGAGTCTAACTGCAGATAGAGAGGGAAGCTTATCTCTGTCATAGCTATGGGGGGAGTGGCCAGCTAGTATAAGAACTGAATTCTAGCTCCAATGCCTCTGGGTTCTCGGTAGCTCAGTGGTAAGAGCGTCTGCCCGGTTTGCAGGAGACCTAGGTTCAAATCCTGGCTGAGAACTGAGTTTTTTCTTCTCTCTCTGGAGAAAGAGCTCAGTCGGTTCCATTATATACACTGTGAGCCTTGTAGAGATGATAGCAGAGTAATGGCTTTCTTCATAAGTAATGGTAGATCTCACTTTTAAACTCTTTCTGTCTAGCTCTCTCTCATGTGCATATTAGCCTTAATAGCGGCACCCCAGCCTGGCATATGCACTTCTGTTCTGTTCTTAGTTCTATGAGATCGTCCAGGCAACCTAGCTCTGGAATCCATTGCACTAGGCGTGGGATCCGCTTAGATAGAGCCTATTAGAACCTTAGAGCCTCGCCCCTAAAACCCTACCCCTAGCCACTAGCCCTAGAGGTATGAATAATACTAATCCCCCTTATCCTCCCAATAATACAAAAAATAAATCTAAATCTACGGATAGCTATCCCAGGAATCCAAACAGATATGTTTATGTTAATCCTAATACTGTAACTAATACTAATGACTCCCAAGTTGCAGCTCTCCTGAAGGAATTGCTGCAACAACTTCCACAAAGACAACCACACAATCAACAAATAGCTCCACCATTTCACAATGCCTGGTCCCTGCAGCAACCATCGCTGTGGGGGCCATGTGCACCCCTGGGATGGCAGCCACCATCGCTGTCTGACCAGGGTATCAACGGTCTGCTCCCACAGCAACCACAGCTGCTGGGAGTGGGCCGGGATTTTCACCACACAGGCAGGCCTCACTAGCTGCAGCCTCAAAAAGGATTGATCATAGGACTGATTTTAGGCTTAATAAAACTGATTCTAGACACAATAGACTATATAGACATAGGATTTGTTACAATTATAATATAAATCACAATAATAAAAAAAGACACCTCAGACGTGTACACAAACGGACAGAAAATGTCCTCGATGCTAGCAAATACATTACCAACTTATCATCAAAAAATTTGACACTAGAACAAAACAAAATCCTAACTCTAGGCCTAAAATTCATTCCTAGTAGAAGACATAATCCTGAGAGTTTGAAAAAAGCCACGTTGGAATTCCAGCGATCAAATAGACTGAAACATTATTTTAGGAACTGGTCCCACCAGACACCACACCCTTTCAGACAGAAAAGTAGCTGGATGCCACCCAAGGCATCGGCACACATTGAAGAATACCTGCACAGAATAGAACAGGACATTAACAAATTAGAGCCAGTTGCATTCTACCCCAACCTGGGTAAATCAGAACTACAGGCTCTAAAATCACTATCAGAAGACCACACAATAGTAATAAAGCAGGCAGATAAGGGCTCCGGTATAGTGATAGAAGATACCAAAAAATACATAGAAGACGGTCTTGATCACTTAGCAGACCATACAATATATAGAAAAATAGACCATGATCCCACAGAATCTTTGGCTAAGGAAATAAACCAATTTGTCAAATATATGTATAATAGAGGTATCATAGATAACATCACTAAAGATTACCTCACCTTTCAACCCAACAGTTTGCCAAGAACGCAACAGCTGTACTTTCTCAAAAAGATACATAAAAATCCCATAGCTGTTAGACCTATAGTGAGTGGCTGTGGAGGTCCCACAGAAAGGATATCTCAATTTGTGGACCTTCACCTAAAGACATTCGTTCCAAAGATAAAATCATACATTAGAGACAGTGGCCACTTGATAAACATTTTGCAAGAGACTAGGATACCCACCAACAGCATTTTGGCCACCATAGACGTTAAAGCCCTCTATCTAAATATCCCACATGAGGAAGGCATACTTGCAGTTAAGAACAGGGTATATTATAATAACAGGGAGTCTGACGACATACCCATACCCTTTGGAACTATGTCAGACCTCCTTCGCATTGTCCTCACTAAAAATTTCTTTCAATTTGCTGATTGTATATATCATCAAGTACAGGGTACAGCGATGGGGACAAAGATGGCTCCTTCCTATGCAAACCTGTTTATGGCAGAACTGGAAGAGAAGCTGTTGTCACACTCCACAACGAATCCTATTCTGTGGAAGAGATATATTGATGATATACTCTGTATCTGGCCTGGCTCGCAACAGAGTCTGGATGACTTCATTGAGTACCTAAATAAGGCACACACTACCATTAAATTCACCTGCGAGAGTTCCACACGCAGTGTGGACTTCCTAGATATTACAATCTACAAAGGGAACAGATATAGGTCCACTGGCATATTAGACTTTAAACCATTTTTTAAATCTACAAACAAATTCCAATATTTGGAATATTCCTCAGCCCATCCCAGGCGTACCTTCAAAAGCCTCATCAAAGGGGAATTGACTAGGTTACTGAGAGCCTGTTCTGATGAATCAGAGTACAACAATGTCAAATCTAAGCTATACAGGGCCTTCAGAGATAGAGGATATCCGTCCTCACTTATTAAGAAGGTTCAGGAATCAGTCCCCCATTCATCTAGACAACAGGCTCTCAGAGATAAACAAGAGGCACCCTGCCCATACCAAACCTTCCTTGTGGTTGACTACACCCCAGACTTGGACGTCAGGAGACTAAACACTCTGTTGAGACCAACCACAGAGGAAGAAGAATGGGTCCCCAAACCCTGTTTGAGCCTTAGGAAAACTAATGACCTTGGAAAAGTCCTCGTTAGAGCCAAACTTAAGGGAATGCAAGACCCACCTAAATCCACTGACCCAATAATCATTACAATTACTCCTAATCTGGACGGACGCTCGGCAGCATGTGGCCAACCAGCGTGCAGGTGCTGCCGGGCAATGTCCAGAAAGATAAGAATTACATCCAATTCTAATTATAAATCTTTTCCAGTCCCAAGACACACAAACTGCCACACCAGATGTGTCGTATACCTACTTGAATGTACAAAATGTAATAAGGGTAACCAATATGTAGGTCAGACAGAAAGAACCATACAAGAAAGGGTGGCAGGCCATAGACAGGCCGCCACCACTAAAACTAACTTGCCTCTTTATAAGCATTTCATAGGTAAACAGGACCACGACTTCCAAAGAGACATCAAAGTCACCATCCTGGAGAAAACCACCACTAATTCACTTCTGGTGAGAGAGGCCTACTGGATCCTTACTCTTGACACAGTCTATCCCAAGGGACTGAACAGTAGATTTGATCAACATCCCACATCTACCTCAGGAAGTGCAACTCAGACATGACTAACTATCAGATAATAATTTATCCTAACACTAGGGCCCTAACACTATCCCTAGCCCTAGCTCAAACCTTAGCCCAAACACTAACCCTAGCCCATAGCCTTAGACCTAGCCTTAGGTTTATAACTACCACTATAACATTATCCCTAGCCCTAGCCTTGGCCTATGGCCTGAGATCCCTTAGATCCTAACTTATCATTAACTACTGAGACCTAAGTACTTACCTTTATACTTGGTTTTTCTCTATTTTCTTCAGACTCATCAAAAAGAATTTTAAGCTCCAGGTGGGAGGTGCCTACCAAGCTGCATTTCCTGCCTGGAGTCTGTCTCCGAGTGCGCAACCGTGCAAGCTCGTTGAGACAGCTAGAGGCATCACGTTCGTGCAGCCATGCACGGGCGTGTTGCTTAGGTGCCTGGCGCCAAATTCAAATTGTGGATGGACCTACCAGAAGCTTCTATACCAGAACTGACCAATAAGAACACTTGTAGCATAGATATTTAAAGCCACTACGCACATATTCATGCACACAAGTCATAGTATTCCTGAAGAAGGTCTAGTAATAAGACCGAAACGTCGGATATACTATTTAATTTAATAATAATTCTCACCAGTTTGCCATCCACGACGGGATGCCGCCCAAAAGAACCACCAGAAAGAAGAACATTAGCTACGCCAGCGTCACTTTGGCCGCTGGCAAAGGCGTGGAATCCGTTTCAAACGAAGAGCAGCATTTGCCAATATTTAGACCCCAGCATACATCACTAGCCCTAGCCCTAGCCCCGAAAAAGAAGTCCCTATGGAGCATGACAACACGGACAGCAGTAGTGACACTCCAGTAGAGCAGGAGGACATCACAGACCCTCCTGCACCAGAAGAAGTAACTCATATAGACACTCAACTCTTGGCCTTGCGCCAGAAATTCAAGAAGATTTGTTCTAACCTGTCAAAAATGAAGTCACATCTCGACTTTATTGAAAAGTGCAAAGAGAAGTCCACTGTCCCGAAAGGACTACGTGTAAAGGTGCAATGTAATGCACTATTAGCCGATTTCACAAATGTGGGCCACCAATTCCAAGAAATTAAACAGCAAGCAGAGAGTGATTTTGCTGAGGCCTTAATCCAGCATTATCATATAACCACATCAAAGTTGGAATCTGAAAAGCAAGACCTCATCATCTCCATGGACAGGTTATGCAAAGATTGCTCTGACCCACAGATGGTCAGCAAACATCAGGAACTGCTTAAGAAGACTGAGGACAACGTCAATCGCTTCCAGAAAACTTTAGAAGACCGGAAAAAGAAGAAGCTGGAGACACTGGACCAGCCGAGAGCCAAGAAACCCCGGCAGTCAAATCCCAGATCACAAAGGAGAGGTATGAATAACCCTGTTCCCCCCCCTCTCCCTCGTAGAGCCACAGGTAGAAGAAACAGAAACAGAACTATAACCAGTGGCTCTAGGAATAATAACATCCCCACCGTGCATGTTAATCCAAAACATATTAACAATAATGATGGCTCCCAAGTCACAGCTTTGTTAAAGGAGGTACTACAACACTTGCCACAAGCACAACCCCTCTACCAATACTCAGTCCCTCAGATGGGACTGTTTCACACTGCCATGGCTCCGCAGCAACCATCGCTGTGGGGTCCATGTGCTTCCCTGGACCGGCAGCAACCATCGCTGTCTGGTCTGGGGACCATAGGTCTGCTCCCTCAGCAACCACAGCTGCAGGGAGCTGGCCAGGATTTTCTTCGACAGGGCAGGCCTCTGTAGGTGCAGCCAGGAGAAGAACTGATTCTAGGAACAGATTAAATAGAGATAGAATTTGTCTAAATTATATTAATCATCAAAGTAACAAAAAAAGATTTTTAGGGCGATTGTACAGGAGGACACAAAACACCATAGATGCTAATAAATATATTACTAACCTATCTTCCAAAACCCTGACCCCAGCCCAAAATAAAATCCTAGCTTTAGGCTTAAAGTTTGTTCCTAGCAGAAGAAGCAATCCTGATAGCCTTGAAAAAGCCACATTAGAATTCGAGAGATCGAATAGACTTAAACACTACTTTAGGAACTCGACCCAACAGATACAACACCCCTTTAGACAGAAGAGTAGTTGGATGCCACCTACAGCATCGACTCACATAGAAAAATATTTATACAGAATTAAACAGGGCATTAACAGACTAGAGACTATTACATTTTACCCTAACCTTAGCAAATTAGAGATGCAAGCCCTTAAATCACTATCGGAGGACCACACATTAGTCGTCAAACAGGCCGACAAGGGTTCAGGTATAGTGGTAGAGGACACTAATAGATACATAGAGGATGGCCTTGACCACCTAGCAGACCAAACGATATACGAAAAGATAGACCAGGACCCGACGGAACCACTGGCTAGAGAAATAAACAATTTCGTTAAATACATGTACAATAGAGGCATCATAGATAGTACCACTAGAGATTACCTTACCTTTCAACCAGGTAGCATGCCAAGAACTCAACAGTTATACTTCCTCAAAAAGATACATAAGAATCCCATAGCCGTAAGACCTATAGTGAGTGGCTGTGGAGGTCCTACAGAAAGGATATCTCAACTTGTGGACCTCCACCTAAAGCAATTCGTCTCAAAGGTTGAATCATACATCAGGGACAGTGGCCACCTGATCAACATCTTGCAAAAGACTAAAATACCCACTAACAGCATTTTGGCCACAATTGATGTAAAAGCTCTTTACCTAAACATCCCACATGAGGAAGGTATACAGGCAGTCAAAAAGAGATTATATTATAACAACAGGGAGTCTGACGATATACCAATCCCTTTTGGAACCATGTCAGATCTCCTTCACATTGTCCTCACTAAAAACTATTTTCAGTTCGCTGATTGTATGTACCATCAAGTACAGGGCACAGCGATGGGGACTAAGATGGCTCCTTCCTATGCAAACCTATTCATGGCAGAATTGGAAGAGAAGCTGCTAAGACATTCAACAACAGATCCAATTCTGTGGAAAAGGTATATAGACGATATACTCTGTATCTGGCCTGGCTCGCAACAGAGCCTTGATGCCTTCATTGAATACATAAACAAGGCCCACCCCACTATTAAGTTCACCTGTGAAAGCTCCCCACAAACTGTGGACTTTCTTGATATCACAATCTACAAGGGCAACAGATACAGATCAACAGGTATACTAGATACCAAACCATTTTTTAAATCTACAAATAAATTCCAATATTTGGAATATTCCTCAGCTCACCCTAGGAACATTTTCAAAAGCCTAATTAAAGGAGAATCTACTAGGTTACTGAGGGCTTGCTCCGATGAACTAGAGTACAATAAGGTTAAATCCAAACTATATAAAGCCTTCAAAGACAGGAGATACCCATCTTATCTAATAAAGAAGGTACAGGAATCAGTACCATACTCATCCAGACAGCAGGCTCTCAGTGACAAACAAGAAACACTCTGCCCATATCAAACCTTCCTTGTGGTTGATTACACCCCAGACCTAGATGTCCGGGGACTAAAAAATCTACTTAGACCAACCGTAGAGGAAGAAGAATGGGTCCCCAAACCCTGTTTGAGCCTTAAAAAAACTAAAGACCTGGGAAAAACCCTCGTAAGAGCTAAATTAAGGGAAATGGAAGACCCACCAAAATCTACCAACCCCATAATTATTAGAATCACCCCTAACTTGGACGGACGCTCGGCACCATGTGGTTATCCATTCTGCAAATGTTGCCGAGCTATGTCCAGAAAGATAAGAGCTATATCCACCTCTAATCACAAATCCTTCCCAGTCCCAAGATACACGAACTGTCATACATCCTGTGTCGTGTACCTACTGGAATGCACAAAATGCAACAAAAGAAATCAATATGTGGGTCAGACTGAAAGAACTCTACAGGAAAGAATGGGAGGCCACAGACAGGCCTCCACAATTAAAATTAACTTGCCTCTCTATCAGCATTTTACAGGGAAACGAGATCATGACTTTGAAAAAGACGCCAAGGTCACCATCCTTGAAAAGACCACCACTAATCTACTCCTTACCAGAGAGGCCCACTGGATCCTTACTTTGGACACAGTCTACCCCAAGGGACTTAACAGTAGATTTGACACATATCTCATGTCAACTTCAGGAAGTGCAACTTAAACACCCTCTAAAAAATTAACCCATAAAAATATTTACCAACACCTAACACAGGGCCCCTATGCTTACTATCGCTAGCCCCAGCCTCTAACCTATATACTAATTCTAACACTTAAGCTCTATCCTAGCCCAGGCTCCTAAAGTCCTGATTCAGTGCAATCTCTATCCCTATCCCTAGCCCTAGCCTATAGATCCCTTAGATCCTAACCTAAGCCCAACACATAACCCAAGATACTTACCTTTTTCTTGGTTTCTTTCTACAGATACACCAAACTTCGTCCTCAACTCTGGGGGGAGGTGCCGACCTTGCTGCATTTTCTCCCTGGAGATAACTTGTCTCCGCGCGTGTAACCATACACGCACGTGAGACCTAGGCGCCAAACTCACAATGGTTGGCGCCAAATTCAAACAGTGAATGAACTAATCAGAAGCTATCATGTCAGAACTGACCAATCAGAACACTTGTAGCATAGGTACTTAAGTCACCATTGCACATATTCATGCTCACAAGTCACAATAGTTGTCCCTGAAGAAGGTCTCCTAAGACCGAAACGTTGGACTAATTGTTTTTTGTTAATAATTATTCTCATTCACTATCTATAATAGATGCCGACCACCAGAGGCACAAGACAAAAGAATGCCACCGCTACTACATACGCCAGCGTATGCCTATCAGCTGGCAGAGGCGTGGAGTCTGCTCGTAATAGAGAAGCTCGTAACTTACCCACGTTAAAAACCTGTCAAACAGTACTAGCCCGTAAAGAGTATGACTCCGAGATCGTCGCGTCCGCCGAAAAAGAAGTCCCTATGGAGCATGACAACACGGACAGCAGTAGTGACACTCCAGTAGAGCAGGAGGACATCACAGACCCTCCTGCACCAGAAGAAGTAACTCATATAGACACTCAACTCTTGGCCTTGCGCCAGAAATTCAAGAAGATTTGTTCTAACCTGTCAAAAATGAAGTCACATCTCGACTTTATTGAAAAGTGCAAAGAGAAGTCCACTGTCCCGAAAGGACTACGTGTAAAGGTGCAATGTAATGCACTATTAGCCGATTTCACAAATGTGGGCCACCAATTCCAAGAAATTAAACAGCAAGCAGAGAGTGATTTTGCTGAGGCCTTAATCCAGCATTATCATATAACCACATCAAAGTTGGAATCTGAAAAGCAAGACCTCATCATCTCCATGGACAGGTTATGCAAAGATTGCTCTGACCCACAGATGGTCAGCAAACATCAGGAACTGCTTAAGAAGACTGAGGACAACGTCAATCGCTTCCAGAAAACTTTAGAAGACCGGAAAAAGAAGAAGCTGGAGACACTGGACCAGCCGAGAGCCAAGAAACCCCGGCAGTCAAATCCCAGATCACAAAGGAGAGGTATGAATAACCCTGTTCCCCCCCCTCTCCCTCGTAGAGCCACAGGTAGAAGAAACAGAAACAGAACTATAACCAGTGGCTCTAGGAATAATAACATCCCCACCGTGCATGTTAATCCAAAACATATTAACAATAATGATGGCTCCCAAGTCACAGCTTTGTTAAAGGAGGTACTACAACACTTGCCACAAGCACAACCCCTCTACCAATACTCAGTCCCTCAGATGGGACTGTTTCACACTGCCATGGCTCCGCAGCAACCATCGCTGTGGGGTCCATGTGCTTCCCTGGACCGGCAGCAACCATCGCTGTCTGGTCTGGGGACCATAGGTCTGCTCCCTCAGCAACCACAGCTGCAGGGAGCTGGCCAGGATTTTCTTCGACAGGGCAGGCCTCTGTAGGTGCAGCCAGGAGAAGAACTGATTCTAGGAACAGATTAAATAGAGATAGAATTTGTCTAAATTATATTAATCATCAAAGTAACAAAAAAAGATTTTTAGGGCGATTGTACAGGAGGACACAAAACACCATAGATGCTAATAAATATATTACTAACCTATCTTCCAAAACCCTGACCCCAGCCCAAAATAAAATCCTAGCTTTAGGCTTAAAGTTTGTTCCTAGCAGAAGAAGCAATCCTGATAGCCTTGAAAAAGCCACATTAGAATTCGAGAGATCGAATAGACTTAAACACTACTTTAGGAACTCGACCCAACAGATACAACACCCCTTTAGACAGAAGAGTAGTTGGATGCCACCTACAGCATCGACTCACATAGAAAAATATTTATACAGAATTAAACAGGGCATTAACAGACTAGAGACTATTACATTTTACCCTAACCTTAGCAAATTAGAGATGCAAGCCCTTAAATCACTATCGGAGGACCACACATTAGTCGTCAAACAGGCCGACAAGGGTTCAGGTATAGTGGTAGAGGACACTAATAGATACATAGAGGATGGCCTTGACCACCTAGCAGACCAAACGATATACGAAAAGATAGACCAGGACCCGACGGAACCACTGGCTAGAGAAATAAACAATTTCGTTAAATACATGTACAATAGAGGCATCATAGATAGTACCACTAGAGATTACCTTACCTTTCAACCAGGTAGCATGCCAAGAACTCAACAGTTATACTTCCTCAAAAAGATACATAAGAATCCCATAGCCGTAAGACCTATAGTGAGTGGCTGTGGAGGTCCTACAGAAAGGATATCTCAACTTGTGGACCTCCACCTAAAGCAATTCGTCTCAAAGGTTGAATCATACATCAGGGACAGTGGCCACCTGATCAACATCTTGCAAAAGACTAAAATACCCACTAACAGCATTTTGGCCACAATTGATGTAAAAGCTCTTTACCTAAACATCCCACATGAGGAAGGTATACAGGCAGTCAAAAAGAGATTATATTATAACAACAGGGAGTCTGACGATATACCAATCCCTTTTGGAACCATGTCAGATCTCCTTCACATTGTCCTCACTAAAAACTATTTTCAGTTCGCTGATTGTATGTACCATCAAGTACAGGGCACAGCGATGGGGACTAAGATGGCTCCTTCCTATGCAAACCTATTCATGGCAGAATTGGAAGAGAAGCTGCTAAGACATTCAACAACAGATCCAATTCTGTGGAAAAGGTATATAGACGATATACTCTGTATCTGGCCTGGCTCGCAACAGAGCCTTGATGCCTTCATTGAATACATAAACAAGGCCCACCCCACTATTAAGTTCACCTGTGAAAGCTCCCCACAAACTGTGGACTTTCTTGATATCACAATCTACAAGGGCAACAGATACAGATCAACAGGTATACTAGATACCAAACCATTTTTTAAATCTACAAATAAATTCCAATATTTGGAATATTCCTCAGCTCACCCTAGGAACATTTTCAAAAGCCTAATTAAAGGAGAATCTACTAGGTTACTGAGGGCTTGCTCCGATGAACTAGAGTACAATAAGGTTAAATCCAAACTATATAAAGCCTTCAAAGACAGGAGATACCCATCTTATCTAATAAAGAAGGTACAGGAATCAGTACCATACTCATCCAGACAGCAGGCTCTCAGTGACAAACAAGAAACACTCTGCCCATATCAAACCTTCCTTGTGGTTGATTACACCCCAGACCTAGATGTCCGGGGACTAAAAAATCTACTTAGACCAACCGTAGAGGAAGAAGAATGGGTCCCCAAACCCTGTTTGAGCCTTAAAAAAACTAAAGACCTGGGAAAAACCCTCGTAAGAGCTAAATTAAGGGAAATGGAAGACCCACCAAAATCTACCAACCCCATAATTATTAGAATCACCCCTAACTTGGACGGACGCTCGGCACCATGTGGTTATCCATTCTGCAAATGTTGCCGAGCTATGTCCAGAAAGATAAGAGCTATATCCACCTCTAATCACAAATCCTTCCCAGTCCCAAGATACACGAACTGTCATACATCCTGTGTCGTGTACCTACTGGAATGCACAAAATGCAACAAAAGAAATCAATATGTGGGTCAGACTGAAAGAACTCTACAGGAAAGAATGGGAGGCCACAGACAGGCCTCCACAATTAAAATTAACTTGCCTCTCTATCAGCATTTTACAGGGAAACGAGATCATGACTTTGAAAAAGACGCCAAGGTCACCATCCTTGAAAAGACCACCACTAATCTACTCCTTACCAGAGAGGCCCACTGGATCCTTACTTTGGACACAGTCTACCCCAAGGGACTTAACAGTAGATTTGACACATATCTCATGTCAACTTCAGGAAGTGCAACTTAAACACCCTCTAAAAAATTAACCCATAAAAATATTTACCAACACCTAACACAGGGCCCCTATGCTTACTATCGCTAGCCCCAGCCTCTAACCTATATACTAATTCTAACACTTAAGCTCTATCCTAGCCCAGGCTCCTAAAGTCCTGATTCAGTGCAATCTCTATCCCTATCCCTAGCCCTAGCCTATAGATCCCTTAGATCCTAACCTAAGCCCAACACATAACCCAAGATACTTACCTTTTTCTTGGTTTCTTTCTACAGATACACCAAACTTCGTCCTCAACTCTGGGGGGAGGTGCCGACCTTGCTGCATTTTCTCCCTGGAGATAACTTGTCTCCGCGCGTGTAACCATACACGCACGTGAGACCTAGGCGCCAAACTCACAATGGTTGGCGCCAAATTCAAACAGTGAATGAACTAATCAGAAGCTATCATGTCAGAACTGACCAATCAGAACACTTGTAGCATAGGTACTTAAGTCACCATTGCACATATTCATGCTCACAAGTCACAATAGTTGTCCCTGAAGAAGGTCTCCTAAGACCGAAACGTTGGACTAATTGTTTTTTGTTAATAATTATTCTCATTCACTATCTATAATAGATGCCGACCACCAGAGGCACAAGACAAAAGAATGCCACCGCTACTACATACGCCAGCGTATGCCTATCAGCTGGCAGAGGCGTGGAGTCTGCTCGTAATAGAGAAGCTCGTAACTTACCCACGTTAAAAACCTGTCAAACAGTACTAGCCCTAGCCCTAGCCCTAGCCCTAGCCCTAGCCCTAGCCCTAGCCCTAGCCCTAGACCTAGGTTCGAATCCTGGCTGAGAACTGAGTTTTTTTCTCTTGAAATTAACTCAGTCGGTTTAATATTACATTGTGAGCCTTGTAGAGATGATGCAGAGCAATAGCTTCTTTCTAGCTGTAGTGGAGAGCTGGCTTCTTTCCATCTAAGGCACCCAAAGCCTAGTTAAGTATGCCTTCTCTCCATTACAGAGAGGTGTGGGATCAGCTACAGTGAAGCCTAACCACCTAGGCCACACCCCTAGCCCAACCCTAGCCATAACCCTAGCCCATACATAAGTTGGATCCCAAGAGCCTGCGCTCCACCCACTAAGAGTCCAACCTAGGATGAGGAAGCAGCTTATCTCTGTCATCACTATGGGGGGAGTGGCCAGCTAGTATAAGAACTGAATTCTAGCTCCAATGCCACTGGGTTCTCGGTAGCTCAGTGGTAAGAGCATCTGCCTAGACTGCAGGAGACCTAGGTTCGAATCCTGGCTGAGAACTGAGTTTTTTTCTCTTGAAATTAACTCAGTCGGTTTAATATTACATTGTGAGCCTTGTAGAGATGATGCAGAGCAATAGCTTCTTTCTAGCTGTAGTGGAGAGCTGGCTTCTTTCCATCTAAGGCACCCAAAGCCTAGTTAAGTATGCCTTCTCTCCATTACAGAGAGGTGTGGGATCAGCTACAGTGAAGCCTAACCACCTAGGCCACACCCCTAGCCCAACCCTAGCCATAACCCTAGCCCATACATAAGTTGGATCCCAAGAGCCTGCGCTCCACCCACTAAGAGTCCAACCTAGGATGAGGAAGCAGCTTATCTCTGTCATCACTATGGGGGGAGTGGCCAGCTAGTATAAGAACTGAATTCTAGCTCCAATGCCACTGGGTTCTCGGTAGCTCAGTGGTAAGAGCATCTGCCTAGACTGCAGGAGACCTAGGTTCGAATCCTGGCTGAGAACTGAGTTTTTTTCTCTTGAAATTAACTCAGTCGGTTTAATATTACATTGTGAGCCTTGTAGAGATGATGCAGAGCAATAGCTTCTTTCTAGCTGTAGTGGAGAGCTGGCTTCTTTCCATCTAAGGCACCCAAAGCCTAGTTAAGTATGCCTTCTCTCCATTACAGAGAGGTGTGGGATCAGCTACAGTGAAGCCTAACCACCTAGGCCACACCCCTAGCCCAACCCTAGCCATAACCCTAGCCCATACATAAGTTGGATCCCAAGAGCCTGCGCTCCACCCACTAAGAGTCCAACCTAGGATGAGGAAGCAGCTTATCTCTGTCATCACTATGGGGGGAGTGGCCAGCTAGTATAAGAACTGAATTCTAGCTCCAATGCCACTGGGTTCTCGGTAGCTCAGTGGTAAGAGCATCTGCCTAGACTGCAGGAGACCTAGGTTCGAATCCTGGCTGAGAACTGAGTTTTTTTCTCTTGAAATTAACTCAGTCGGTTTAATATTACATTGTGAGCCTTGTAGAGATGATGCAGAGCAATAGCTTCTTTCTAGCTGTAGTGGAGAGCTGGCATCTTTCCATCTAAGGCACCCAAAGCCTAGTTAAGTATGCCTTCTCTCCATTACAGAGAGGTGTGGGATCAGCTACAGTGAAGCCTAACCACCTAGGCCACACCCCTAGCCCAACCCTAGCCATAACCCTAGCCCATACATAAGTTGGATCCCAAGAGCCTGCGCTCCACCCACTAAGAGTCCAACCTAGGATGAGGAAGCAGCTTATCTCTGTCATCACTATGGGGGGAGTGGCCAGCTAGTATAAGAACTGAATTCTAGCTCCAATGCCACTGGGTTCTCGGTAGCTCAGTGGTAAGAGCATCTGCCTAGACTGCAGGAGACCTAGGTTCGAATCCTGGCTGAGAACTGAGTTTTTTTCTCTTGAAATTAACTCAGTCGGTTTAATATTACATTGTGAGCCTTGTAGAGATGATGCAGAGCAATAGCTTCTTTCTAGCTGTAGTGGAGAGCTGGCTTCTTTCCATCTAAGGCACCCAAAGCCTAGTTAAGTATGCCTTCTCTCCATTACAGAGAGGTGTGGGATCAGCTACAGTGAAGCCTAACCACCTAGGCCACACCCCTAGCCCAACCCTAGCCATAACCCTAGCCCATACATAAGTTGGATCCCAAGAGCCTGCGCTCCACCCACTAAGAGTCCAACCTAGGATGAGGAAGCAGCTTATCTCTGTCATCACTATGGGGGGAGTGGCCAGCTAGTATAAGAACTGAATTCTAGCTCCAATGCCACTGGGTTCTCGGTAGCTCAGTGGTAAGAGCATCTGCCTAGACTGCAGGAGACCTAGGTTCGAATCCTGGCTGAGAACTGAGTTTTTTTCTCTTGAAATTAACTCAGTCGGTTTAATATTACATTGTGAGCCTTGTAGAGATGATGCAGAGCAATAGCTTCTTTCTAGCTGTAGTGGAGAGCTGGCTTCTTTCCATCTAAGGCACCCAAAGCCTAGTTAAGTATGCCTTCTCTCCATTACAGAGAGGTGTGGGATCAGCTACAGTGAAGCCTAACCACCTAGGCCACACCCCTAGCCCAACCCTAGCCATAACCCTAGCCCATACATAAGTTGGATCCCAAGAGCCTGCGCTCCACCCACTAAGAGTCCAACCTAGGATGAGGAAGCAGCTTATCTCTGTCATCACTATGGGGGGAGTGGCCAGCTAGTATAAGAACTGAATTCTAGCTCCAATGCCACTGGGTTCTCGGTAGCTCAGTGGTAAGAGCATCTGCCTAGACTGCAGGAGACCTAGGTTCGAATCCTGGCTGAGAACTGAGTTTTTTTCTCTTGAAATTAACTCAGTCGGTTTAATATTACATTGTGAGCCTTGTAGAGATGATGCAGAGCAATAGCTTCTTTCTAGCTGTAGTGGAGAGCTGGCTTCTTTCCATCTAAGGCACCCAAAGCCTAGTTAAGTATGCCTTCTCTCCATTACAGAGAGGTGTGGGATCAGCTACAGTGAAGCCTAACCACCTAGGCCACACCCCTAGCCCAACCCTAGCCATAACCCTAACCGACCCTTTACTTGTTGTTGAGAGACGGCTGGTGTCTGAACTCTACCTCTACGAGAGGTACTTTGTAGTGCTCCGCTGCCACCGAGTCTCAGTGGCTTAGTGGTAAGAGCACCTGCCCGGAATGCAGGAGGCCTTGGGTTCGATTCCCGGTTGAAACTTGGATGTTTTTTTCCCAGGTTTAATCTTGATGATATGACTGTTTAGGGTTGAAAGTACTGTTCCACCATGTATCTGATGGATCCTCCTATAAGGCATTATACTATGCACATTATCCACACAGTCATGCACTTGCAAAGCCTCCCGTTATAGTTAAAAGTTGTCCCACATGTATCTATAACTAGGTTAGGCCAATTGAACCCTTGGGAGTTGGGAGACAGTACCTACCCTTATAATATTTCCTAGCCCTAGTATAAGAACTGAATTCTAGCTCCAATGCCTCTGGGTTCTCGGTAGCTCAGTGGTAAGAGCGTCTGCCAGGTTTGGAGGAGACCTAGGTTCGAATCCTGGCTGAGAACTGAGTTTTTTCTTCTTACTCTGGAGAAAAAGGCTTAGTCGGTTTAATTATACACTGTGAGCCTTGTAGAGATGATAGCAGAGTAATGGTAGATCTCACCCTCTCTAATTCTCTCTGTCTAGTTCTTTCTTATGTACATAGCAGCACCCCAGCCTGGCATATGTACTTCTGTTCTGTTCTAAGCTTCATGAGATCGTCCAGGCAACCTAGCTCTGGAATCCATTGCACTAGGCGTGAAATCCGCTAATAGATAGAACCTAGAAGCCCTTACAGCCACACCCCTAAAACCCTAGCCACTAGCCCTAGCCCAGGCCCTCTGCTCGCCTCCCGTAAAATAATGCGGGACTGAAAAAATGCGAAGTTAAACGAGCAGAGGGCCTGGTAAAACTTATCATGCGAGGGTAGAAAGGACTTAATTGGAGTGTGGGCATACTAAAGGAAGAACGATGACATGCCCACGCAGAGACAGAGGTGCGTTTCTTATCTTACCTACAGGCAGAGCTACAGGGATATTGGTAGAAAAGTTTAGCTAGCTATAACTATGAATTTATATTAGGCCTAGCTAGCTAACTATGAACTACTATTAAGTAGTGATAGCTTGAGGTTAGAGATCTGCATCAGGCGGCATCTCCTGCAATGTGTAGAGTTGCAGTACTACAGGAATTTTGACTAGCTAACTACAACTTACAGTTAGCCTAGATGCTACTTACGGTAGATAGTGCTATAATAGTTATGTAGCAGTAGACTTTATTAACGAGGCTCGATGAGTGGGTGTTCTGTGACGTCTATATAACTCCGACCCCACATGCAATATTAGCGACTTTGCTCACGTGATAAGTTTTACCAGGCCTTCCGCTACCTTAACTTCGCATGTTTTTTTCTCCTCCGAGCAGAAGGCCTGGGGACGAGGCTACTTGTCTCTTCTTTTCTGTAGATAATATATTTCAACTCTGGAGGAGGTGCCTACCTAGCTGCATTTCCTCTTTGGAGATTGCCTCCGTGCATGCATCCATGCACGCACGTGAGGGCTAGGGCTAGGGCTAAAGGTGCCACACCCGTGCAACCACGCATGCGTGTGACACCAGGCGTCAACTATTGTTGGCGCCAAATTCAAAAGTGGATTGACCAATCAGAAGCTGCTTCATCAGAACTGACCAATCAGAACACTTGTAGCATACATACTTAAGACACCTATGCATATGTTCATGCTCACAAGTTATAACCCAAGTAAGGTCTCACTACAGACCGAAACGTTCAATTATTATTAACTGAATTACTGTATCTGCCGTTCACCTATTATCCTGAAGATGCCAGCAACTAGGACACAAAAGAATACTAACCTACGCCAGCGTCACCCTTAGCACTGGCAAAAGCGTGGGTTCAGCTACTGTTAATAAGGGAAATGGACTACCCACCCTTAAACCCCAACAATCGAATTTACTAGCCCTAGCCCTAGCCCTAGAATTTCACCACTGAGGAGTTAGAGATGAGGTTCGATGGCCACATTATGGCATATTCACAGTTCATTGTGCCGTAATGTTGGGAAGCCACCCTTTGAACATGTCATAGCATAGTTGGTTGAAAAAGGTAAGCCACAGCTGCACTTGGTTGGTGTATTCAGTAGCTTCCAGCTGTACTGGAGGCAGATTGCATCTCTGAATGCACCCTTGTGGAGTGAAAAACCGTGATCATTCAGGGGCAAAACTGAAAGCCATGAGGAGGCACCTTTCTCCCAGGTGCTTCTATGTGTAAATTTCTAACATTACTTTATTACTATTACATCTGTAATATACCTGTAATATTCAATAAGATTACTGTAATATACCATAATATACAATAAGAATGCTGTAAGGAAATTTACACATAGAAGCACCCTTTCTCCCTCCCAAGGTCCACTTGATGTTTCTGCTGCTGGGTGAGGTGATCATAAACAAGCTTGGCCTGCTGTTCTTGGACTTATCTGTTCAACTGTCTAATGGATGCCTTGATTTCCAACACCTCGAATATGTTTATAGTTTGGTCAAGAATTTGAGTTGCAATTGTGGATACTAATGGGGGGGGTCATTTTCACTGAGGTCTCGAATTTTGATTGAGTTTAATATTAACGAAAAATCGCTAAAATGAGTGGATCAATTGACTTTAACGGCACCTCGGGCGAAAATCAATTACGCGCGAAAATTGATATTTGCGAGGGACAAGCATTGAGTCAGCAGAAAGTTAATACAGCAAGTTGAAGCCTTTCTTCTAAACTGGTAAGAAGTCAGCAATATCCTTCATAACATTGGTGAATGCGAAAGGTGTCATTAAAGTCAGTTGATCCATTTTGTGGCCTGTTGTCAAAGCACAGTGGGCTGGCTACCTATAATACTCTTCCTAGTACACAGAGATCCTTTATTAGCCACATACAACTGTGCCGCCAAAACTTTTTCCTCCTAAGGTGACCACTACAGAGGAGTTCTACTGTACATGCACAAAACAATATTATAATAGGTGTAATATAGCAATGGTGGAGGTAGCACGGGAAGATGTCACTGATAAATATTCCTGGTGGTGTATGAGGGATGTTGCTGACTTCTTCCCAGTTTAGAAGAAAGACTTCAACTTGCTCTTTACATTAACTTTCTGCTGACTCAATGCTTGTCTCTATGTGTAAGAATTTATAGGTAAGGACAAATAACATAAGCGTCAAAAAGTCTGTACCACACCCGCCAAAAAATCATAATGATCAATGTTTGGGGTCAGAGGTCACTCGCAAATTATTGATTTTCACGCATGGTGCCGTTAAAAGTCAGTTGATCCAAATGAGTACCCGTTTATAAACGTTACCATAACCGCTCGAATAGCACCCCCTCCCAATAAAAAAGAGCCACCCTGTTGCATAAAAGAAGTACCCCCTCTACTCGAAAAGCATCCCCTCTCAAAAAAAAAAGAGCCACCTGTTGCACTCGAGAAGTACCCCCTCTCAAAAAAGAGCTACCCTGTCCATGAAAGAAGTCCCTCTACTCGAAAAGCATTTCCTCTCAAAAAAAAAAAAAAGCTAACCTGTTGCATGCATACGAGAAGTTCCCCCTCAAATGGAACTGCTAATGACGACCAATGCCAGACAATGTAAAGGGTTAGAGGTCGGCTAATTAGTAGAATGGCGGTGAGAGGCGAATGTATCTGGTTCGACCAGCCTAGGTATGAAATCGCCGAAGCTGCGTACTATACGGTTCTGGCAGATCACTTCTCGGGGTTAAAAGTAGAGGTAAGTATTTATAGCTAAGTGCAAAGAAGTGTCGCTTAATTATTATTATTATTAATTTTCTTCCTTTGTAGGGAAAGGCAATAGCAAAAAATTTGATTTCTACAGAAATTGAGAAAGCAATGAACCTTATTGGTAAATCCTTGAAGAGCACCCCAATCAGTGTCAGTATTTTCTGCAAGTGATACATCCACAGGTATTGGTATTGTTTTCATTTAATCTAGGAAGCAACTGACTTGGAGAAAAGAGTCACCGAATTAGAAAAAGAGAATGTTAAACTAAAATCTGGTATATATATAAAGTACTTTTGTAGGGTACATGTTACACAATATCTTCAGCTATGGATAAGATAATGACCCGCTTGGAAACTTTGGAAGCCCATGACAGTAGAGAAACTGACATATCCGGTGATTTGGATTTTTCTGGTGGTGAAATAAATAAGACGCCTGAAGCACATTGGAAACGCTCTGAACAATGTGCTGGGGAGAAATCTAAGAGTATGTTATAGTTTTTTAGTGCAGAATTATGATCATAGTCTATACTTTTAGAACCTCAAGTAGTGGCCAAGTCCAGCCTTATTTTGGATGTAAAACCGGTATGAGAATCAAGTGGTGACATAAACGTGTATTTTCAAATAAACATTTTTTTTGTCATTCTGTAGTGGGACGATGAAACAGGTAAAACTCATAAAACTCTTCTGTACCTATTCATAAATTTTTTCAAGACATCTCTGAAATGGAAAACTGTGTCAGAAGTGTGGTGTCAGATGGCCTTTTATGGGGATCCTGTACGTTTTTGAGCATAACACAATTCAATGATGGTATTATTTTATTGATATAGCCAAAGTTCTACCAGTGGCATATGGCATCAAGAAGCTCCAGATTGCATGTGTTGTTGAAGACGATAAAGTAGGAACAGATTTCTTGGAAGAAAGGATCACCTCATTTAAAGATATGGTTAGTGGGTATGTCCAGAGGGATGATAAAAAAAAATCTTGCATTTATTAGGTGCAAAGTGTTGACATTGTGGCTTTTAACAAGATATAAATACATTTGAAGACTATGCTTTCCATATGTCACTGATATATTTTGCCAATTCTGGTGAAAGTTTTAGATGTATGTTTGTTCCAACAATTTTGCTTTTTAGTTGATAACTACTTGGAAGATGAATAGATGTTGGCATTTTGCACAGTTCATTTTGGGCAGCTGATTTCAGTTTTTGATCTACTGCCTTCTTAGATAACGATTTGGACAAACAAACCTTAGTATTTGAGTCAAGTGGGAGATGTAGGTTAAAACTTTGTGATTGCAGTAATTTCTGTAAATAATTGTACGAATCACACACAGTTGGAGAGATTCTGCACATTACCTTCTCTTTTCTCTCTTTTAGCCTTTCTTCTGAAAAGATAGGAATTCCCCCATTAGAGCGAGTTTGGTACTTGTTTACAAACTTCCAACTTGGTGGAAGGTGTAACATTCTGCTACTGTTTTTCCCCATAGTATCTTGAAATAATCTGGCTGGAGCACTATGAATAGCTTTAGCAATGTCATAATCACACTCTCCGTGTGGTTGTGGAGCTTTGATTCTTTTTATGCTTTTAACCAAACAAGGTAGGTTAATCTGAGTTTTAGCCTGCCTTGGAAATACTGACTTCTTATTTCTACCCTATTGTTTAAAAACAACAAAAATACATTAATTATTATTATTAATTGCATACCTTTTTCGTTTTCCATGAAAAGTCATCATTTTCACTGTCTGATCCACTAGTGCTGAGAGATGGTGTTGTAAACAGTGTCACTATAACAATTTGTTGTAATAGCTACCTTGATTCATTTTCTAAAAGTGATAAATCCATTTTCATGAAATTATTCAGGATCTTTGATGTGCAGTGTCCCTCCTGTTCCTTCAAACTCAAACAAAGTGGCATCTTTTCATCTCTTTTTGATCTTGTTAGCTCTGGTAATTTCACTTCAGCAGTTGAAACGTTGGAAGACCTGCGTCCAATCTGTGACTTTGTCATTATTTCTGCTATCTGGGACCGAATTTTGCACTGGTAACTGTTCACATGTATGGAGTACAAGTGTTGTACCATTATCCCACCTAGTATACTACTATTACTATACCTTTCACTTTGAAGATAGTGACAATAACAGTAAATTGATTCAGCCAGTCTCTTGCCAATTTCCATCAAATCCTCTTTTGAGAATTGGTGCCTACCCAAAAAGTAATAAAATTATGCAAAGGTTTTAAGTACATTACAATTAATTACATAGTGTCAGTAAGAGTAGAACCACAGAAGGTAGATTCCATTGTAAATGAATTAGGAACACCCATTCTCCATGTGGTTACTCGACCTGTTGCTTCTTTGTTTCTCTGTACATTAAACTTACAGCTTGCATAATCAAATACTTGTGGTGCCTGAATGCAGTATGTAAAGCTGGTGAAAAGTTTTGTTGGTTCATTTTCAATACCTGCTTTGACAGTAGAAATGGAATGACTCGTTCGTCCAATAGACGTAGATGATCACAATGAGGAGTGTGACAGCCATACATGAACACATTGTGTCTTCTGCTGTGCCCATGCAGATCAACATAGAGCAACAACTGCACAATAATTAGTAATTTTCAAGTGTAATGCAGAAAGTATGCTGCAACATCACCTTTCTCTCAGTCTTGACTTGTTCTATTAACTTCTTGGTATGATATACGGTGGGGAATAAATTGGCTTGAGGTGATTTATACACTCTATTGAGGTCCACTCCAGCCAGTGAAGTACGATAGTTGCCTACTATTACTCCATCCGGATTCAGCATGGGTACAAGCTTGAATACATAATGGCTTCGAAGGCTCTGGGCAAAAGCAACTAATCGTTATCAAATAATATGGCACATTAGCTGCTGTTAGGTGACAAAAATATCACATTCAGCATTCGTTGTCTCAGAAGTGACTCACTTTAGCATGGTCATTGTCAGAAGTGAGAAAATCAATTAGACCCTGCATCATCCAGCTGCTATTGGTTTCTCCAGGATGGACTCTGGCAGTAATAACGACTCCCATCCTATGTCTTTTCTCGGGTTTATCAGTTGTACAGTTGAAATTGGTGATGGTAAGCACTGGACAGCAATTTCCGGCTAGAGTATAACAGAGATTATCATTGGTAATGTAACAAGATCTCTGTGGACATTCTTCCAGTTTTGACAAGTACGTGAGTAGTTGGGAGTAAGGATAAGGAAAACAGTGAGCCATGTAGCATGTGTCATCAAAATATGGAAACTCCTGTGACAATAAAATCAGTTACAATTACACAATTATTTACTTTACAGTAGAAAGAGACCATTGTCCAAGTCAGTGTATAATATGTCGATCCTTGCAGCTCTGAAGAGACGTGATTTACACTGCTCTTGTGATAGCTGATATTATATCCAACTCTACTCCATCCATTTAGTCCACATTCAACAGCTTTCTCCGAATACATTAATGGCTGCATTCCTGATTGAGAATTAAACCACAGCAATAGCTTACAAGAAATTGTAACTTACCATAGTTATAGAGACTGTCTGGTTTAAGAAAGTTGACTATGTGAAATGTGTAAGGTTTCTTTGCAGCCATTCCCCTCAACCTAAAGTAATACCACTGTGTGTTCCGCTTGGAATAAAGATCAGGAGATAGCCACAAGATATATTCTTGAGAAGTGCTGGAAAAATATTATATAAAACCATCCATGTGTTTAAAGCAAGAAGCCTCACAGTTCATATGCTTGTTGTAGGTTGCCACTTTCAAACTTTGATTCAAATTCCAAATTTTTGGTAACGATAATTTCTTGTTCACTTGAATATATCAGTCGACTTCTGGATGAGTCAGCTGAAGCAGACACCATTTGACGAGCAGCACACACATGATGTCCCCTCGCTTCTTGCTGTGAAATGATTTTACTACTTTGATGCCTAGAGTAGTGCTCCAGATTGGGAGTGGATAGGCATATGTGGGATTCTATTGGACACTTTATAGTTGGCCCAGTTCCAACACCTGATGTATCAATGGCATTTGTTTCGTAACAACCCATTTTTGATAACTTTTTCAATTGAGCCTTTGGCGTTCCATATTTTGAGTGAACATAATCCATGATTCCTGAAAGAATGGTGACATCTGAGTTAGCATGAATAGTTTGTTTGCGACTGTGCTTTTGCTGTTCCTCGATACTTGTGATGTTCTGCTTCCATTTGCTTTTGTATTTCTGGCCTTTTTGCTTATCAATGATCAATTTGCTTTGCAACTGACCATCACATTTGTCAAGTGACCGAAAACATCTTTCTACGCAATTGACCTTAGGTATTTCAGTGTGTCTTTCACTGCATGGGCTTTGAATGGAGTATAAAGTGTTCTTATTCATCATATTATGCTGCAAGTTAATTGAAGTTGGTCTATGCAGATGAAAGAGTTGATGGTATATAATAGGTCTTGGTGGTAAAGTCTCTTCGCAGTAATGACACAGACGATCAACATTCAGTCGCAAACGCACTTGATGTTCCAAATCCTGTAATATTTCATTAAATTTAAGGGTTGCTACAAACTATTTTCTGCTGTAATCTGCTAGGTTCGTGTAGTTTCACTAAAAAAAAATTAACCTCTGCAAGTAACTAGCTAGAGTGAATTTTGAGATGAACATTGCTACGAGTAGGAAAAATGGAGCCAAGACAAAAAAACAAAACAAAAAAACGGTTCATTTAAGATTCCAGTAACATTTCTAATCCTAGCTAGCCCGGTTATCTAATACTTTAAACACTGCATGCACTTGGCCGACCTTTTCTACTTGATCCCTAAGTCCCTGCTTCCACACATCGTGCATAATAGAAAACTCGTCTTCACATTCATTTGCACGAGCCATCGTTGGCAGATCCACCCCCTTTCACAATTATAATCATTTGTAAAAGACACACCCACCAGTCAAATCCATGTGAGAGCGGGTTTGTCGCGGGAAAAAGTGGGTGTTTCGCTCCATCCCCCCCCCCCCCCCCCCAACACACACACTACAAGTATTAATTAACTTTAGCTTCATCCCAAATGGTGACACCATCACAAGTACAAAGTCTCTTTGAATTTTGGAATAGTCCAGCAGAACGTGCAATGACACCACACAGTATCCTGGACCCATTAATGATGATAATCTTACAAACTTTTATTGATGAAATTCAAACCTGGTATTGTCTTGTGAAGTTACCACCACAGATCTACCAATTACACGTGCCACACTTAATCGTCCAGACACTATGTGAAGAGATGCTGCACCAGTTTCATCTACCTTGACATAGCCCAAGTGTCCGGTTGGTACCTCTTCATCATCACATAAGACATACGGTTCCCCACAGCTGCAACTGAACTATAATAGGTCGCATAAACGTCAATTTTTGATTAATAACCTGAGTCCCCCAGAGGATATATCTCCAAGTTGATGAATATTTATTGAGTATTTACCAACTGGTAGCCTGTCCAAAGTTACTTCAATGACACATTTGGAAGGGGCTACTTGAACAATTCGAACCAAACCTACAAGTGGATCTTCTCCCTTCAAAATTGCCACTGCTGCCACTTCTTCAGGTGCAACCTCTCCTACATGCACAGAACATTTATATATTAGACTAGAATGGGAAAATATGGGACAGACCTCTCTTAACGCTACCAAACCCTTTAAAAAAGGTAGGTAATCCAGTGGATTTTAAAAGAGTCTGTACATTACTAGTCTTTAAAACTGTGTCTACCACAACAAGTTCCTCAGGTACACTGATGACAACATGATATACACCTGGAAAAAAATGACCAATAAGCACCTTCCTATTATCCAGCCGGCTTTATACCTGGATTACTCAGCAGTTTAGATCTCACTGTAGTGGCACAGGATTCACCGGCCATTTTTACCGCAAATTCCATCTAAAAGCCACGACACATAGTTGATAATGCAGCCTTACACTAGAAAAGTTTAGGTTACTTTGGTCAGAAGATCATCGTTTCTATCACCCTGCAACATGATCCCACTCTAGCTCTATGTACGAGAAGCCCCGTGACCTTTGACCGGATCAATCTTTCCACCTCCCATAATGCATAATAATAAGTGCGAGCGTGGGTTGGGTACAACGGCACATCACAATGGCGGTACTGTTGACAGGTATGAAGAGTGTGATGCAAAAAGAAATTTTCGAGCCTAATGATGAGAGATTATTGGCCGTTATAAGTGTAACCAAGTCTACGGGAAGAAAAAAAAAGCCTAGTTTTCTGGCAATTTCAGGTATCTTGATATGCATGTGTACGTGCAAGAGGAATTTTGTTCTAGGATGAGGCAGACTCTCGTTAGTGAATAGTTGGCCTACTTTAGGCAGTTTATTATATTAAATAATTGTTACTTATTGTAATAGTGTTGCAGCATGACAATCATCCTGTGGCTATTCTCAGTCGAATCAAGCCAGTAGACAAGAAGGAGTCTTTGGGAATATATAAGAGAGTCAAGAGTTGGCCACTTTCTGATTTGAAACAAGTGAATTGTCATGCAGAAGGATCTGAACTCGAGTTTAAGTTTGAAAAAAACGTATTCAAATGGGTAGCTGACAACATAGCTCAGAAGCGGTTGTTTATCTCGAGTTTATATAAGGTAAGAAACTAAAATGTGTGTTTTATAAGTGTGGCTCCATAAGCTTAATGACTGCAGACAATTCACAGATACAATGACAGAACTAATATTCAGTTCATCAATGTGGATGAAGCTAAACTACAGGGTAATAATATCTTTATTGTTTTATCTACATATGTCACTCCTGTAATCTTTTTGCAGAACTTATTCAATCTTCTTCAAAGACTGAAACGAGAGCTACTTACTTTGAGGACACAGAAGAGATACTTGAACAAGGTATGTGTAAGACGAGTTCAATTTTAGTATCAATTATGTGTGTGTTCAGAGGACCACAGAGAACTGAGTGCACAAGAGGAGGTGGACTTAGAAAGACTGTTAGAGTCCTCAGGGAGGGAAGATGCCATACAAGATGCAGCTGCATTAGTGGATAACCTAACAGAGGAACTATCTCAGCTTGATCAAAGTAATATCCACTCTCTTATGAGATCCGAAGAGCAGATAGAACAGCTGATGGAACATCTTGAAGGTGGAATAGTAGAGATAGAAAAAATGGAGATGCAGCTGACTGTCTATGATGAATTACTTGCTGGTGTCAGAGAAACCATGCAGAAGTTGAGTTTTCAATACAGTCACATATTACGTCAAAACGCTAACTTGAAATCTTTATGTGATGAAGTGAATGAACTTGTTGTAAGCTTCTTGAACACCAAATATCTCATGCTTTAACCTCTTCACTCATCATAGACAAAGGTTGATCTAGATCCTCAAATCGAAACTGTGTTACGTGAGCATCCACTGGGGACAAGAGGCAACATTCAGGATTGTACTGCAGCTGCACAAATGCTGCAAATTGCTCTTGGTCAAGAACTAGGGATGGGGTTGTCCATCCTCCAAGCAGTCACCGATCAGAGAGAATTCTTCTCAGTTTTAACTTCAGGCTTTGGAAAGAGACTACAGGAACATTTGACAGCAAAGTTTGTCCACAATGTAATTAGGATGTTTGTGCTGACAGTAGTAAAGCTTTTACAGTAATGTGTGGCACTGGACTCTGTCCATTTTGATGCAGGCATCTATCATGACGGAGAGTACACAAGTCCGGCACACAAGTTGTCCTAGTTTGACCAGTCACAGTGCTATTCACAATGATCTCCTCATGTATCGAGATCTTATGAAATGGCTCAAGGAATGTCAACCTGGGATATTTTCTGAAGTCATGGACGTAAGTATATTCTGTCATTCATTTTACGTATCATGTGCTTTAAAATTAACAGTCCTATGTGAGAGCTTTTCGTCATGTTTACGAGGAGCAACTAAAAGGACTACTGAAAGATAGCCGTGATGTATTGCAAGTGGTGCGAAGTTCTGAGACTAGGAAGCCAGGATTTATTCTTAGTAAAATTAGTGGTTCCACTGCTGATGTTCGTTCACCAATTAGTGGTTCTATGAGTTCTTTATCTCCTGCTCATAACTCCTTCATGTCACAATCCATTTCAGATTTCAGCATCAGTCCTTCACACTCCCACGACTCCTCACGAGGGCCAACGTAAGCTTGCATTTACTGTTTATTGTTTGTTGGGGTGGGTTTCAATGTGAAGCTACCCATGTAGATTTGATAGGCTCTTTCCTCTCATCTTGGAGCAAGTACAACCAGTGTGTGTTGCAGAACAGAAGTTTCTCAATTCCTTCTTTAATTTTGAACGCAGTGAGAAAAATCGTGAAATGGAGAATGTAAGAGAATCAACAAGACTTTTGGAAAGTTCAGATGAAAAAAGTGACATTAACATGGGAACACAACACCTGCTCAGTCAACTCTTTGCTGACCTTCTTCCAGAAATAGAGGAATTCATCAACTTTGGAGAAAAACAGGACAGCTAGTGAGCTATTTCATGTTCATTTAAAATTGCAGTGATTGATCATTATCTTGCAGCAATGCACTCTATCTGCTAGTGTATGTAAGTCAGCGTTTGTTGTTTGCTGAGGAGTCTGGAGCAATGATGTCATATTTAGATGAAACTCTGCAGAAAGCTCTACTACACATCAGACGACTGTTTGACAAATTCATTGTAAGCTATTTCATGTACACCAATGTATTTATACTGAGGTTTTTTTTAAGGATGAAAAAAGTAAACAAATTCAAGATGCCAAAGTTCCACGAGGGAGCAAGTGTGGAGTTCTTCCATGTGTGAAAGTGTTTGAAGAATTTGCTGAGCGATCTGAACGCATAGTGATGGCCACTGAACGCAGGACAGAACTTGATAAGGCTTACCAGTATCTCATTGATGCACTGTTTAAAACAGTGGAGCGTGTGGCACTTGATCACCCCAAGACCCCTTGCGATGTCATCAAGTTTGGTTAGTGTGGTGGGATCACATGAACGAGATATTAACAGCATGTAGCTTACTGTAGAATTTTTATTAAGTCTAGAGATGACTAACATCTTGGTCAAGATGGGGTCTACATGATTAGTCTGACCAATGTATATGATCTGTCTACCAATGAAAATAGAGTATTTCATTATAATTGTTATTTATAATTTTAATCTTTTTTGCAGAAAATTACAATAAAGTAGTTGGTAAGTTTGGAGTATATTTTAGTACACTATAATAATTGCAATATAATTTTGTAGATATTTTATCTCGCCTCAAGATAGTTTGTCTTGAGAAAAGCCGGGATGAAGCTCGCAAGAAGTATCGATTGCATAAAAATGATTATGTTAACAATTGTCTTGGAAAGCCCTTGGACAAATTAAGTGTAAGATGTAGTAATTATAGTGTTATAGTTGAGTGCAAATGCAGTAAGCCTGTTAAGATGTATGTTAAGTTTGGTCTATTGCAACTGCTCACCTTGCCATTATACTTGGTATGTAGGCTTTCTTTGAGGGCATTGAAAACTTGAGAGCTGGTGGAACTAAACCTGAAGAAGTTGGTTTTCGCCTAGAATATTCTAGGACTGAACTGAAAAAATGCATCAGAGAGTATCCAGGAAGAGAGGTATGGATGGAAGAGCAAGTTATGTGCTAAAAATAATAATCTATTCTTATTTAAAGGTTAAGAGAGGGCTTGAAAAGTTATATCGTCAAGTCGAAAAGGAAGTGTCTGAAGGAGAACTTCAAGTGGTGTGGGGAAACATGCAGAGTGCATTTATCCAGCAATGTGTAAAATTTCAAGAGTTGATTGAGGAATGCTATCCAGGATCCAACGTAACTTTGGATTTTTCTGTATCAGATTTAACTGAATATTTCACCAGTATATCCAGATCAGCATAAAATTGATGCCATTGGGTATAAGGATTTAACATGTGTGGTCAGTAGTTTTAGTTCCCAAGGAATGGTGTGAACCTGCCATCCTTTGCTGTGCCCTTATGAGATCTTGAGCTTGTCGTCTGAATTCCCTTTCTTTATTTCGCTTTTCTTTAATTATAGCCTTGGAATCTTTAACAAGATAATCTTCATCAGGAACAAGTGCTTCTTCCCAACTTTCTCCAATACAATTTTCTCCTTCATTCCAAGTACCTAGTTCTCCAGGAGCATTGAAAACCTGTAGTGTCAAATAGATTGTGCTATCTATATGCCAACTTGCATTGTAAAGGCGCTAGCTACAGTATTAATTTTGTGGGCAAAGTGCTTGTAATCTGGTCTTGTATATTAATTTTTATGTATGCATAATGGTCCTATTATAGTCTTGTTGACCAGCCATCTTTGTCAATGTACATGGGGTCTGGTGACAATGGTTTACAATTTTCATAGCTGAGTTTAATACAAGGTGTCTAACTGTCTTTATCACACAACTGGTTATATGGCTATTGGCATTCCAATTACTTGTACGATTCCACAACAAAACCCAACCAGAGTTTAAATTGTCTTTATCACACTGACTGTTATTGGCATTCCAATTACTTGTGGGTTGCATAAGATTCCATGACAAAACCCAACCTGAGACTTATTAATAAAGTTAGCAGATATGCTTGCCTGATGGAATCCATCATGCACTCCAAAATCAATTTTCTTGGTGTCCTTCTGCATCTCCATTTTTACATAAATCTGAGATGGATAGATATCATAATCGTATATATAAAACGCTATCCCAAACCTTTTTTGCTTTCTTAAAAACTGGTTGCATATCATCAAAAACATCGCTAACATCAGAACTTGTATTGGTAGTCTGATTCTTCCCGACCGCCTGCGCCGTAGTAGGGATTACTGCGATAGAAAACTCCTCCCAGCCATCAGTTTGCCATTCCTGTCCGACAAAATTCGGCAATGATTTATTAGAAAAAACTCCGCTTCTTCTATTGTAAATAGCAGATAATAGTGCTGAGAAACACCGCCATAAAATACTAAACACTGGACGAAAAATCATTATGTATAATGGTTCAAAGGTGAACTTATCCCGGCCAGGGTGAAAGTTCAAAGTAGATAAGCATGCATTAGTACAGCAGCATATTGTGTAATACATGTGGTGAAATTATCTACCCCATTTTGAACATGACCACACCCACAAGACTTAGTCAAAACAGGGAATTTGGACTTCCTACATTACGAAACTCATTCCCAATAGTACTCAAACTCCAATTTGTCAGTAGTCTTTGTTGATATGTATAAGCATTAGGGAATTGAATCTTTGTTGTGTCATTGTAGTATGTAAATGGTTCTTTGTACGCCTCATAGCTGAAAATGACCTTTCACTCACAGCATTTGTAGCTGGAAAAACCAATATCAGCCAAATGAGCTTAATGAATTCTTCCAGCAAAGCTCTTTCACTTATTAACATGCCTTGTATTGTTAAGATATAGTCCTTTATTGTCGAATTAGCATCAAATGAGTAATTGGCACAAGTTGTGCCAGCAGCTCATCCTTTACAAAGTCATCTCCATAACACTTCGAAGAAGTTTTTCCAGTCTTGAATACATCTGATAGCCTTCCTATCGTTTATCTGAGTACAATTACAGTATCAAAAGCTTCAAAGTAAATAGCTTTGTAGTGGTCTAGGGCTGTAATCATAGAATTACTTGATGTGCAACTTCCAATTTCATATCTACGTGCAACTCTTGTCCTTCTGTTGCACTTAACTTTGTGTGTTGCTCAGGCTGTCAGTGTGACGAAGAATACTATGAGTAAGTTGAACTCCAAAAAAATAACAAAAGGTATTCATTTAGCTACACGTACACCATTGACACACCATTGACACGTGCTCTAACTATTTTATCTTGTAAGATAGTATCCCACAGCTCCAATAAAGCAATGTAATTACCAGTAATTCTACAGAAAATTTCATTACATACAATCCATCTTGTGGGACAGAGAACACGAAAACCAGCAGTTTCATCACACATGTTCATTTTTATTTCCTTAAATAGGTTGGCACGCTTTGGTGAATGCTGAAAGTTTACTAATTTCAGTAATGTCCATACATGATTGTAAAACAGCAATATTTTTTTATTGTATCTGATACAGAGAGGCTCAGGAGCAGGACATGACCATAACAATGGTTATATAAGGCTCTACTCTCCAGTTGTAATAGCTGAGTCCCCCTTGGGAAGCTGAAATTAAGAGGTTGATGGGCACTTGAATCTGAAATGGCTACGACTACAAAAGTACTAGGACTCTTGCAATTCTAGCCACATGGATTATATAATGGGTGTGGTCGCGTGAAATAGGCGCGGTCACCCAATAGTGGGTGTGGTTTTATCAAATCGTTGCCTTGGTCTGGCTCCCACCTGGGAGGGGGGGGGGTTGGCCAGTCCCACTCCTCCCACACCACGCCTAAGACCATAATTATGGTGGAGGTGCTCACAAAATAATATGACCACGGTTGCCATAGCAACAGCTTCAAACAGCCATCATACAAACCTTGGACATTTTGGTTCAAACTAGCATGTTTTAACCACAACAACCAAAAAAAAAAAAAAGAACAATCAAACAAAGCTGTGACTCTACCTGGTTTAATATATTCGTGGATATCTAGTGGTAGCATATTTTTGGAGTGGAAGTGCTCCAAGTGTACCCACACTGACCACAAAATTGGCCACCATGCAAGTACTAGCAAGTCCAGCTTTTTTGCCCTTATAGTGGGTGACAGTCAACTCTTACTGCTGTTTCAATGCTTTCTGAAGCATCTCTATCGTCTTGGACTTGCTGTCCAGCTCCATGCATTGTGAAAAAGGATAAGTTGCCGTCATGCACATCATTGGCCAAGGCAGCTGTCACCTCCAACTCAAACTGCTCACTAAAGATAATTCTGACTATCTATTGTGGTGTAGATTAAAGGGAAAATATCCATTTCCATCCAAGTCATCTAACCTTTTTTGACTTATTATATTTAAAATGTTCATTTTACACTATCTTGGTATTTTTAAGAAAAAAATTATTTCAAGTTATAGCCATACATAAGTAGCTATGACGAACCTTTCAATAATATGCATGGCTTGTTTGGATATCTCAATGGGTGCTGCATGTGCTAGTTTCAGCAGTGCACTAGTAAGCTCTGGGAAAGAATTCCATGCAGCCCATACAGTTTTCTTGCCATGTCCAACAAATGCTGATACAATGTCACACCCAGTTAGTGCATGAAACATGGGAAGTGCATGTGATTTCTCTGTTCTCAGACAAGCTACCATTTGGTGGGCTGCTAAATATCGGAGATGTTTTCTTGCTCCAAACGCTAGCCAAACTTCCATGCCAGCTGGTAGTGTTGCAGTTATCATGACAGCTAACACCACAACATCAGTACACACTAATATTTGGTGATGATCATGTTGTGCAGCATGTACTACATGCAGCATCATTCGACTGTGACTCGACTGCATGGTGCAAGTAAGTATACATCCTACTGTGCAGGCACACAAACAACCTGATTTCCATCAGTAACAATAAGTTCTTTTAAGATGCAACTATGTAGTGTCTTTGAGACAAAATCGTTTTAGCTATTGAGTTCCACCGTAAAAAACTGCGTATGGGTGCAGAACCAACATTGAACAACACGTCCACGTACTCCTTAACGCTTTGCCCTGTCTGTTGCTTTGAGAACTACGTAACTGTTCCACACCAGATTGAGACGTGACAAATTGTTCCAATATGTGAGGGATGAAGACCTGATGAGCATGTTCTTCAAATGTCTCTGCAGCACCTGGCTTCAACATCGGCTCCATCAATGACTACATTGGTGATGTTGAACTCTTCTCACGTACGACTATATATAAATAATATTGCCTGTCAGACTGGTGATGGCAATCTGGATGATTTTTTCCATGAGAATCAACCATCACTTTCTGCACCAGGGAAGCTCAATCTTGGTACCAATGAAGAGTGACATGCTGGAGTGTCTAGAGAGTGTTTCTGAAGCACCCAAAGTCACACTTCAGGGAGTTCAGCTATGGATAGCTTGAGTACAGGGGTACCAACTTGTGATTGATGGTATCATTTGGTTCTGTGGATTAGACATTCCTTTGTGAATGCCTGAAATTGATCCTGACCAACACACTTGACACTTCCGGACTGTAGTCACCACTGCAGGATCTGTGATTTCCTTGGTATCATGAACAAGCAAGTCTTGGCTTTCTAACTCCTCAGTGACAGTAACTAGAGAGTGAATATCTCTTGCAAAAGATGTCTGCACAATAGCTGTTTGGTCATGATGACGTGTCCACTTCACTATTCTTTCGCATGTCAAACTCTCCTGGCAATTTCTGGCCCAGCAATAATCCATTGCCGCAGGGCAATTGGATTGTCAAACACAGGATAGGTACTATACTATCTACCAAACCGGTATACATGGGATAGTTCTGGTTCCATGCAGGATGGTCATGTAAGGATAGTCAACTTTTGGTCCAGTGAAATACACATGCAACTCCTCAGATCTAACTTGCACCACTATACATCCTGAAATACACTAGACTTTACACTTTTATCACTTCTATGTTGGTTCACTTGCTTTTTTTTTTATTGGTGTTGTGTGCTGTTTTGGCTAAAATGCAACTATTATTATGAGGCCAAGACAGCAGCCATTTTGAAGTTGTTGCTATGGCAACTGTGGGTAAACTGAGTGTTTATTAATGTACAATTTTAGTGCCTTTACATAAAAATGCACAAATGTTTGTTATTCCAGACTATGCTGCTTCACTACATACACTGGCCATTAATTCTAGACTGATATTAACATGGTTAACTAGATAATTAGATCATTGCTATGTGGTTAATCACATACACTGGAAATCTACAAACTTGACATTGTAACGAAGCAATAAATAAAAGGTGCCTTCAAAATAGTTATGCTGCTATCAGAATTTGAGGTATTCCAATTACAAGAACCAGGGTGCATGGTATCAGAAGGGTATTATTAGCTATTGTTTTGACGATAGGTTCTTCACTGGAATAGAAAAGTCTGTCATGCCCTTTCCTCCAATATTGCATGTCCCTACACCAACCTATTTACATACAATTATTATTTAAAAGATACATTATTGTAAAAACACTCACACGGCCTGTAAGAGAATCTGGTACAGCAAAAATACTCCTCTTTAGTTTCCCATTGAGGGCTCCTTTAGATTTAGATGTCTACAATTATTTATATAATAAAAAATAAAAATTAGAATCACATCATGGCTACCTTTTGGGTGAAACTCTTCCATCTGCTCTTCTCTTTTTCACGAAAGCCATCTATCTCCTAAGAAATAGGAATTTTATATCAAGAAGTGTAGGGCCAAGAGGAGCCCATGACAGATACGCCCTTAGCTAAAAAATAAAAACCTGCACAAATACATCCGTGTGTGCTATTCATTTACAATAACTTCAAGCTCAACAATTACATAAAACAAAAATGTACATTTAACTTACTGGACATCATGGCAAGGGTTGTTATAGTACATTATATACCTGTAATCTTTCTTTCTTTTTCTGAGCCTTCTTTTTCTTTAACTCTCTCATTTCCGCTCTTTTTTCCCTACAAAAATCAACGAATCAAAGAGTTTCAAGACATCAGTAATTTATATAAATATAAATACTTGGCATTAGCTCTAGCATCCATTTTTTTCCGTTTTACTCCTGTTCTTCCTTCCTCTTCATCTTCCCAGCCATTAGGTCGAAGATCACATAATCTAACAATTTCAGTGGTGTTGTAACCCTCAAAGGTTAAAGTACATGATTCACCATCCCCAGATATCATATCAATTCTTGCATTGTAATACCTAAGCACATAAAAGTTTTCCCTTTAGTTTGTAATTGTGTAGTATAATTCTAAGGACCATACTTTCCATTATCAGCCCAGAGAGCTCGGCAAGGATCTCCTGGTTTCCATTCCATAACCACCACAGACCTATCCTTGCGTTTAGGTGGCTCAGGAGCCAATTGCAAAAGGTCAAGGGTCAACTGTTTGATTTCCTATTAACATTATTATAGCATCCAAGAAAGCATCGGTATAAATCAACTTCTTACTGTCAAATCTGTCTTGAGTTTGAGGAGCTCTTGATTCTCAGGATCATTTGTGAGAGCCGCTTCTACCTGGAACATGGCAGAATAGCAACTTATGAACTATAAGCAGATAATACCCAAAGATAGTCTGACTTGGTCTAGTTGAGCGTCATAGTTAGCTAAATTATCTCGTAGTTGCTTAGGGTTAGATCCAGCTGCCATCGCCATCTAGCTATTATGTATACTTAGTTAAATGGAGAAAAAATTTCCCTCACGCGCATTTATTTTTGCCGTCTAATTGGAGGGAATAACATATATCGGTGTGTGTGTGTGGATAGTAGGTAATGCGTACCTCTCACCATAAAAATGTCCATCCCCCCTAGATGGCTTAATTGTCCCAGGAAAGGAAAGATCATTGGAGGTAAATCATAACCAATTGTGTTTTACCTATGTGGACCCCTTTCTCTCTATGTAGACCATTTTCTTCCATTCAAAGTTCCACTTTCTTCTCGCTATGACTGTGACATACCTGATAGCAATAAGTTTGACATCTCTATGTTACTCAGCTATGTAGAAGCTATGCAACTACGTATGGGGCTAGTGATTGACTTAACTAAGACAGATAGGTTTTATGATAAGCGTGTTTTGACAGAAGTGGGCATAGGTCATTATAAATTGAAGTGTGAAGGGTAAGTTATCTGCTAATCTGACAGGAGCATGCTAGGTGTTATTATATAGGTATGGAGAAGCCCCTACAGTGGACCAAGTTGAGGATTTCAAGCGTGTTTGCTCACATTTTTTGGAACAGCATCCAGGAGAAATAATAGGTGATGTTATTCTATACAACCATTACAGTACTTCTAAGATGATGTACAGGTGTTCACTGCACTCATGGATACAACAGGACTGGTTTTCTCATCATTTCTTATCTTGTTGAAGTTAAAGATTGGAGGTAACAACATTATGTATGAATGAGTTAATGTGACGTGTTAATCGTTAGTTTTGAGGCTGCAGTCAGAGCATTCTGTGAAGTGAGTAGAGGTGCTGCATGTTTTCCTTGTTTATTATAATGCTTGGCAGTCACGACCTCCTGGCATATATAAGCCTGGATATCTCCAAGTGCTGGCAGATAGGTTGAATGGTGGGAGCATTGCTGATGTCATGGTCCCTCAGCGACCAGACTGGTGTAGCCAGGAAGAAAATTCTGAAACGGAATATTGCAGCAAGAAAAATAGAAAAAATTTTCAAAATGATGTTAGTATAGAATACCAAAGAAATATTAACTAGATTATTTATTTGTAGCATGCACGTTTTATTGATGGAGTTGTTGGTCCTGTGTTTGTTGGTCCTCCATTGAGGGAGCAGATACAACAGCAATGTCAGTACATCCTGGCATTTAATGAGTAATTTAGAATCAACTTTTTTTAAAACTCCTTCAGTATTTTTCTATTTAGTTCTGGGTTTGCTGGTTCCCAACCGGTGTCAATGGATGTTCAGAATATCAGATTGCTGAATGAAAAACCATATCAAGTTAGCTGGAAAGCAGATGGAACGAGGTGCAGCTTAAGTGGTATTACTTACATTGTCAAGTTTACAGTATCTTAATGGTTTGTTTTGTCACAGATATATGATGTATGTTCGAAAGGAGGGAGAAGTATACATGCTTGATCGAGATAATGCTGTTTTCTCTGTACCAAGCATCCGGTTTCCTTCTAGGAAATCTCCTGATCAGCATTTGAATGAGACATTAATAGATGGAGTAAGCAGCAAATACTTTTTAGCACTATCCTTGACCTTAGCCTTTCACAGGAGATGGTCTTTGATAGCATTCCTGGTAATGGAATTCAACCACGGTATTTGATATATGACATCATGCAATTTGAGGTAGTCCATGCAGATGTTCTTTCCCTTTTATTGTTATTTCCATGGGCATGTAATGTAGGCCAGTCGTGATATAGCTCAGTGTGACCACAAGACAAGACTTCACTGTATCTGCAAAGAATTGATTGAACCTAGAGAGCTAGCTGTAAGTTGATTTATTTCTATTACAGTGATAGCAACCGGAAAATGCAACTTTAAGGCCCAAAATAGAACTCTGGATAAGACTACTGAACCCTTCAGTGTTCGAGCTAAACTATTCTGGGATGTTAAGGACACAAGAATGGTTATTCTGATTATAATCTTCCTTGATACTCATGTACAGGAAGATTGTCTGCATTGTGTAGGTATTGGATGACTTCATGAAGAAGCTGACTCATGATAATGATGGGCTGATATTCTCTCCAGCCACTGAGGTATGTACATGTAGTGTATGTTACCTGCATATTTCCTAACATGCAACATGTGCAGTCGTATGTGCCAGGTCAGTGTAGAGATTTACTGAAATGGAAACCTTCAGATCTAAATAGCGTTGACTTTCGTCTATCCATTATAGAAAATAACCAACCTGGGTAATCATGCAAAGCTGGGTTACATCAGTAATAATATTTATCATTTCTTATAAGGCAAATTCCGGAGAAGATTGGACAACTCTATGTTGGTGGTTACCCTCAACCATTTGCTACACTAGATCTCAAAGTAAGAAATCTGGTGTACAAACTTCCTATCTATTGTATTCAAAATTTAGCGAAATAAGGAAGCAAAACAATACAGTGGACGCATAGTGGAGTGTTACTGGGATAAAGCCACTGGCTGGAACTTCATGCGAGTGAGAGATGATAAAAGTTTCCCAAATGGGATCACTACTGCTAAAAGTAAGTGGTATTAGCATGGAAAGTGTATATTGACATAGTCTCTCTCTCTCTGCACAGGCGTGTGTCAGAGTATTTGTCAACCAGTAACTCGAGATTGGCTGCTAAATGTGATTGAAAATCATCGATGGAAACCAAATACTAAAATTGGAATGAAAAGATCTAGTGAAGAAATATCATCTTCAGGAAACAGTGAATTAATGCCACCTCCTAAAGTTCAAAAATAGTCAAAGTCATGTATCTATGTATATGTTTTTATGCAATGCAACAATGAAACTATATATTATTATACAAGTCTGTTATTGCTTCTTTTGAGGAGCTATTATTCCTTCAAGCTGGGCCTATGTAGTAAACATAAATAATATATACCTTCACCCAAAATGCACCTGATAGACTGCACCCCAGATTAGGCTTAGATAAGTTATGCTGGCAATTATTAGGTGAGCTAAAGAATCCAGGAATAATAAAAATTCCAGGAAAATAGGTAAGATTTGGGGAATAATGCAGATGGATACTTTTGCACAAAAAAATTATTATAGTAAGCTGGTATATAACTAGCATGTACATGCTAAATTTGCATGCATTTTCCATTTTTAAGTCACTGCTACTTTGATCCTACAAAAAGAAATGACCTTAAGCCTACCAGTGGTGATGTTGACAACCTAGTAAGTATATGGGCTAAAGAGTAAGCTGGACAGACATACTCATTAGAGGATTACATGTCATGCTACAATATAACTGAGCCATGAACTGATTTTGAAATTAAAATGTGATATGAGATTTGGGAATCCTGTGGGAATCTTAAGTAACTTTGAGGTATATAGCTCACATGAGAATAGCATCTTTTGGAGCATAATTTATCTAAGCCTACCCGGATACATCAGCTACGTTCAAAAATTCTCCCCCTTTATGGTTATGCACCTTTAGCTGTTGGTTGGTCTTTTTAAGGGCTTGTAACTCTTCTTGGTGCTTCTTTTCTTCCAGTTGTCTTTTTTCTGTTTCTCTTTTTTCTACTGCATCACATTTGTTCTTTAGTTCCATTACCTACAAGTTAATGAACATTACCATCAGACGTAATATCTTATGCACACTATACCTGTTGCTCTAGTTCTCGCTTATCTTGTTCAAGCTGTTCAATAGATTCTTCCATGTCTACTTTCCCCTGTTCAGACATCAAGCTCTTTCGCATTCCAAAAGCAACACTGCTCTCATAGAGTGTTTGGTAAGCTGCTATGGTCATGCGAATTTCATCACGAACTCTGTTAGCAAAAAAATTAATATCAACTCTTCAATCTGAAAATAAATTTACTTTAGTAATAGTAGACCTCTTTCAGCACATTCAATAGTCACTTGACGAATTAATTCATCTGATAAAAATATATTAAAATCAATTTTGACTAAGTTTTCGTCATACCAAAACACTGAGAGTACAGTTCCCTTCTAACTGGGCAAATTCCTGTTTCCCTAGCTTGTCTCTGCTGCAGCCGTGTATCTAACTGTTCTTGGAGATTGAGAACATCTAATCGAGTGGCTGGTGTGCTGGATACACATTGCTGCCATAACTGTCCCCCTTCATTCCATTGCCTGGGGGGTAGAATAGAATTCAGAATGTCTTCTGTTGACTTTGTGTTCTTCTGATTGTCACTTGGTGTCAGCTTGACTCTAGGAGGACTTGGTATAGGTCCCCCACTGCCCATTACAGCAATTGTAGGCTGCTGCCCAGCCTTAGGTGTATTTACCTATACAAATTTATGCGATTTAGCTAGCTATTAATTAGCCAATAAAATCACCTTTGATTTCTTGTCCGATGCTTTACTAACCAGTGCTGGGTTGTCATACTTCAACAACGAAGAAGTGGGTGCTATCATACTCATTATTGCGGCTGCATTTACTACACGTTACTAGGCGACGGCCTTGATTAAAGTATAAAGGTCAATCGTGACGATTACTAGCCAGTACCCTTTCTGCTGCGGCTTATTTTTTTTCACCTCTTGATCCTAAAATTTTGCTGACCTGTTGGGTCTCCCTATTAGTTGACCACAAAAATTCTGTGCCTTGACAAAGTTAATGTAGTAAGTATTGAGCAAATTTTAATCAATTTGTGATTTCAATTGGCTATTGATTTTACAGTATTCCTGCCTCTGATTCCCTGTTGATTTGTCTCTAACACTTTCACTTTCACTGCTGCCTTAACCCTAGCCCTTGAAAATGCCACAGAGCTGACCATGACAAAAGACAGGATATGGAAGATAAATTTCCACCTTCTCATAGGTCGTCTTGTTGATTGCCATGGAGTAGGCCAGTTGCAAGGGTAGTTGATTCCTTTCCAGTAGATTGATGTCACTTGGTACCTAGGAATGAGAATTATCTCTCCTGTTTTTGCCCTGAAGAATTGTTGCTTCTGGTGCAGGTTGGTGACTTTCAGTCTTGTACCATTACATAGTTCTTGCCTCAATGATAGATTTCTTTCAGCAGCATCACCATTGAATCCACCTTCAAATGCTCTTTGAATGGAGATGAATAGTTGCTCAGTGATGGCAAGCTGGCTTTAACATTGTGGCAGTCCATGTCTTGCTTGTGAATCCATGCTCACTGATGCATACCTACTGTACTAATGAACTCCCTAGGTGCTAACTGCTTACCTCATGAATTTCTAACCTGTGACACAAAATCCACAGTGCCAGTGAAGAAAAAAGAAAGAAAGAAAAGAAAAGAAAAAAAAAAAAAAAAAAAAGAAAGAAAAGGTGGGTGCCAGTCCCTGGGATTGAACCTGGTACCTTTGGAACCGCCTGACAAACGCCATGACAAACACCTTGACACACAATTAGGGTATTATTATATATTAGATAATTATTATAGTTATTATGCAACAGTTATTTGTCTAACATACGTTCAACAATCCTCAACTTGTGATCATCCACCTCCTTAAAATAATGACAATATCATAAGACAAACACATTATGTCATCATTTCACTTACAAATTGGTAGCACTTTCTTATTTGAACTTTAGCCCATTCTATGTAGTGATGGTTCTTAGTTTTAGAATCACTTACTTTGATTTTCCAATGACATACCTAAATATTATCATAAACTTCTTGAATTTTTTATTGATACAGTGCTATATACCAAGTAGAATCCATAGAGTGCCCTCAAACAAGCTGGATTTAGTTTAATTGCAGTTGCATAGTGTTTCCTGGCTAATTCCATATTTTCAGTTGATCCTGAACTGTAACAAATCTAGAGATTTTACATGGTCAAATTCAACAAATTAAAGTGTCATTATAACACACTTCAGCATATTTTAAGTGGTAGAGGTAATGGTGAGGGTTAGTAAGAATAACTTCCTCCAAACAAAATCCTGCTCTTTCATAGCTTAATTAAAGAAAAAAAAAAGTCACAAAAATCACACCACTTATTAATAACATTTCTCACTCATTGATTCCTATATACAAGTCAACCAATTCCAACCAAGCTTCAGAGTCAGACATGAACCTACTCTGTTTCATATTTAACATCATCAAAGCAACCTATAACAAACCTACACTTTAAGAACTTCATTGAGTTCCTTGATAGCTTCAACTGTTTTTCCCTGAGCCTTAAGAACAGCTACTTTTCGCTTCCATGCTGAACTTGTAATTGGATGAGATCCCAGTAAATCATCATACACAGAGCTTACTTCCATAAACCTAAAATCAATGTTTATCAACTGCACCAAAGTTCACATTATGCACTTCTCTTCAGCCTCCAAGCATAGCCCATTCAATCTGGAGATTCTCTCACTCTTTGGAAATTGGGTCTTCAATTTTTCAACACATTTCTGTGGATAAGCCTTTTCTTATACACTACAACATCAAATAATGTTTCATACCTTGGCTAGAAAAAGGTCTCCACAATCCAAAGCAGCAATACAGGTTTGCTCATAGACACACCACACTATCATGAAGATATAACGTTTTTATCTATTCTGATTGCCAGCGATCATGCTGCCACTTTAATCATGATGTGGGTAAATCAATATTTGTACATGCAATCCTCTACCATGTTTGATCAACTTATTAGAGGTACTATAAGTTAACACCTTTTATTACAAAAAACACCAGGGGTCAATTTTCTGAGAGCACACACCTACATCACACATCACCTTAAGTCATTTTTCAAGCCCAACCACAATAAAGCTATCAATATAGCTACCTTCATTTCCAAGATCTTTCCTCCTATGTTTAAGCAAAAAGCTGCCTAATTTGATAATCCTTGAACTTTTTCTTGAATTATTTTCTCTCCATTGCCTCAAATTGTCTCTTGCTTCAACCCAATCCACGTCACTTTCGATGGAACACTTAACCGATTCCATTATTCGGCCTAGATGGTTCAAAGTTCAACAGTTATAATCTGGGCATGCGCTAATACACGTGGTTGTTACAAAAGAAATGAGTACTCTATTTAGCTACTTTAACCGGGTAGAAGCTCCTTCACAATGCTCGAAAAGTTCTCCGGGTAATGATGCTGTGAGTAATTCTAAAACACCGGCACCGGCGAAAAGTGGCGTTAAGAAGGTATGCTGGAGGGCCCTCCACACATCAGGGTGTATAATAAGCAAAGAAACTGGCAAGCTGCAACTTAGATAACACTTTTTTGTGATCAACTTGTATCCAAAAATTGGCTAATTACCCCCAGATTAATGTGCAGATGGCTTATTGAATGGTGCTTATACTACAAAGCAAAATTTTTGTAGATTCTTCTATGCAGGTGAGTAATACTTGTCTCATTATCATAGGTGGGAAGGAAACGACGATTGATAATTGAGTCAGATGAATCAGATGAAGAGATGTTGGATAGTCCTAGAAAAGTGATACATTTATCTGATGAATCAGATACAGGATCTCCAACTTGTTTGGCTAATGTGAATAACTCCTACCAGAAGGCTACTATCCCTGCAAGGAAAAAATTAAGGCTAGCTTCAACATGGTCTAATTGTGGGGAAGTATATGCTCACAATAAACTGAAGTGGTTGCAAAGTGATAGCCTCAAGTGAGGACGGTATTGATGGTTAGGTACTTGCTATATTTTAGGATTTATCCATTAGAGATAAGAATGGCCATGGGGTGACACACCCTGACTATGACCCAAGGACACTTCAGGTAATGAACTCAAATTCTTCAAAGTTACCACTTAGCTTATGAAATGACCCAGGTGCCTCAAGATTATTACAAGAAATTGACGCCTGGTTTCCAACAGTGGTGGACTATCAAAGCAAACAACTTTGATTCTGTAATCATGTTTAAGGTTAGATACATTGCTGGCATAACTATATATTAGGTACATGATGATGAATAAGGTTGGCAAGTTTTATGAACTCTACCACATGGATGCTGTAGTAGGTGTACAAGAGTTGGGATTAGTATTTATGAAGGCTGAATTTGCTCACTGTGGCTTTCCTGAGGCAGGATTTGGTCGATACTCTGATGCATTGGTTCAAAAGGGTCACAAGTAGGATTTCCCATGTAGTAATAATGTTAAATGACAGTGTACTGACCACTTTGCAGGGTGGTTAGAGTGGAACAGGTGGAAACACCAGCATTAATGGAACAGCGCATTAAACAAAGTAGTTGTGCTTTTGCACTAAGTGAGTGTCAGTAATAATTATTATTTTGTAGCAGGTGCTGCTAGCAAAAGTGACCGTGTTGTACGTAGAGAGGTTTGTTCAGTGATCACTAAGGGTATGTGTGTCTCTGTAAGATGTACAAAATACTATCTGTTGGAGTCATTGTCTCAATTGTTAACAGGAACACGTACTCTTAGTTTTTTTGAAGGCTGTTCTAACTGTGAAAGCCTCTACCTTTTGGCCTTAAAAGAAAATCTCAAAGGTGATGGTATTGAATATGGAGTTTGCTTTCTGGACACTTGCATTGGAACCATCCATGTTAGGTTACTTTTATCCATGTTCTCAGGAGTTACAGTTGGTTGTAATTACAGATTGGCCAGTTTAAAGATGATGGTCAGAGTTCTAGACTCCGAACACTATTGGCCCACTATCCTCCAGGTCATGTGTTATATGAGAGGCGAGGATTGTCCCCTCGTACCAACCATTTCATTGATTTATTACTGCCATCTAGCATCAAGGAACTCCTTGTTCCTGGTATGTTAAGATTTTTTTGGTATGAAAGCAGCGTTTAGTATACTTGCAGATGCAGAATTTTGGAGTGCTAGTAAAACTCTTAAAATTTTAGCTGAGAGCGACTACTTCAATGAGTGGGATTGTCAAAAGTGGCCTTCTACTTTAAAACTTATGTTGAGTGGGTAAACGATGAGCATCTTAGCACGCAACTTCATGACAGGTTTTTCTACAGATGATGCTTTGGGGCTTAGTCCGGCTTCTGGTTACGAACTTGCTCTCAGTGCTCTTGGAGCATGTGTTTGGTGCCTGAAAAGAGCACATATAGACAACAGCATCCTAACATTAGCCAGTTTTAAGGCAAGTCAGGACTTACTAATGTTAATAATTTTACTGACAATCAACATTCAGCTCTATCAACCATTGGATAGTGCCACCACACAGAATGATTATCTCCACACAAAATTTTCTAGTCAGAGATTGGTAGGTCTGGTTATGCAGAACTCCAGTGTTATCAGTTTTTTGGTGTGTCGTGGTCTCTGGTCTCTTCTAGATTCTTGATGATATTACTCTAGCCAACTTGGATATTATTGGAAGTCCTGGCCATCAAGCTGGAACTTTACTGGAAAAGATTGACTATACTGTCACTGCTTTTGGCAAGCGTTTATTGCAACGTTGGATGTGTGCACCCCTGACAAGTCCATCAGATATTGTGTCCCGACAAGATGCGGTGGAACAACTAATGAAGAGCCCATCTCTTATGACACAGGCTAAAAATATCCTTTGTAGACTGCCAGATCTTGAAAGGCTACTCAGAAAGTAATATTTCACTGGATCACATAGTCAGTATTATCTCAGTGCTATTATTTAAGAATCCACAGTTTTGGCTGTCACTCTAAAGATAAGGACCATCCTGAATCCAGAGCTATTCTATTTGAACATATAAAATACAATAAGAGAAAGATAGCTGATTTCATTTCAATTTTGGATGGTTTGCGAATGGCTTTGAAGTTGTTGGATATTTTAAAGCCAGTTCTTGACAGGTGTGTTAATCTTATCACACACAAAAATATTTTATAGTGTGAATTATTTTCCTTTTAGATCGGAGTCTCCTCTTCTCTGTAAACTGTTGAGAACTGGGAAAGGTGGAGATTTCCCTGACATTGAGGAGCAATTGTTGCATTATGAGACCTCCTTTGATAGAGTCAAAGCTAAAGAAGATGGTGTCATTATACCAAACCAGGGAGTAAATCCTGATTATGATGCTTCCAACAAGGAAGTGGAAGAAATTCATCAAGATTTTGACCAATATTTAGAAAAACAGAGACAAAGACTAGGATGTAAAGTGAGTTGGTTTGGAGCTATGCTGCTTACTTATGAAGTGGGTAATGATCTATAGACTGTGTCATATTGGGGGAATGGACGGAACAGATTTCAGTTAGAGATACCAGTATCTGTGATCTCTAAGCAAAAGATTCAAGAGTATGAATTGTCATCCCAAAGGAAAGGATTTCGAAGGTTTTTTTAGCTACTAGCTTTTTTCTTTGCATGGCAGCACACATATACCAAGGCTCAAATCTAATTAGCTCACTTTTGCATGATTTAGTGGATATGTCTTAATAGATACAGGACACCTGCTATAGAGGAAATGCTGAGAAAACTTGGCTCTGCTGAGGAAAGGAGAGATGCAGCTCTCAGAAGTACAATGGGAGACCTTTTCCATTCATTTGATCAGCAGTAAGGATTTTGTGGTGTAAGTATTCCTATGTTGTGTATTCTTTTCTGTTTAGTTTTATATCTTGGGAGAATACAGTTCAGTGTTTATCAATATTAGATGTGTTACTAAGTTTAGCTACCTACAGGCAAGTAAGCTATTGTGTTCCTATATAGAATCATTTCTGTTCATCTTCCTTCAGTGGTACTTCATCAGAAGAAATGTGCCGTCCTTCATTTACATCTTCTGGATCCTTTTCGCCGTCTTTAGAAGTGCGTGGTGGAAGACATCCTTGTGTGATTCATACGCATAGTGGAGGTGCTTTCATTCCTAATGATGTGCTAATTGAAGGGTCACACAGCTGCCTCCTAGTCACTGGGCCCAACATGGGAGGTAAATCTACTCTCATGAGGCAGACTGGACTCATTGTTGTGCTAGCTCAGCTGGTATGTACCATTCCCCCCCCCCCAATTTATTCCATGTTTGTTAATGCTGTAGGGTTCCTTTGTCCCAGCTACCAAATGTAGGTTCAGCCCAGTAGATAGAGTGTTCACCAGAATGGGTGCATCAGATAGAATTATGGCCAAGGAGAGTACTTTTTTTGTGGAGTTGAAGGAAACATCTTCTGTTCTTCAGCATGCAACTCACCATTCATTGGTCTTAATAGATGAACTAGGTAAATGGCCCTTATGTGATCTTTGCCAGTCATCAGTATATAATGTAACAGGTAGGGGGACTGCCACATATGATGGAGCAGCTATTGCTAGTGCAGTGGTCCAGCAGCTAACTGAAGTTGGATGTCGCACTTTGTTCTCAACTCACTATCATTTCCTTGTTCATCAATTTATTGGAGATCCTCATGTTGGGTTGGGACACATGGTAATTGCAATATAACATTCCTACAATATCCTCCCATTAATAGATTACGTTTTGTACTGAATGTAGGCCTGTATGGTGGAAGGGGAGGATGAAGAGTCTATCACTTTCCTTTACAAATTGACGGAAGGGCCATGTCCCAATAGTTATGGATTTAATGTAGCTCAGTTGGCAGATCTTCCAAAAAGTGTCATTGCATTAGCAAGGAAGAAAGCTATTTCATGTGAAAGTGATACTCAACAGATCAGGACCTTGAGGTTAGATCTATGAAACATCTTCAATTGAAGCACAGCACTCAGAACATTTTTCCTTGCTCAACATAACTGGATGTTTAAACTACCATAGTACAAAACACTGATGATAGTGCCTGCTAGGAGAGGTTGAAATGGTGTACAACAATACTCGTAACCATACATATTTGGTATAGCTAAGGACTCCAACCCTATTTTGCATTCTTGGATCTAACCCTGGCTTCAATAGCATCACATGTTAGGAGCTACCTAATATAATTTATTGTATCATTGCAGGAAGCTACTAAAACCTGGTTGTACCATACACGAGTTGAAAGATATCAAGATCTGAACTTTTTAGTATAGCAATACTTGAACTTTGAACTTCAATATGATGCTGCTATTTTAAAAGAACCGTGGCCTAGACTTCAAGTTGAGATGTTTATAATTCGCGATTCCTGATATGGCTACCCGTGAGATGTGTGCGTTTTGTAATCAAGATGTGGACAGCAGTATTGTAGGGGAGACATATTACAAGGAAGGTCTGGTAGTCCATCAATACTGTTTGGTAAGCTAATAGCATGTTGCTGTGTTGGTACATGCATGTGTGTGTAGTACTTCTCTTCTGGTCTAGCACAGAATGGATGTGAGAGTGACCATGTTAATGCAATATGTGGGTTTCGCACTAAAGACATATTGAAAGAATTGCATCGTGGCAACGCTGTGAAGTGCACTGGTTGTCGGAAATCAGGGGGTTATGTGGGATGCATGGTGAAAAGCTGTTGTAAAGCTGGGCACTTTCCTTGTCTGCACAGGCTGAAATTTACATTTCATTATAGAGGGAATTTTGAAGCCTACTGTCCCAAACACTGTCCCACCCAACCAAAGTTGTCCCACTGTGAATCCACCTGCAATGACTGTTGTATTTGTCTTAGTCCTCTTGATCCTAATCACAGCACAAATCAACTCTACTGTCCATGCTGTTTAACTCTATTCCACAAGGATTGCATTCAAGTAGGTTATCCCACACTGGTAAGTTTAGAATATAGATTTATGATACATGCAGAAGCAGGCAATGTCAGCTGGTTTGTATCATCTTCGTTGCCCTGTGTGCAATGATAAGGAAACATTTTGCAATGAGATGTTCCACATGGGCATTGCTATTCCTGAAAGGTTGGACTAAGTACATTATGAGCTGTTGCATACAATGCTATCATTCTCTTATTGTGTCCTATCATATAGAGATGCAAAGTGGGAAGTGGGTTCAGATTATGTTGTTCAAGAACACAAGTTTTGCCGTGCAGATTCCTGTCTTTGTCCACAAGGAAGAGCTTATTCTTCCCAAATAGGGTATATATAAGATGGTTATTATACCAGTACACATTGTAAGGTCAGGTCTATAGGAAGTATAGAATGAGGAAGTGCCCCACATGTGGGCAGTGGAGAGGTCATGTGGACTGTTTAAGGGGTGAAGAGGTGACTGAATGTGGGGATTGCAGGAAAGCTTGTCCACCTGTTGACCCTCAACAAAAACTTTTGAGGGAGAATTTCACCACTATAAACCATGCTCTTGTACAGGTAAATGTGAGTTTTTATGGAGTGTAGCTATCATCCTGTACTTCAACAGAATCAGCAGGTGGCAAGGGAATGCTCTCAGCAAAGTAGTGGCTCACCAAGCAGTATGGGCAAAGTCCTTGTGTTGGCACTAAAAAAACTCAATAGCCATGACATTTCAATTATCAATAACAATCAATAAATTAACTTTCCATTTTCAGTTTTGCTCTAGAACTGCAGATGTGACTTGTTGATCAATTCCACATGTTCCTTTGCCTCTGGCCATCATGAAATAGCCACCTTGTCCCCATTTCTCTCCCCAGCTATTCTTTATCAGCCAATATGGTTTGCTTTTAAATAGCAAGGACTTGTGTACACCATACCCCACAAGCAAAACAGCTGCAACAAGTATGGGCTAAAGACATTAATATCTATAGTAAATACCTAGACATACCGTGATCTAGTGCTTTAGGGTTGCAAGGAAAGATGGGATCCCACACTCCAGAATGATAGAATTGAAGTAACTCTGCATTGATAGCAACTGAGAGTGGGCCTCTGCTTACTAATTCAGATTGTATCACATTTTCATCCTATCAAACATACATCACTGACCACATAAGCTTATTTTTTACAAAACTTACTTTAGCAATGGCCACCCAAGATTTAAGTTTCAAGCCATGAACAAACAGGGATGAATTAATTTTAGCTAAACAGCTTTCATTTTTAAGACATGATGTTGGAGGCACAGGAGGGCCACAGCGAGTCTTGTTGTAGCCAGGTGCCTGACATGGAAAACATTTTCCAAAACCACTGCAATATGGATAGTCTGTTTCAGATTCTATTCCACCCTGCACCATTCACTGCAAGTGCAACATAAATTCACTGCAAGTGTTAACTTACCAGAGATATGATGTACTGATAAGCCAGGTAAGGCCAGCCTCCAAACACACCACAGTCTGTATTCAAACTATTAAGGTACACAAGAATTTGCAAAATCAGAAGACTGGTTTTTTTTTTGTTTTTGTTTTTCTCAAAAAAATCGACCAGCAGTTGGAGCTAGCTAGTTAGTAGCATGTTGGAGGTGCAATTTTGAAGAGATTTTGAGGGGGACTGCATCAGCATTCAGTTTCATACATTAAAACTTGTCTGTAGAACAGACTAATTATAATTGTACCATGTATGGGCAGCTAGGAAGGGTACAGTAATGTATGCCTTGTCTTAGTAGCATTTATCAAGTTGGCTATCCAAACAATGCGACTAATTTCCAAGGTCACTGCAAATATTAGAGAATGGCACTTGAGTATGATAACTGGAGAGGAACACATACAAGTTGAAAGGAAGGAAATTTATTGAAGTATGCAATCAACTTAGCTATAATGCAAAGTTATAGCCTACTCTGGAGACAGAGAGTGTTGGTGTGGTTCCCACTAGTCCCTAGTGCTTATATTATGGGGAGAGGACTTCCTCCAACACAAGCAACCATGATAAAAAGGGCAGCATACCAAGCTGGTCACTGCTGGTACACTATAGACACAGGTTTAAAAAAAAATTTATCTGTGTGATATCATGTCTGCAAGTTTCTGCTGATTTTAGCACTAAGGTACATTTGTAGGTGAGAGATAGCTACTAGACTCCCAGCAATGGTGCCTTATTGTCATACCATGCCTCCAAGATGGCATTCACCAAACCCATTTTATGTTGACACACATCCAACTATATGTCCTCTATAGACAGATCTGGACACTTCTTGGTGCAGGGTATAAATAAGAGGAACTTACTTATTAGGGTCAAAGGTAGCATCACAGTCCACCAATTGTTCTGCAGAGAGAGAGAGAAGAGGTTGACCACTTAAAGCCCACTGTCCTTCTATATTTCCAACTGTACTGAAGGCCCAGCATGACCCTACTGTCCCCTGATCTTTGACCACTGACACAACACCCTTGTTCCGCCAATCAAATGAGTCTGGAAGGCTATTTGGTCCAATTGGAGGTGTAACATAAGCTTCTTGTGGAAAGGATGGTGAAGGAGCAGGCTTCATCAGTACTTTGGATTTAAATTCAGATGGCATCATATCTGCAAACTGGTTTAACTGAAAAGTGACCCCTCTAAAAGAATGACAATAATTTCTTGATAACTAATAAATGTTGCCATTCCTTCCCTTACCTCTCCCTATACTGGTTGTTAAGAGACTTCACCAATTCAATGTTGTCAGCAAACACATTCTCTCTTTTTCTAAGTTCACCTTCATTGGAATAATTTTTGCCATACAATGAGCACCATTCTAAAAAGCTGAAATGTTCATCCAGATCCTGGCTGCAGGATATGCCTCCAATTCTATGGAGAGAGAGGATTGGGAGACAGAAGGGAAATTAAATTGGGAGACAGAGGAGAAAACACTTTACACTTACAAAGTCAATAGAAAAAATCTAACTAGCATTCTAAAGTCATGTGCACATACACACACCAGATCTAAGAGAGCAGACACCCGCCCCCAATAATGCATGCAAACTCCACGCCCCCCACCGCAGCAAGATTGCGTTGTCATAACTACTAGTAGTTAGTTCGAATGGCATAAATGTCACTGTCAGCTCGTCTAGCAGGGCAGCAGGATACTGCAGATAAATATCCCGAGGATGTGACAACTCCCCGAAGCAAAACTAGGGAGAGGGAGAAATTGCCGTCTTCGCTGGATAACCTAGATTTCCCTGGGAATGATGAATTCATTTTGAGGGAGTTGGTTAGTCCATTGCAACAATAATAGCCAGCTATAATTTTATTGTGCGTTTAATGCATATGAGTTGGACTTACCTAGTGTTTCAGTTGGATCCTATTATTATTATTATTGCTATAGGTAATAATAATTGTTGTTAATACTGTACTGTAATAATAGTAATAACTATGATAAAATAATAATAATATGTTCTCTTCAACCCTTGCCAAGCCACTCCCCCCACCCCCACAATGCCTGGCTACATAATAATGTAAGCAAGATAAAGAAATATCTCATTTGACTCCCCAGTATGGGGCTCACTTTGCTTGTCCTCAATTATTATCGTTGTTATTGCTGTTATTGTTGTTATGTTGTGTTGTTCTTGTTGTTGTATTGTTTCAGTGTACAGTCAATGGTGTCAACCATGAGAAATTATGTCAGGGAAGTGGAACTAAAGTTAAGAAGTTGGAAATTTTTTTCTTTGGATGTCCTCATATTCCAGTGGGAATGAATCAATTCACAAATTTAAATTCTTTGTGTATTGTCAACCAACGATTTAACTGCATAAGTAATCTGGAAGCATGTCCTTTATTAGAGGAGCTATGGATATGTGAAACTCAAGTCAAGGTTTGACATCTATAGTTAGAGAACAATATGTACAGGGAAGGTTTAATATCATTAATGGTTGTATGTCATCAATCATTAAAGTTTCAACTTGTGAATTTGTCCATGTTGGTATGTGCTTATGCCATCACATACACCACACCACACACAGAAGATAGAAGGACTGTCCCACTGCCAGTGTCTAACCAGGCTCCACCTTTATTCAAACCTCATTTCCAAAATTGAAGGATTAGAAATGCTAGTCAAGCTGGAAAAATTGTGGTTGAATGGCAATGCTATTTCTAGCATTGAGGTATATGTAATTTTGTGATAGAATTTTATGGAGGTCATTAAGAACCTTATAGTGGGGTTCTTAGACTCGTATGTTTTATTGACTACTTTTGTGATATTTCAGTTCCCATCATAATAGTCACTTTATGGTTTTACAGCATGGTCTCCTGTCACCTGACTTATTCTTGTGGGGTGTGTAGGGAACATACCAGTGTGTGTGACGTGGGGGGTGGGGTTGGTGTGGGAGCTTATTCTGTGTATAGTCATTGACCACTTGACTCATCGGAGCAAAATAGTAATCAATATTACTTCTATAGGGGTTAGAGAGACTTTGTAAACTGAAAGATCTCAATCTTTCGGGCAACTCTATCACTACTATTGGAAACTCTCTTGATCACTTGGCTCAACTTAGGACATTGGATTTGTCTGGAAATAAAATCTATTCACTCAATGTAAGTAAGCTTTTTTTAATGCAAATGTATAACTATCATTCACTTCTTTGTTTAGGAAATTGTTTACCTTGCAAGACTTACAAAATTAAATAGTTTGTCTCTTTGTCATCCCATGGATTCCCCTAACCCAGTTTGTTGTCTCTGTAACTATTCCACTCATATGCTATATCACCTCCCTCAACTAAACTTTCTTGATGGGCGGGAAGTGGCATCTCAAGAACTCCAGAAGTTAATACAGGGACTGGTTTTGAGGAAAGTACAATACTATAGGATGAAAATTCACCATTGTCGTATTCTGGGGGATCATAAGAAAAAGCAACTTCAGAATCAACTTAATGCCCATATTGAAGACTGCCATGTCAAGATGAGAACTCTCTCTAAGCACTTGAAACTAGTAAGAATGCTGATGATTCAGTTACATTTTTTACACACTTTGGTTCTTTAGCTCAGCCTCAGCCAGACACCATCCAGTGATAAAGAATCATTGTCCAAGTTGGTGTCAATCCTTAGTTGCCACATTGACAAGCAAGTGATCCAATGGATTTTAATACCAAACTTCAAATTAGTTTTACACAGGTCACAGAAAGTCTGCTCTGATGCATGTTTGGCTATTGAAGCAGAGACTGAACAAAAGTGCCAGTATTGGCTGGTGGAGTTACGTTCTGGAGGAAACGTTAAGCTGACTTCATGTAACCCTTCTCAGTCAAGCTTCAGATCCTGCTGTGAGCTCATCCATTCACGTTTCTCAGTGGATGATGTGCAAAATTTTGGAATAAGTGGTTTGGAGGTGACTGAAGTTGTTAGAGTAGAGAACAGACTCCTATTCAATTGGTATTATGATTACATAAAATCTTTTGTCTGGGATCATTGCACAAGCTATCAATTTCTCTCTTTCAGTTTCAATAACAAGCTGAAGTCACTATTGGATAAGGAGCCCTATTTTTCCATGACACCTGGTCAGTTCTACAAAAAGATGGTAGACTACCTATTTCTTGTGTGGCAACCAGGTGTGTATAGACAATACTCTAATTGGACAATTATTACTTGCTGGGACTTTCAGATAACGAGTCTTTATGTCAAATATGTCAAGATGGATTCATAATGCAAACTCCATTTCTCTGGCTTACCAATTCTGTAAATATCTCAGACCACATTCGACTGGCACAAGATAAAGGACTAGCAAAGACTAAATGTGGTCAGCTACTTCTTTGCAAAGTATTTATTGGCCAGACTGCAGAAGCAGCAGCCTCTGTGCTGTAAGTCCTTGCCTAAATATATATATATATATATAATCAATTCTTGTTTAATACTAAATGATTATTATAGCCCAACGAGAGCTGCATTTCCTAATGCAGATTCAGTTTTTAAAGGTCATGGACCAGCTACTCAAGGCAACAGTACAGAACTGTATTGTAAGGATTGGTACATTTTTGACACAGGCTTTGTTCTGCCAGAATACATTATTCATTTTACCTACCTGTCACCAGTGAGTTGCTAATGAGACATCTCTCTAAGTAGAGTGTCATGCACCTCTATTATGTTTCTAGCACTTTCCAAAAAGTGAAATGAAGTTTCAATGTCATTCACTACCAAGCCATGATCACATAGCTTCCCTCACCCCTCCCACTTCAGTTTGCCCAAGATTGGCCATGTTGGATGAGTCCACTCTCCTGGAGTTAACTGGCCAGCCTTCACTGACCTGCATTCAGGTAATTTATCAAGGATGTGGTAATGTACACAAATATTATAATATGCATTATTGCAGGAAGTAAATCTATGTAACAATCGACTGACAAGATTTCGCCTTTCTGCAAGCCTACCTCAGATGACCTCCTTGATTCTTAGTGCAAATGAGCTAACCATGGCCGATGATTTCAGCAACCTGGTATTATAGTCTACTGACCAACAGATATAACTTATTATGTACATCTCTCCAGCCTAATCTTGAACTGCTGGATATAAGTTTTAACAAGTTAACCAGTCTTCAGGGATTAAAGGTTGTCACCGTTGATTTACTGGGAATAAGATTCATTGCTGTCCATTATACAGGGTGTTCCAAAGCTAAAATCACTAGATGTCAGTTGGAACTATCTAACTAATTATCAGGATGATCTGGGCCCTCTCTGCAAACACTCACCCCTCTTACAGGACATAGATACAAGATATAATCCCTGGAAAAATGTAAGTACGCCAATCTCAACAGTTTTCACACAACTATTTCAAACTCTAGCAAGAACAACTGAAGAGCTATGTTCTAGGCAGGATTAAAACTCTAAGAATATTTAACTGCAGTCCTGTAACTGAAGAAGAAGCTTCCATGGCTCTTAAGAAAATTATTTCAGAACACCTTTCATTGGCTACACTTTTAAACCATGCACATACTAGTGTATCACCTCGTCCTAGCCTCAGTGTAGAACCTCTAGCCCACACCATGCAAGACATGATACAACCCCCTAAAATCCCAAATTCTGCAGGTGTAAACAGTGAGGGGTTTAATAAGGTTAGTTGAAAGATCAAGGTCCAGCCCAATACCTCACCTATTCCAGTATTCTGCAGATCACAACTCTCTGCCTTTGTAATCTTGGTTTACGAAAACTTGCTCACCTTGATGAAATGCCTCATTTGCAATGGCTATCACTGGCTAACAATGCTCTCACATCCCTGGAGGTACACAGAGTTATTAATGACGTTAGTTCAATTCAACAGAACTTGTTTATCATGTTTACTAGAGCATTGTTCACTGCACCAACCTGGAAGAACTCACTCTAGACAACAACTATATTAGCACTATAGAAGAAGTTTTATGTTTTAATTCCCTCCGATGGTTGTCTTTGTCAGGTAACCAGTTGAGCAGGCTCCCTAGTGGAATGTGGGGACTATCTAAGTTGCAATATTTCAATGTCAGCTACAATGTGCTCAGCTGTCTGCAGGAACTGAGGGTATGTAATATGCCACTGAGGTGATTTTTAAATAATTTACTCTCTACAGCACTTGACATTTCTAATGGAGCTTTATCTCAGCGCTAACCTTGTTTCAAACTCACGGGAGCTGTTTTCTTTAAAAAACCTTAGTTCTCTTGTGGTCCTCGACTTGACATTCAATCCTCTGACATCCCTTGATACTTACAGAGCATTTGTTGTGTTTCATCTTAGTTTCCTAAGAGCACTTGATGGTAAACCCATTGTAAGTATTGGTATACGTGTTTAGATGCAACAATTAAGTGTACTGCACACAGGAAGTGAGTGAAGTGGTAGGAGCTAAGGAGAAACTTGGTGGACGGTGTGTTACTATTTCCCTGATACTCAACATTCAGTTTACTTTTAATAGATTGACTCAAGATTTTATCTTCCAAAAGTACCCTAACTTGCAGTGCAATGAAGTGGTAAAACTTGATTTGCCAAACTGTGGGCTAAAGCATGTGGATCTTACTCCAGTCCAATCCTTCAATAATCTTGCAAGGTGAGTTCAGAAGTTTGGCACTATTCCTGCTAATAGTGTTTTGTTTTTCTACTCTAGTCTCAACCTAGAAAACAATTTTTTAACTTCTTTTAGTGGTTTAATACACCTCAACCATCTGAAAGTAAGCATCAAGTTTATAATATGATGCAGTTGACATTTTATTTGCTCAGGTCCTCTGTCTTAACCACAACCAAATTGAGATGCTACTACCTACATCTGATCCTGCTTCTAGCTCTACTCACATTCTTCATAGTCTGCAGGTCCTTCATCTTGCATATAATGGGATTTCTGATTTGTCCAGACTTCAGCTTTCCAAAATTTTAACACTAAGAGCTCTTTTCCTACAAGGTAAGCCTTTCTATTATCAATATACAGTTGCTGATTTTCACTTATTAATCAGGAAATGAAATATCTAAAGTTGAGTGTCTAGAGGACTTGGAAAGTCTAACTGAACTTGTTCTTGATCGAAATAGAATCAAGGTTGATTTTTAAAAAATATTATTACTACTGACAACTGACTCTCAATTAATTTGTGACTTCAGAGTTTCCATGAAAACTCCTTTACTGGACTACTTAACCTTAAGGAGTTACATTTAGAGGAGAATCGACTAAAGGATCTCTCACATTTTAAGCCACCTCCTTCATTAGAGCGTCTCTATCTAGGCCTTAATCGGATCCAAGACTACAGTGAGCTAGAGAAATTGGGTTCTTTGCAGAATCTTATGGAATTATCAGTGATAAACAACCCAGTAAGATGCTCAATGATGAAATTACATACAAATAAAAAAACTTTCTTCAGATTTCACGGAGATTACAGCATCGAGTTCTCCTCATCTATCAGCATCCTTCTCTAGTCTCACTAGATGGTGTCATAGTCACTGCTGCAGAGAGACAAGCAGCTGAGATGGTTTTTAGTGAAGAAGAACATGTAAAGATGCATGTGCTTACGAAGTCCAATCAGTGTATTGAAATCTGTCTTTTTTTAGGATCATTTAGATATGGCACTCCCTGGGCTATCGGGTGCTACGCCATTAAAAGTAATGAATGTTCCATTTGGTAACAGGTATACTTATAGATGTCAAGCATCAGATACCAGAAGTATATATGGACACTCTGAAGATAAAAAAAGAGGGAGAAAGTAGCAAATATGATATCTACCATTATTATTATTTATAAGGTTCTGGTATACTGCAAGTTAGTGTGTTGAGTGGATAGCTAATTTTGATAAACAAAAATGTTGCACAAGTATAAAACCTCAAGGGAATAATTAAAGAGTGATACAATTCAGGTTTGATGATACTGTTTGCTAGCAGATGCTGATTGCCAGTTATAGACTCACAACTTCTTACCTAACATAGGCAAGATGGAACTAAGTGGTATACAACACTATCTATTTTGGTTTTGGGGATACTATGTAATGTGTAATACTTATTTTGGTTGGGACAGGCACATTTCCCTTGATTTCTACATCTGTATACTTACAGGTACACCTTATTGTGACATACCTTTTTGTAGATGCCTGTATAGGTAGAGAAAAGATTTTCGGTTACAACTCTTGGAATTTTCGCTACATTGTGTACAGCTACAAAATATGAATTTTCCCTCCAAAACTGCCTTCTGTTTACATGGCAAAAACCACTACTATCTAAGTCACACTAGCAAGAGGCTATGGCTACCATATAATATAAACATTTCATTAAATATTTGGTAAACAACTCCATTTTAAGGACTGCTACACTGTGTAACCTTTCTCTAGACATGACTTAGGAAACTAAAAGTTTTTGCAGGACAAAATGGCATGAATAATGTGTGAACAAAAAGGTTTTGCATTGAATCTCATTAAAGGAGGGGGGAAAGGGGAAAAAAGATTTCCCTGGTTGCAATTTTTGGCTAGAACCTAACTAGTACTCTGAATGAACATAATAATGGGAGTTGGTATAAAACTATAAGCTCTTTATGCACACATTTTTTGCATGTAAAATTATAGTTCACACACATGCCCTGCCTAGGTTAGGCAGGGCAACCTGGAGAAAGGTATTTTACACCAATGGCCCAAGTTATCTGCTTCTTGAGACATGAGCTAAGAGAAGCTTTAGACATAGGACCATCTTTAAGGTTGTGGATGACAAAATCAAGCAACAGCATGAGCAAATAAAATACCCCCCCCCCCCCAGGATGCCCTGATTGCAACTAAGAAGAGATAAGTTCCTAGCAGACTCTTACTATAGTCTGCTCTGACCTCCCTCACTCTGAGGATACTGTAAGGCACTGTCCCCAGCACTCTACAGCTTTCCTTTTGTTTAAATTGGATATCAAACAAGATCAAAGGATGCTCCTCACACAACCCAGTGTTCTGACTTTTTATAGTCAAAGGTTAGTGGCAGAAGTTGGTACTGATGGGTCTTTGAAAAGTGTGCAATGTGCATTCAACCATTAATGTTACTGTGTACATACATACTTATGGATGATAGAAACAATTAATTCCAGCCATCCCCAAAGGATCTGCCTCTTTCACCAAATTCCCAAAATTGATATGTATGAATCAAAGCATGCTGTAATCTCACTTAAGGATATGTTGTGATGTGTATACTAATATGAGACTTACAGTACTTGAAATTAAGCTTGAGTAGTGAACTCTGACCTTCAACACATGCGCATGCCTTGTGATTTGTTCATCTTGCAAGATTCCGTATAACTACCCCGCCGCCGCGCGGTGCGCTGACCACGAGAGATCATGCGCGCTCTCGCGTGATCATCATCCGGGTAGCTCATTTTTCACAAGTCGTCGTAGATTTGAGTATTAGCTAGCTGTAAGTAATCTACTGTAATCTTAGGTACCTTAAGACACAGTTAAGTTAGGGTATTCTTTTCACCTTCATCTCTTTTAACTACTTTTGCCTGTATATCGAAAGCATGAATTCTGAATATTCTAGTGGCATGGAACCTGGGTAAGTGTAATCAGTCGCCAAGTATGTTGAGTACCTTTTTGTTTATTTGTAGGAAGATATTCGTGGGTGGCTTAAGTTGGGAGACTAATAAAGGTAGGTTCCCTCCCCCCTGTAAGTGATAACAGTAATGATGTCTTACCTCCCTCTTCCAGAGAGTTTGAAGAATTATTTTCAGAAATTTGGTGAAGTCAATGATTGTGTGATCATGGTAGATAATATTTCTAAAAAGCCTAGGTGAGTCTTTACTCATTCAAGAGAATTTAATGATGCTATCTCTACAGGGGGTTTGGATTTGTGACCTTTGTTGATCAAGATTCTGTTGCCAAAGTATTGTCTAGTGGTCCTCATATCCTGGATACCAAGGCAGTAAGCTTTATATTACTTAATTGAAGTATATAAATTTAGGATTACCTTGATACTAGGTTGACCCTAAGCCTGCCACCATGAAAGTGTCATCAGATGTGCAGGGACCAGGACTTCCTGCTAGAATAAAGAAGATATTTATAGGAGGTTTAGCAGCTGGTACTACAGAAGATGATGTTCGTCAATATTTTGAACAATATGGCACAGTAAGTCCTTAGTCCATCCATTTTTCTTCCAATTGCAACTGTGAAATACACAAGGTTATTGATGTGGACTTGAAAGTTGACAAAGCCACCAACCGAATGCGAGGTTTGTTGTATAGACATTGGTTATCTTCCATCACTCATGCCAATGCACTTCTACTATATTTAGTTTAATTACATCATACCTTTAAGTTCACTGTACAGGCAACTACTTCATAACTATAAGTATCTAGATGTAATGCTACTATAACGAATAACTACATAGCAGTTACTAATGTCTAACCTTCGACCTCACTACGTACTGCCCTAGGATTTGGATTTGTGGGATTTGACAGTGAAGAGGTGGTGGAAAAGGTTGTCCAGACTCATTTCCATCAGATCAACGGAAAGACGGTGTGCCCCTCTTCTGACTGTCCCTCGTCCCATTCTGTGGCTTCTTTGATTAGATAGTAGCCAATCTTCTGTTAGTTTTAGGGTAGTGGGAGGGAGGAGGGGGAATGGGTGTGATATCAGTAATTTGGATTTTTAAGTCTATCAATGAAGCCACTAGTTGTGTACCCGGGACTAGGTATTTCAAGGGAATTTTATTATTGGTTTGTGTGTGTGTTCATTTTTTCTGTCCAGGTTGAAGCTAAGAAGGCACAGCCTAGAAATGCCTCTACACCAAGTTACAACAAACCAGCATCCTTTGCTCCTTATCCCAGTAAGTGTGTGTTGGCAGGGATGCATCTAGCACTGGCCACTTAGCATGCCCGCAATGTGTTTCTGGCTGATGTGATTGCAATCCTCTTCCAGAGTCAATGTGAGGCTTAAATTAATTCTTTCTGGAGTCTTCACTGGCCAACCAATGCATAGTTGGGGCAGTATTCCCTATGCCAGGCACATTTATAACTAAGGAGAGTACGGGTACCTTAATTATCACCTACTAAGGTTTTGGCAATCATCTTTGCTAGTCTTTTCCAGTCTATCTCCTAGATGTTAATTTTAATGTAATTCAGTCTTGTGAAAATATGTGTAGCTGCAAGCTACGGTAATGGTGGAAGAACATACCAAGGCAATGCTTATGGAGCATATGGTCAGTATCCCAGTTCTGTGGCAGCTGCAACAGCAGCATACGGTCAGCAGCAGGGATATGGATATAGTATGTTACTTAGAACATATCCACAACAACTGTGATTGATGTTGTATTTTCTAGGTTACCCTTATTATAATCATCACGGAGGCTATGGTGGAAATTCATATACTGGTGGTGCAGAACGATATGGCGGTGGACAGCAAGCAACAGGAGCCGTACCTACCCAGCAGATGGGCTATAACAGCCAAGAAAGCACCTCCTATGTTGCCCCCAATCAAACACGAAGGGGTTACTCTGGAAATGAACATGCATACAGTCATCAGAGTGGCTATAGCTATGATAATCAGGCTACTGCTGCTGCTTACCAACAACAGTCCTATGAGACACAGTCTTCCAGGTCAGTTCTATACAATTTGCTCAGTACTATCTCACACTATTGTGTTCTATCATGTAGTTTCAACAATGGCATTGCTCAGCAGCAACAAAGACCTTTCTATCAACTGTGATTGATTTGTTGAACTAACCATTGGTCACCTGTTACAAGTGCACTCTGTACTGCACTTTTTTTTTTCCTTTTTTTTTTTTTTTTTCTTTCTTTCTTTGCCTCAATCAGTACACTGCTTACTGTGTCACATAAAAATGAGAAAACTTATGTTAGTCTTTATTGATTAGGAATTAATGTACCCAGAAAAGGTGAGATGTGTGTTAGTGTAAGTAGTGTGCAGTGGTTCTGAGGTGGAGTACTACAGTGGTGTAATGCTGAAGGGGTGTTGAGTTTTCTCTAAAATTGAACCACTCCCATTTTATCCTTGTGGGGATGACAATGTTATTGTGCTTGCAATGAAACTGGGGAGTTATTAAGGTGATTAACCCACCGCGTAAACACTGCAAGAATGCGCCTGCGTGCGCCCAGTGTTTGGACTTTGGACTTTGCTAGCTGAGAGAAGGAAGTCCAGTTGAGAGAGAAGGAAGTTCGGTCAAACTCCGAGAAACTATTAATAATGTAGGTGCTGGTGTGATTATGGATTATTAAGATGCGATATTCTTTATGTTATAGATATAGCTACCAGCATTAGCTGCACTATGTCTGCGGATATTTCAACTATTGTGACTCGTCTTGAATCAGTGACCACAAGGTTGGAGGGATTAGCGGCCGCTGGTGGTGTCAGTGGAGGAGGTTCTGCAGTTGAATGTGAGATTACATCTAGTTATAGCCTGATAGGTTAATAACTCTATTTTACCACAGTATCTGAATATGTGGCTAAATTTGAGGAGGTGAGTTTGGTGAATGCACTCACTATATACTATATTAATTCCTTGCTTGGTTGATGATGAATTTGTGTATGACCAAATATGGGAATGTGCCTCTGGCAACTGTAGCCTACCCTACTGTCTTAGTATGCAACTGAGGCTGCATAATACCTATGAAAGTCACATTCAGTTGTTTTCCATTTAGCAAGTAATGCAGGAAAAGTTCAAACAATACATGGAACTCTCTAACAAAATAGGAGGAGAAGTGGCAGAGCAGGTAATATTTACATGGTCAGTTTATCTTGATAAAAGGACTCCACTTTAGGCTGCGTTTGTTAATGAAGCCTTCAATGAGATGAAAGAAATCCTAGTGTTAGCCTCTAAGCACAAGACCCCATCACAAGTAAGAACATGTCTATTATGATGCATAAATTATTAGTAGTATATCTGTAAATAGAATGTGTTTGAGGCAGTTTGCAAGGGTTGTAACTTAAAGGTGAATGCAGTAATTTCCTATTGTGAGACGAGGCGTTCAAGCAAGGTGTTTAATAACTTGATGACTGTAAAGGAAGGTATTGGATGTGTTGGTTGGGTGACAGTAGCCCCCAAACCAGCACCATATTTGAAAGAATGTGGGGATCAAGCTCAATTTTATGGAAATAGGGTCATAAAAGAGCATAAGGGAAAAAATGCGTAAGTGAGATAAATTACTGGTGGTAATTGCTTCATAACCTCTTACATTGTTATTTTTTTTAGTGATCATGTATCTTGGGTTGGTGCATACACTGGAACTATCCGAGATTTACAGGAATATGTCAAGGCTTACCATACCACTGGACTTGTCTGGAACAAAGCGGTGTGTCCTTTGAATACATAACTAATAATTTAATGCATATACATACCATTATAAATACAGTACAAACATGGCATTATAAATACAGTGTATAACAGTGAATGTGTTATAGGGCTCCCCATTGAACCCATCTTCAGGACCACCTCCTCCTCCTCCCCCAGCAATCCAGCCCCCTGAGGAGACTGGTGTAAAATCTGGTTCTGAGGCTGCTCAGGCTGCTCAGAGGGCCAACCTTTTTGCTTCAATCAACAAGGGGGGTGCTGTTACCCAAGGTATAACTTCACTTTAGCATATGCTTGGTGAAAGGATTTGCTACTATAGGGCTACGTAAGGTGACAGATGACATGAAAACTCATAAGACTCCAGAATTAAGAGCATCATCTGTAGTCAAAGCTAGTGAATCTAAACCCGCTTCCAAGCCTGCTCCTACATATGGTTCTGCCACTGCTAAGAAGTCTCCTGTCCTTGCTTTACAAGGGAAAAAATGGGTTGTGGTAAGCAATAAAGAAAAGTGTGTGTGTGTGTTGTGTTCTAGAGGCAGTCAGGCTTGATGATAGTTACTCCTTGTACCATTTAGGAATTCCAAGAGGACCAAAGCAACCTCTCAATTGCTAATACCAATGCCAAGCAGTCTGTCTATGTCTACAAGTGTACCAAGTCCACTCTCAAGGTCTCTGGGAAAGTCAATTCCATTATTATAGGTATAATTCTGGACTTGGGAGAAATATGCATCACAATTTACTCCCTTAACCTGCAGATAGTTGCAAACGGATGGGCTTGGTATTTCAAGATGTTATCTCTTCTGCTGAGGTCATCAACTCACAAGGAGTTCAAGTTCAAGTAAGATCTAGTATAGTACTCTATCTACAAACAGGTTGTATTATAGTCAGCATGTCTTTATATAATCCTGATTAAAGTCCGTACACGTGATATTAGTACTACAGATTTGAGATAATAGAAGGCATTCTACAACTTTAATACCATGTATTTCTTTCAGGTGTTGGGGAAATGTCCAACTATATCCATAGACAAGACCGATGGCTGTCAGGTCTATCTCAGCGAAGACTCTATTAAGTGTGAGATTGTATCTGCCAAGTCTTCTGAAATGAATGTCTCTATTCCTCCTAAGGGTGGTTCTGGGGATTTTGTGAGTCTTTTATATATTCTATGTTTGTGTGCATTATGTTTTGTTTATTATTATTAGAGTGAGCACCCAATACCCGAGCAGTTCAAGACAACTTGGAATGGTTCAGCTTTAGTCACTAAATGCACTGATATTTGATTTCCTGTTCTAGTATATATTTGCTTTGATAGGCAATAGGCAGATTTTAGAAGTATCTTTCAAGACTGATATAACTGTTTGTAACTGTATTCAAAATTGTGTACTTTTTAGAAAAAAATTATAATGAAGTTGTATTTCCCAAGACTCTCTGTGTTTATTTCATTAGGTCAACTTGTATAGTGACTTTAAAAGTTGTGGGATGTGTACATGATAATGTGTATGTTACGCTGCTGTTTCCATTTCATGAGTTTATCACAACTTTGGTATCAATAACATTGAAAGTGAATGTATTAAATAATACTATGTAGGACAATAATAATAATGTGATATAAAATATACCTGCAATAATGAAAAAATAATATTGTGCTTTGAGTACCATGATACAGTATACACTACTTCAGGGATATATACAAAGTATAAATAAAGTGAGGACAAGTGGTTGTATAGAATTGGGTATCCATGTGGCCTTTTGAGATAGGTACTGTATTTGATCAAGCAAATACTGTTTGCCCATAAAAATCAAGGTTTTCAGGACCAGACTAAAAGACCTCTATAATTTTAAATCAGTTTGCAGCGTTATACGGAACCATAGGAGGCATCTGCTGTGGATTGTTCATCTGTGGTGGAATATATCCAATGCCAGCTGAGGTATAGTGTGGAGCAGCAAAATAAGGTGGGTACACAAAGGGAGGGAACATTGATGGAGGGCTGAATGGAGGACTACCTTCATAATAACCTGCTAGTGGAGGTGGTAGAGGTGGTGTTGGCATAAAGAAGCCTTGGGCTTGCAAAGCCAATGGTAAGACTGAAGGGGGAGACCTGCAAATAATTTGTAATGACAACTCTCTCGTGATATTAGGACAGGTCGTTAGTTAAAACAAGTTCTTGTGTGGATCATTTAGTAATAGTTATGCTCTATCATGCTAGCCACATAATTCAATTTATTGAACTCCTACATGCATGAGATAACTTACTGCTGGTGGAATAGAGCAGACACATTGCATGGAGAATCGCTTCTTCCTGTTGCCAAATCCAGAGGGCTTGCTGTTACATATATACATACACACAGAATTATTAGGATATTATCCACACTAAGAGAAAGTAAACTATCAATGTGGGTATTAGTCATATGAAGTCCACTGCTTCAAAGTCAACATACCACAGGTTGCAAAATCACTTTACTCAGTGACTGCACCTAAACATTCCACCACAAACATAATGTTGAGAGTGCAATACAGTACCTACAGATTATGATTGCACTTCAGGATGTTAGTGTAGCAAAAATAATCATGGTGATTGCACATTCATTATACACAAAATATGGCCTTCTTGCATTAGCCACCATAACAACTCACAAGGTTGGCTGTGAGTCTTAGGCTTAGCACCAAGATATGCTAAGTTAACATTAGCTTTCCTTCCATCAACTATGGGATTGGGGTTGGCACAAGCACTCTCTGCTCCATCTCTAGTAGCCATAGTCACCTACAAACAAATGTTATGTGTTGTAGAACGACCACCATTGATAGCATTATTATCTGTTACTTACAAACCCATATCCTTTGGACTTGCCAGTATTGCGGTCGTATATTACAACAGCTTCTTCTATGTCCCCATATTGCAGGAAAAATGCTCGCAGTGTTTCATCTGTCGTGTGATACGGCAAGCCACCGACAAAGAGCTTAGTAAATGTGTTATCCTTCTGCAATAAAATAGGTACACCTTCAGTCATGCTCTTGCCTGGTTCAACTCAGATGAGCTAGCTATCTACCGGCGAACTACAAGCTAACTGCAGATCGCAGTGCAGTTGCGAAGTGTTTATACTCAGCGGTGTTCTACAGGCATGCGCGCAAGAATCTTAGAGCAGCTGATCAAGTTGCATGCCTCAGTTTATTATGTATACCCACGCTAATAGCATGAATTTTTTTTTATTATTGCATAGATGGCTACTGAGTTTGGAATCTTTTTGCCACACACGGTGAGGATCTGGTGCACTGTGTACTAATGGCTTCTGGATTTTCTAAAAAGAGAGTTTCAGAAAAGCAAGGTTTCCTCAATAAGAAGGGAGGAATCATCAAAAGTTGGAGCAGGAGATACTTCATGCTCAACAAGCAATCGTTGGTATATTTTCGTCGAGAGCAAGAGTTTAACTCGGAGTCTCCACAATCTGGCCTTAGTCCCCTTGGAAGAATATTTCTTACTGATGTAGTCAACATTGAAGCTGAAAGTGTGAGAAAAAAGGAACCATTTGTGTTTTCTCTGCATACAAAGAAAAGATCAATATTACTACAAGCTAGTAGTGCTGCTGAATGTGACAGTTGGGTCAGTGCTATTCGAGAAGCACTTCAGAGGGAGGGCAAAGCAGAAAATGAAGATCCCTTCAGAAGGACTTTAAGACGTCTTGCTCCTGGTGAGTCAGTCTTTATAGCTAGTTAGTCTAATAATTCTTGTGAGCAGGCCTCAAAAGAGTGACTCTGGCGAAAGATCCACAGAAAGGCATCGGCTGCACTATCAAAAGTGCTGCAGGACACATATTTGTAAATAGGATAACTGAAGATGGCCCAATAGCTTACACAGGAGTACTTAGACCTGGTATGTGGTCTTGTGTGTGGTCTTGTGTACACATTATGTATGTGTACATTCTCCCTGTAGATGATGAGTTGCTAGATGTGAATGGGATTACATTAACAGGCATGTCAGTTTCAGAGGTGGGAAAGGTCATACATGACTGTCCGGAAGAGTTCTTAGCCACTGTCCGACCAATCACTGCTCTTAAAAAATTACAACCACCTGATGTCATTCGTATCAGTTATGTCACAGTTTTACCAAACCTAGCTGGTAGTTGCTCTCACCAAGATAAAGATGGAGCTTTCACCACGAGAGAGTCTGAACTGTCAAATGTCTCTTTAGATGATGTGGGTGATTACGATGATGATGGTACCAATGGCTCACTTCCTCCTTTGCCATCATGGACAAGAGATGCTATGATACTTATTCCTTCTCCTCTTGGTGGTCATTATCTTTATCTGCATTAATATTATTTGTTAATTCTTTCTGTATGTTATAACAGGTGAGAATGCTGATAGACCCTCCACAGAAGACACTTTAGGTGAGCACAGAGAGATCTCACAAACAGAAGACACTGGGTGAGCACAGAGATCACACAATATGTGTACATGAAGACACCAGGCTAAACTATGTAGATGTGGACACAACTATGCAATAACAGAAATTTTTATTTATTATTTTAATACCATGGAATGTTTCATTTTCTGGAATTTATCCCACTCTCTCAGCAATTGTGACAGTTGCAGTACCTTGCTATCTAGTGATTGTGATGGTTGCAGTATTTTAGTCAGCAAATATTCTACAGTTAAAATGAAGAAAGGAGAGAGAGGAACATCACTTCTAGTTTTTGCCACTGCTACTGCAACACAATGCTGGAGAAGTAAAATGAGGGCTTGAAGATGTCTGATATTGTAACAGACAAGACTACTCACTTCATCATCCAGCATGGACTCTTCAAACCTCCAGCTTCCAGCCAACTTTCCTCTGATGTACAGTTTTGATTTGACACAGCATGTCTAAACACATGAATATTAATATTCAAGCTAGAGAAACAGGCATATGCCTACATCAGGGGGTGGAGGCCAACCAGATCCACATTCAAACTCCAAATTCTGCAAGCCATAACTTAGACCACTTCCCTCAGCTTTGACAAAGCTTTCCTTCAGAGTCTGTTGGTAAGGTTGATTTATCATTAATTTTATCTAATAAATACATCTTCCTCACCCAAAATCTATAAAAGTTATTTAGTTGCTGCTGAGGAGAAGAGTGAGGAGGCATGATCTGGGACCACTCCATGCTGCTAAACTTCCTAGTCATGGTATGAAAGAATTGTTGAAGACTTGAGGTACCCCCTACATGACCTTGATGGTGTTACACAGAAAATATAGTAGTAGTAGTAGTCTTACGAGGTTGTGAGAGCTGCATGATGTCCACACCCACTGCATGTAGGCAGTGTAGTACTTACACTAATCTATTAGTTACAAAATTATACCAGACTTCTCTTCTTCCATAGCTAGTACTACATAATTCCCCTGGAGAAAAAAAAAAATTTTCCCCCTCCCCCCAGTGTTAAATCTCAGATACTTACTTGGTGAGATAAGTTGAAGGAAATACTTGTGTCCTCTCCACCAGCTTGGTCCAAAAGGATTGGCTTACCATGTTCACTTCTACCAAGACTAAATGGCCTCATAATATTATGCTCACTAAGCCCTGCTCTAATTAATAAACGCCCTACCTGTTCAAGAATAATGGATTATACCATATTATACATAGTGGTTTCACTGGTACTCACTATAGCAAATTTAGCATCCCTCTGAAACACGAACTGTCCGATTCTTTTTACTTCTTCCAGCTGAATAACTGAGAGGGCACTCATCCATTCCTTCAATAATATTAGCATTGACTGAGATTCAACTACCTACTAATTACGTACTTCTTTAGTAGGTACCCAAGCTGAACAGTTTACAGCCCATCTTAGTCTCATTGTTGTAATAATCTATGTAATTTGACGACCTTTACCTCTATTATCATTATTAGCGAGTCTTTACTTCCGATCATAGCTGGCTGAGGTAAGCTTTCCAGTGAGTTGCGTGTACCTGTCCGATTGGGGTCTTATCCAGATCTGGTGGTAATGATGCAAGAAGGGGAGTCTCCCCCACTAGCAGCCCCTGTTGGTACTGCCTCACCTCTTTACAAGAGGATGACCGTGGTCATGCATTTCATTATCTTCCTCTATGCTGCTGCATTTTGGATACAGATAGGTGTTCTACCTGTGAGGAAAATTAGGATTAGGTTAGCTAATAAAGTTTAGTTTTTTTGTATGACCTAGTTCCTTTCCCATAACATTGGTGTGGACTCGGTAGTGTTTGGTTACATGGAGACAGTATTTGCAGTAGTCATGTTGTTAGGTGGACCACTATTTGGACGGTTTGGGGACTTATTTGGTGCACGAGCTGCTCTACTAGTAGCAATGGGATCTTCTTTCATGACCTATGCCATTCTATCCCAAGCTAACTCTGTATTTAGCCTCTTCCTGTCTCGAATTATGGCCTTCATGATGCATGCTATGCATGGTGAGTTAATACTTTCAGAATAGCTAAACAACCTGAAACTTGAATTTACGTAGGAGCTCAGATGGTCATGACTGATGTATCAGGTGTTAGAGAGCGGGCAGATGCTCTTGGGAAGTTGGGAGTGTCTTATGGTATAGGAATGGTAGTAGGACCTACTGTTGGAGGTTACGTTACTACTCTTCAATCAGAACAGTTTGCAGCTGGAGTTGCAGCAGCCATATGCCTCCTAGCCATGGCTGTTGTGCTAATACTTGTACCAAAAAACACCAAGGACTTCCAAAAACTTTCAAAATCAAAGGAAAACAAAGTACATGGTAAGTAGAATAGGTATTAGTGCACCATTTCCAGGGAACAAAAATTAAGGTAGGAAGTCTATATCACATCAACCACCAGTCATACTCAGGGCTGTGATAATCTGCCACACACACACAACACACACACAGAGTCAGGAAGCGTGTTTAACCTGGAAGCCATTATGTCATTGCTACGAATCCCTGCAGTGTTCTTTATTGTTGTGCTAAAGACTGTAGTGGGAATACCAGCTGGAGTATTTCATTCCATGTTCTCCATGGTCAACTTAGAAAGGTTCCAGCTCACCCCAGAATCTAATGGACGACTACTCAGTTATGTTGGGATTCTCACCATGGTATGTCAACAAAACTACACTCCAGTATGGAATTCATTATATTTCACAGATTATGCAAGGAGTGGGTGTTGGATTCTTCTCCAAGAGATTCTCTGAGAGTACCCTTCTCAAATACTCCATTGCAGTCATGTCTCTGTCATACCTACTGCTAGTGAGCTATACACAATATTAGCAAGCCACTAGTTAATCAGGTTGCATGGACTGTGATTCTAGCTCCAGTCACAAAGTATACACTTAATAACACCCTCAACAATCTCCTCCTTACAGAGTTTTGCTACCACACTCCCTCTGCTGTGTGTGATCATGGTTCCCATGGTAATGTCAGGGTCTCTCCTCAACACCATTGCAAGTAGTACCATTACTAAGAAAGTGCCCGAGACAGCTACAGGGACATCACTGGGTCTCAGTATGGCCACACACTCCATCATACGAGCAGTTTCTCCTACTGTTGGAGGTTACATGTATTCATGGATTGGCTATGCAAGCTTTGGACTATTAGGATTCTTTCTCAATGGAACCATGACAATTTATTTGCTCTTTACAAATAACCTCAAGTTCTTATCTGACACATAACACTACCTATTGAAGATAGATAAAAGTAGCTCAAGTTCTTATCTGACACATAACACTACTTATTGAAGATAAATAAAAGTAGGTGGGCCTGCATTGGAAATGGTGACCATAAATTACTGGCCCTTCAGGTCATTACTCAGTTGTACCTCAAGAGCAATATAAAACCAGAAATCTGCTGGAGAAATTGAGCAATAAACAATAAAAGCTGTAGCAAAAATAAAGTTGAAGTAAAGAAGTCTGCTGATGAATAAGTTAATTTAGATGATCTATAATTATATCTTCTCACATAACACAAATGATTTCCATATTGACCTATTATAGCCAGTCCACCACCTCACCTTCAATGCTAAAGTGTTGGAACTGTGCTATCGACGTGTTGGACCTAGACTAGTCCGTCTGCTAGAGCCAGAATAAGGAGCTCGATTTAATTGAGGGTTAGAAATCACCTTTCGCTTGGAAGCAAGGGGGCTTGGTGGTTTAAATGCGGAAGGTTTTGCAGTGAGGGAACCAGGTGAACTGCCTGGATGGTGAATAATCTTATCTCTCTTGACAAACACTCCATGCTTTTCTTTACACTTGAAGTATTTCACTCCTTTCACTGTCCCATTATGCTTGCCTGCACACACATACAAAGTCAAAATGGTGAAGATGCTAGTATGCAACTACAAAATTGTATTTCTCCACCCGTGTGGTAATCTTAAATCTTAGCCCGAATGACTGCCATTCACACGTTCACTTACCAAATGGTTTGTCAAAGGCCACTCCTATCCATTCCCCTGGAGCAAACTCTGTTTCCCCAATATACTTTACCACTCCCATCTTGAAACCACCACCCATTTCAACCATCACCTACAGACATAACTATCAGTATTTTGGTTCAAACAGCATCACATCACTGACTCTTTCTCGTAGGCTGCAAGGAGGTGGAGAACGTCTCTGCACTGTGGTCCCTGCTTCTGCCTGCGACAAACTTTCTGATCCTGTACTTAGTGTAGGAGAAGAACTTCTGTTGAAACAAGGGCTTCCGGGCTCACTACGTGAGGATATAGGTTTGTGCTTCAAATCTCTTTTCAACACCACCTCCCCTTCAGATGAGGGGTCTGATATTTGCAAAACAGGTAAAATTTCTTCCTCTACAGTCTGTTCCACAACATTCTACCAGTGAAATGACATCATTAGACAACCATTCATTTAATACTTCTAACTCACGTCTAATACTTGACCAACTTGCTCCAATGACATTTTAGTCGGCTCCAAATCATCTGAATGACTAGTTGTCACCACAACACCAGTGCCACCAGTGCCACCAGTGCCATCTGATGTACCTTTACCAATACTCTCAGATTCTACTATTCCTGCTGCTGTTGGTGGCAAAACTCTATCCTCCTTCACCTTCTGTAATACCACTGGTGGTGTTGGGGGTGCCCGTTCACTCTGACCAGTTTCTGGATTCTCACTCAAACTGTCCGCCTTTATTTCTTCATCTTCCTCATGAGTGAAGCCTCCAGCCTCAGTCTCTAGAATGGGATGTTCTGGAATGGGATCCATCACAATTCCTAAGGTAATCAATCACACAATCCTCAACCAAAGAGCTCAGCTCTCTTTCCCTCACCTGCTTCAGAACCAACACCGAGTGATTCTTCAGGAATAGCTCTGAGGCTGTTCTCTTCTCCTTCAGATGCACCATTACTCAGCGAGACCACTTTGCCACCTACTGTAGTGGACTCCTCTTCTCCACTGCTCTGGGGACGGAGAAGGGATCCTCGCTCTGCTTGTTCACTGTCAGGGTTTGGGGGTATCTGACCAATTGGATCCTGGATTTCAGGTGTGTGACTTCTACTGCCAATATTACTTCCAGAGTCGGCACGACTCATTGATTGAGGCTGCATACAGACCACTATAGCAACAGCTGAAATAGTTATTTCACCTGCACTCACCGTAGACTCCCCCACCGCTATTTTCTTCCGGAGTGATTTGCCACTTATAGTTAACTTCTCCTTCAGGGACACATCCTACAGACGAGGGAGGTGGCCGATGGCTCACAACTGGCAAGTAATAGCAACAACTCACCTGTTTGAGCTTGTCCAAGTGGAGGATACTAGATATGGAAACCATTGCTGTCTTAAATTTTTCTACTGCATTCTCGTCTTCATCCAATTCCACAAAGGAAGGGTTGGCAGGAATCTTGGGGGGAGGGTCCATCCCTTCAGATTTAGGAATGCTCATCACAACTTCATACATGACTCCACAGGTGGTTCTATTCTCCTGTTTACATATTTGTAAGGAATGAGTCACACAGTACTATTATTGTAACTCACTCTTCCAGCAAAGGCTCTCATCAACGTGGCACCAAAACCCATTTTCTTGTATACTCGCAGACATATTCTCTTCCTCAGCACCAGCTCCACTCCAGGTGGGTGGAGCAGAGTCACAGAGACCTTAATGATTCCATAGACACGATCATTGCTGCCAGTGATTCTATTGAGACTGTTGGTATTGTGAACAGTCGAGTCCCACGAAGCAACCACTTGGAGTGGATCCTGTGTGAATGGAGTGGTGGTATGACCCACTTCTAATTATAGCCTTCTTCCTTGACTTACACTACACTCCCCTTGATTGATGATGGGAAGGTTAATCATGGTCTCTGGCTTCTCCCCAAAGAGTAAACTCGTCGTAACTGCCCCTTCAAGATCGTCATCACAAGGGGTTAAAAGGTCATCATTTAAATCTAGAAATAAGACTGGTACTTTAGACTCAAAACCTGCTTCTAAATTCCTGCAGAGATTATCAGTGAGGCTATTGGCTGAGTGTGAGGGGAAAGACTAACCAGTTAGTAGGAGCACCGGGAACACCGCTGCCCACTTTGGGCTGAAGTACAGCTGCTCTCTGCCACTGCAACATAGCCCACTGATCAAGCAATTCATTCTGTTTCTCTAGATCAGTGACCGACTGTTCCCTCTTGTCCATCATTTTCCTAACCTCTGTATCCAGGTACTCTCGACGGTTCATTAGTGCATCACTCCATTTCACTCTAAGTCGCTCCAGGTCATTGGTTTGGTAAGAATCTAATGGCTCATCATAACGATTCCTAAGGTATATGCTACCCACAGAGACGGAGGATATATGGTCACATTTGAGAGGACTAGTTCCTGTACCAGCCACTGGTCGTATAGTGACATTAATCCTGCGAGACTGGCCCTGACGTATCATAAAAATGCCTCCAGTGAGGACGTCAGGTTTGCTCTGTATTTCAACTGGCACATATTCTCCTTGCTCATTTAGTTCCATCATCTCAACCAAAAGGTCCAGATGTTTGCTCAACTCATTCCATCTAAGAATACCAGCCACACACACACACACACACACACACACACACACACACACACACACACAGAATGGGAGAAACACATAATAATTATTTTGATATGATGTCATACAACCTAAAGTTTGTGACATATGGTTTGGTTTACTCACTGCTCAGGAAAGGATTTTGGTCTGTGATGTTCAGTATCATCAGCAGTCGTAGGAGAAGTGACAAAATCATGAAATCCACTCCGCCTATGTCCCCACACCTCAACTGATAAAGCCCCCTCTTCTAGAAACTCAAGAAACTCTTCAGAAACTTCTGTTGTGAAACTCTACAGAATGGAATGTATCTTTGAGCTGACCTAGCAAGGAGAGGGTGATTTCGTACTTGTGTATGATCAAATGACTGTATTCTCTCTGATAATTTCTCCAGACCCACTTGCACCAGTGGAGGTATGATCATTGGTTCGTCCTCCCTCCAAAATTGGTATTGGCAGAACACATAATGTGAGTATTCTTTTGGCAAGCCAGTGGCCTCTTTAACATGAACCTAGTGGTAAAATCAAGGCAACAAGCACCATCAGATTCATCTCCAAACCGAGAGAAACCTTTCTCAACATAAAATCTCATGAATCCTCAAACTAGCTACATTAGTTAGAGAAGGCTCACCTGGACTGTGATGGCTGAACCTATTTCCAATGCTTCACCCTCTATATACACTTCAGGTACATCTACATCATCTTCAGTGGTTTCTGGAACAGGCGCTAGAGAAGTCATTACATGTCACTGATACAGTCACACTAGTAAACATCACTCACTGGGGATTCTCTGGATGACGACTCTGAGCTTACCACAGACCTATAGTGAGTGAGCAAGCAAGCGAGCAAGTGGAAAGGCAACAGGAATGATATGTGACAGAAAATTACCTTGCCAGTAGGGGCCACTATGGGAGCAGTGTAGTCATGCACAACATCATGAGTAATGCAGTCCAGGTAGAAGTTAGCCACTCCCAATAGAGCATGCTGCTCCAAGTCATAAAATGGGTCAGGACCTATTGACTCATCCTGAAAAATAGAAATACCTTGTGATACATGTATGCACTCACACTTTGCATGTAATTATACCTACTCACACTATCACACACTCCATATACTCACCAATAAAGACCCACCCTCTTCCATACGCTCATACATCTCTCGCATCGTCAGCACTTTTTCTTCCAGTGTATCTGTAGTCCAGACAGAGTCTGTCCCTCGCTGTTTGTGGAGCACACGTATTGCCACCTCATTGGTGGTATCCTCTGATGTGACATGTTGGGTGGGAGAGAGAAATGATCTTGGTACAGTAAGTGTAACCTTGAACATAGTATCCTTGTGAAGAGCCTCAGCCAACATGTTGGCCTCTTGCACCAGTCTATTAGCCTGTAGTACCGACTTGATGAGTCGACCTCTGTTCTTATGCTCCCACTCCTCCTCTATCCTGCAGGGGAGGGGCAAGAGAGGAGCTAAGACCCAGTATGTATGGTGTAGCTGACTAACGTGGTATATTTGGGTTTGGGAGGAGTTGGGGAGGTAATATTGGAGGACTCCAATTGCTCCTTCAACTTAGCCAACTGTTCCTCGTACTTGAGTCTCTGAGCAGTAAGCGCTCCTAACAGAAGGAACAATACAATAGACCATACCACACATTACATGACAGCACTGTGTACCTTCCTTTTCTTCTTCATGTTTCTTCATCAGGTTTTCTTGGACTTTGCTGTAGACGGGGTCTGGGTAGAGCACATCAGAGTCAATATTTCTTCCCTAGCACACCTATAACTTACCGTTGGTCAACTCATGGATTGATATTTCTTTCATGGCCTGTTCATAGTCCATTAGTTCATTCTCTCCATTCTGTCCAACAGTATGTGGACAGCTCAATCGGTAAAGATGATTGTTACCCAGTAGGATACGTCCACCGTGTCTAACCTGCACCCTCTCAGTCACAGAAATGCCATTTACCAGTGTCCTGTAAGTCAACTTGAAGAAGCAACAGGGAATAAAGTGAAGTGGTCTGACCTGGCTCCCTTAATGGGTGTGATGAAAACATCCTTATCCTCTATTTCGATGATACAGTGCTCATTGGCAATTCCAAGACCCTTCAACTGAATGTCCTGAGGCGTATCTGCCTGTGCTCGCCCAATTCTAGTCAAAGGCTGTATAAAACTAACATAATACCAGTTACACATCAGACATTATCGCATACCTTCAGATAACAGACTAAAAGTTCATTTAACGAGGGGTCTGCATTTAGGTTGACCATGTAGAATTTGTTGACTTGGACTCCTATGCCAGCTGCCTGTACAGATATGCCCATGTCCTCTAGTGCCTTTTGTCTTTCATGATGGATCCTCTCAGTATCGGCTAATCTCTGCTCCCACGTCTTGGTCATTTCTGACATTAGTCCCTCGCTGATTCGTAGTCTGTCCTGCAACTCATGAATCTCCTTAGAGTTGACTTCAGAATCACCTCCTCCCCCACCTTTCCCTATAAGAGAACGAAGTTTTTCTACCTCCTCCCTCAGCTCTCTAATCACCTGTGAGACTTATGTCAACCACCATCATTATAAAGCACTAACTCACTCACCTTAGAATTTGGATCTTCATTAATTACTGCGTGGTTGACAATCCTCTTGGCTCTATCAGCATATCTTAATGTAGAGAGAGTTTCTTCAAAGTTATCTGAGGCGGGACTGATGGTGGCCACCATAACTGTCTTACTGTTCCCTCCCAAGTTATCCTGAACAGGAGAGAAAGATTGGTTCACTGACTTAATAACAAAGGTGTCTCCCATACCTTGAGTAGCCAGGTAAGTGTGGAGTCACGATAAGGGATATAGGAATTCTTGGTTTTCTTACCTGCAGACTAGTCAGTCAAAAAGAATAGAACTATCAAAGTAAGAACAGAAAGAAGAAAGATAATGCCAACTGAACTGACCATATCAGCAAGAGAGGAGATGACCAGGCCAAGAGTAGTGAGCGATTTGTTGATCAAACTGCCTTCTTTCAGTCGTTCTCCTAATGCTCCAGTTTTTGAAACTCTCTCGCTGCCAGCAAGGTCAACTAGACTGATTTTGGACACTTTTTCTAAACCACTCTGTATCACCATAACTATGATAAAATGCTCAGATGAAGAGTACACTGACCTGGGAGGAAGGGTCGAACTGAGTCTGTGTCAACACGATAGAGAACACAGCATGAGATCGAGAACTTTCAGTGTTCATCTGAGTAGCAGCCACTGTCCGAGATTTGTTACCTTCTGACATCAAATCATTTATATCCTATCACAGAAGAGACATAGAGTTAGCACTAAACACAGGCAAACTGTACTTGGAATGATCGAACGGCTAGTTTGGAGAGATTCTCAACATATGGGCCTAAAATCTTGTGCTCCCGAACCTTGAGTGAGGACTTGCCTCTGATGAATGACAAAGAGATACATCAATACAAATTATAAGCCAGCAACTCACCTTTTAGGGCTAAGCAAATCCTTAACCTTCTCACAGTAAATCTCCATGTATGACACTTCCACTTTAAATGACACTTGAGTCTTCTTGTTCTATATTAGAATCACACAGTAATTCTGAAACATGTCCACTCAGAAGGACGTTTCAGCTTTGAATACATACCTCAGCAATCTTATCAAAAAGAGTATCGCACAGTCGTGGTATGATTCCCTTGGTGGCCTCGTCAACTAATGACCCCATCATGGTATATGATTTACCCGAACCTAATAGAAAATCTCCATCTCTACAGTAGTAGGTTAGCTCCGGATCAACTCACCTGTCTGACCATAGGCAAATATACATGCATTATAGCCTTCAAAGGCATTGTGAAGGATGTCCATCCCAAGGGCCTGGAACACATCATTCTGGTCTAAAGGAGGAGAAGATATGAGTTGGAGGAAACAAAACACGTGTGTGTGTGTGTGTGTGTGTGTGTGTACAACCTGCGTATTTAGGATTATCCGGATCCATAGTCCAGAAACAGTGATCAAAGGCAAAGGTCTGAGTATAATTTAAGGAGTATTAACAGACAGTACCATTAAGTCCAACTTACTCTGCTTGCCTTCCCCCTAATCATTAGAGGAATAGAGTGAAAACACACACGTTATGCAAAGTCTCCATACCTTATAGAGCTGAGGATTGTCTGGTTGTTATCCATGTCCACAACACACACAGCATTTATGTCCTTCTCTATAACAAGGAGATTACACTTCATTTCAACTCTCACAGGACGCACTCACCTCGTTTGTTCATGGGCCGTACCCTGACAGCCACCTTCACCTTGGCAGACATTATTCTACCTCTCCTTCACCCAGTAGGCCTAAAGTATGGTTCCTACCACAACTTCTGTGGGTAGGTGAATATAATGCAGCTCACTGACTATCCATAAGTAATAACTATAATGTTATATCGCAACATACATTTGAACCAAAGTGTGGGAGAACACAATCCTGTTCATATGATATGGCTAAGTTAAGTTTCTTTCACACAGCCTCCCTCGAGTAGCAGTTCACATACTGCACATAAAATCCAGCTAGCTCTCTAGAGATGAGGCAGGCCGGCGCGACCGTGTTTTGTCACGACATAGTCACATGACGGAGCGGGCTTCGAAATTGACGATTCTCACCCAACCCCGCCTACCTAGTATGGTCACTGCATGTCCAAGGTCTCATGAGAATGGCACTTAAAAACTAAGATCAGTATGTACATGTGTGATGATGTGGTTTTGAGTTGATGTCATTCATGTTTCCAGTTCCTTTCTCAGTAATAAGTACTGCATAGATAATTATATCATTACTGTTCACTGGCTCCATTGAATCTTTACCTTTTGCCTGCTTGCAATTGCTTGCTTGAGCCAAAGTAATTCCATGGCTAGTTTTTTCCTCAATTTTAAGAGTGAGTCCCTGTCATTCAGTAAGCTGATACCTTCTGCTGACAGACTAGAACACATGTCATGCTGGCAGTGACTTGAAGGTATTGTGTCACTTGCTTCCACTACAACATCGCCACTAGAGCAAGGATTGAAAACTGGATAACACAATTGAATCTCAGATGGCCATGAAACAATCTCATTAGCAAAGGAAAGTGCTTCAAAGTTGTCAGATTGGATTTGAGATACTATCTGTTCATATTCTGTCCTTATTGCATGCACCAACTTCTGGCGGTACATGTAGCCAAGTAAATGCCCCTGTTATAAAAATAGAATACACTTCACACAATTAATCAGCAGCACATGTACCTGTAATGTGTCCTTAACGCCTCTATTATGCTCCTCCATAACCGATTGATATTATGACATGCGCTTTTAATAGAATTTTTGACAATGGCTGTTCCCTGTGACCCTGCAGAAGTGAAAAGAGTTGCACAAGAAAAAGATCTCAATAGGAAGTATGAATGTTAGTGACGTGATAATATGTTTGATACTGTCTATTATGGTGATTTTTTATTGCTAAAGATTTAGACCACCCAGCAGACATTCAGTAAGTGGAAGGTATTTTTGAAATTGTTACATTAGATTAAACATCATTCTACAGAGTCCATTCCTGTATCCACCTCTAAGTTCTTGATCAAAAATGTCTGTGATAATCCTTAGCTATGTGCAATGTTTTAGGGGGAGACACTTTGTCTGAAGCATATGAACAGGTAGGCCATTCATTGACACCTTTGTTAACTATGGGAGTCAAAGCAGTGAATGTATACAGGCTGCTATTGCAATGTTTGGCTACATGACTGCTTTAGAGACTGTTGAGGAACTGTTGACACAGAATATAGATGTTGAAGGTACAGAGATTGGTGATGTCTGCATGATTACAGCATGATCCGTGCAGGTCATGATTTGGAATCCTTGCTCTTCAATTTCCTTAATGAATTTTTATATTTTTTCTCTGCTGAACCATACTTTATCCCAAAAGTGAGTTTACCTACAACTGATATTACTAGTTTTTAAACTGCATCTAACTTATCAGAGGGTAAAAATTACTGAATTTGACATGGAATCTTTCAAGATAAAGGCTGTGGGGTAAACTATTAAGATCTTACCCTCTTTCTTCGTTATAATAATACAATAATATTCCAAACAGATTTGGTGAGACATTTAGCCTCAGTAAACACCCACAGGTATGCAGGACCACTATCAAAAGATCACTAGGTAAACATTTGTCTTTAATCTCTATAGGGTACTGAAGTGAAGGCTATCACTTATTCAAACATCCAAGTTCATGAAACTCAAGAAAAACATGAAGTTTATGTTATTGTTGATATTTGACTTCTTTTGTTGCGAATCTCGCACGCGCTTATGCATAAATACATACATATGCGTGTGCGCACGTGTTTGAAAACAAAAACACGTTGTCAGAGGAACTCCTCTTCCTTTCATTAGGAGCCCAAAATTTATGATCCCGATAAAGTAGGTCTAGTGTGTGTAGCCTTTAGCCAGCCTTTACAGGCCATTTTGTGTGCTTAAAAAGAAGAAAATACCATAAAAAGTTTAAAATTAGGCCAAAAATATCTTTCAAAAAAAAAAATCGACTACTTTTTTGACTGAAAGAGACCAGCAGCCATGAATAACACTCCAAGCTACCCCATTGCTTCACTCTACGTTGGCGACCTTCATCCAGAGGTGACCGAAGCCATGTTATTTGAGAGGTTCAGCACGGCAGGTGAGATTTGTGATGGTTGTGGCTACAATATAACTAGCTACGGGTGTGTTGGTACAGGTCCTGTGCTGTCTATACGTGTGTGCCGTGATGTTGTAACTCGACGCTCTCTTGGATATGCCTATGTCAACTTTCAGCAACCAGCTGATGGTAAGCTGTGTGTGTATTACCTTTATGTGATGGCAATAATTATTGACATAAAGCTGAACGTGCCCTGGATACTATGAATTTTGATGTCTTGAGTGGAAGACCAATGCGTATCATGTGGTCACAACGTGACCCTTCCCTCCGTCGATCTGGTGTAGGCAACATCTTCATCAAGAATTTAGACAAGTCCATTGACAACAAGGCCTTGTATGACACCTTCAGTGCTTTTGGCAACATTCTATCCTGCAAAGTTGTTTTAGATGAACATGGAAACTCTAAGGGTTATGGGTTTGTCCACTTTGAGACCCAAGAGTCAGCTGACATGGCTATCAACAAAGTTAACGGAATGTTGCTCAATGACAAGAAAGTGTAAGTGCGTACTGCATTAGAAGTTGGTCTTGTGGGAAGTAGCTGTTATAGGGCCACTGACTGATACTCCAACCAGGTAAAGTCTCTACCTCTTTGCTAGGATAAAACACAGCAGGGTCTGGTGGTACTGGTTAACAATGAGAAGCAACGAGTGCTTACTCACCTAGCAAAAGGGGAAGAAGAGAGGGTTAGCTTCTGATTCCATCTCCTATTCTGTCTACAATAACAGTAGCTTACATATCACTGAATTACTTTCCATGTGAATGATTGGTTATAGATTTGTGGGCACCTTCATTTCCCGGAAAGAGCGCCTCAAAGATATGGGCCACAACACCAGGTTCACTAACCTCTACATTAAGAACTTTGGAGAAGAATTGGGTGATAATGGCTTGCAAGACTTGTTTAGCCAGTATGGAAAGATTGTGAGTGCTGTGGTCATGAAAGACAAGAACAATGGCAAGCCACTAGGCTTTGGTTTTGTGAGCTTTGAGGATCATACTTCAGCTGCAGCAGTAAGTGCATAGTATTGTGAGCTGAAGCACTGCATATACTTATCAACACTCATTAGGCCATGGACAATATGAATAATTATAAATTGAATGGCTACACACTTTATGTGTCACGGGCCCAGAAGAAGAAGGAAAGACAGCAAGAATTGATGCGCAAGCATGAGGCAGAAAAAATGGAGCGTTACAACAGGTAAAATATCTGTGTAGTAGTCCCTCTAGCTTCACAACATGTATATGTGCAGGTACCAAGGTGTCAATCTCTATGTGAAGAACCTTGAAGATGTTGTGGATGATGATAAACTGAGGAAAGAGTTTGCAAAGTTTGGCAGCATCACTAGTGCAAAAGTCATGGTAGATGAGGCCGCCCACTCTAAAGGATTTGGTTTTGTCTGCTTTTCCTCTCCCGAGGAAGCCACCAAAGCTGTGACTGAGATGAATGGAAGGATCATTGTGTCCAAGCCACTTTATGTGGCCTTGGCTCAGCGAAAGGAGGAGAGGCAAGCACATCTTGCTACTCTACGCATGCAGAGAATGTCCAACAGGATGCCTCAGGTTTGTTTTTGATATCATTTCTCATTACATGCATTAATATTATTTGTCTTCTCTTTGGTTTAGAACCAGATGCAGGTCTATCCTCCTTACTTCATGTCTGGAGTGCCCCAGGGGCAAAGGGCTTACTTCCCTGCCATGACTAACTTCAGGCCTTGGCAAGGAGGTCCAATGCATGGACGAGCATTTGGTTATGTGCCCAACCAGCGTAGGCCAATGAGTGGACCTAGGGCCCAGATGCCACGCCCATCTAGTCAACAGAGGTTAGGTGGAGGAACTCGTGGTGGTATGGACAGGATGCAGCAACAGGGGGCCATTCCAAGTCAACAAGTATTGTGTTTTCTGTAGCAATATAGTTAACATTATTGGAAATTCCACAGATGAAGTTCAACCAGACAGCTCGAAACCAGCCTGCTCCAGCTACAACTTCCCAAGTTCCATCCGTACCGGGAGGTGTGACTGCCGCACCAGCAGGTGCCACTGTACAAGGCACTCCCAATAATGAGAACTTTGTCCAGCTTCTGGCACAATCTGACCCTCAACAACAAAAGCAGATGATTGGAGAACAGCTTTACCGTCAAATCTTCACTCTACATCCAGAACTCACTGGAAAGATCACAGGTCAGACTAACTGTATGATCACCATATGTATTACCTATTGTGGATTATATAGGCATGTTGCTAGAAATGGATAACTCTGAATTGCTTCACATGCTGGAAGTTCCAGAAAGTCTCAAGGCCAAGGTAGAGGAGGCAGTTGCTGTTTTACGTGACCATCAGATGAAGGACTCCAGTGTGGCTCCTACCCCTGCCATGCCAATCCCTGCTGAGAGTTAAATTTGTCCTCTGTTGGTCTCTAAATTGACAGGACTATTATTCTATTTAGCAAAGGGCTTCTTGTACTTGTATATAATATATAATTATTCGTCAATTATACCAAAAAAAAATATTTGGGATCAGACAAAATCAATTTTCTTTCTTTAGTTTATTGGGTGCTTGTCTTCCAATAATCTTCTTCCGCTGTTTGATCATGTGACCATAGAGTTGTGGGAAGAGAGGTATGTACAAGAGCATGGAAACAATGAGGAAGTAATAGAAGAAGATGTGCATTGAAGCCTTAACCACAGGTAGTGATGCAAAGAATAACAGCATTTCACCCTATAAAGAAAGACATGATGATATATAATCATAATATTCTTACAAACTAACCAAAACTCCAAGTGGATAGAGCACAAAGAAAAATGTGTACCTATACATAGAGCATTGTTATTATAATCTCATTGATATCCATGACTTACCTGCACCATATCAGAGGATAGGGAGAGATGTCTACCAAAGAAAAGAAGTAGTAAGCATAGCGTATAACCTCTGTCACACTCCAAGCATATCCCACCAGTAACACACCCACATTATCTTTCACTCCAGCTACACCCTCTATCAGTGCCCACACCACAAATACACGAGAATAGACTTGTGTCAAAGTGGTGAGCACAGATGAAGGAACAATTCCTATTACACAGTGAACCACCTGAATGAAAACAAAGTAACCATCTTCGTGTTAAGTGGTAACTAGCTGACTAACCTCCAATATTGCAGCTGTTTGAAACACAAGAAGTGACCACCTTATTCTCTCATAGAATTCAGGTACATAGCCATTCACATCTTCTAGGGACTTGGGATGGGAGATTGTATAGAGGACAGTGTGAACTAACACCACAAACCATCTGCACAAAGGAGTAAGCTAATGCAAGTCGATAGTTTCTATATACTTACCCAGCAGTAAGTAGACCGTTATAAATGAGGAGATAAGCCTGCACTATGGACGAAGACTTGCCACCCATAACTGTACCATTTACTCGTGTATGCCAACGCCCACTCCTACACCTGCTGCACTGTGGTGTGCCATAATTATAATAGCAGACTACAGGGTTCAATAATTCATGTAAGAGGTTGAAAACTAAAATAGATTGTTGCATATTTTTGACTAAACTCCTCGATTCAGGAGGTCTTTCACTTTATAAATCCGAACAATCCAATGTTCTGTTGTGTACGCCTCTTCCAACACATCCAACTCAAAGTCCTGTCAAAACACAAACCATCTGCTCAACTTCCATTACTGCTATCAATTGAGACCAACCTTGTTTCCTATTTCAGCATTCCTGACTCTGTCGTAGCCACTAGGTTTACCTGCACAGAAATGAATATGTAAGACTATTGAGAACATGGGACCTGATAACCTCACCTTGTTCAGTGTATACCTGTCCAAACCTATAGTAACACATTTTATACATGAGGCAGTTGAGGAGAATAGGTGAGCCCTCACGGTCGACACGGAACTCTCCCTGTGGTGTGAAGTAGTCTTCCTCTTTGATGTGTCGTCCCTTGTCAGTGCTGCCTCCAATACGAACCATCCACAGAAACTTGTTTATATCTAAATACCATCAGATCACCATCCCCCACAACCAACAGTGTAACTACATACCATCAGAAGCATAACCAGTTAAACCACCAAAAATGACCAACACGTAACTAACATCCAACTCCCTCATGATCTCATATGCCTTGTCTTCGGGGGAAGACATTGCCTATAGCATTCATTAGACACATGGACAACCATTATCACCTACAAAGGAAGAAATGCTTACTTGCCCAACACGAGATATGTGAGTATTATTCCAAGTGTTATTGTCAACTAGAATTGTTCTATTAGCCATGGCTGTGATCTGATATCCATAATCCCACCAGGACATGACCTTGGCATCCTCAGGAGTATTCTGCCTCAACCAATAGTAAGCTTCACGGAAATCATCAAATATAATTCTAGAGCCATCATGTTGACTGGCAGCTAAGACAATGGATGGAGAAGAGTAGGCCTCAGATGTCACCTGTCAGAATATGGCCACCAATTGGACCCACTAAACAATGGGGACTTACCCATGTACAATGGAAAGTGTAAGTAACGAGAAAAAATGTGATCAAAATGACAACAAATCCTGCTATCTCGTTCTTGAAAGGATAAGTAACGTCAATCTTCTTCTTTTTACTCCTTGAGCCGAATACCTCCAGGTTTTTCATAAAGCTGGAGAGAAGACCTGACACAGCTATGCCAGAGAGAATGCACATCACTGGAGCTAACACCAACATCAGACGCACCATCACACCCTGTACAATACCTATCTCAACTAGAGACAATGCAATACCAGCAGAACACTTACAGCAAAATAGACAGAGGTCAATCCATAGAGGATTATAAATATGTTCTGGTCGGTCAGTTTTGAAAAACAGAAGAAGAGTCCGACTGTACCATTATCCATGCATGTCTAAAAGAAATGTCTCGACTATTTCCATGCCTACCTGGAAACATGAAGACAAGCATCTGCAGATCAAAATAGAAGGAAGACCAGGTGGTCGGTTGGTGCTCGCTGACAGAGGCAATGATAGGAATGTTGTTCTTGGCATAGGAAGGGTCCAATAAAGAATAGAAACGACCAGTCCATGGCGAGATTTCTATTACATAACAAACTTAGTCAAGAGTCACAGCACCTCTAAAGAGGGAAGGAACTCACTTCCCAAGAAGGTGAGGGCCCCACCCACAGCAGTCGCTGCAGCGGCTAATGTTATGGCCAGTGTCCGGAAGAGGAGGTCAAACTGAGCTGCAGAGAGTTTGGAGCGCAAGTAGTCTACAAAAGCATGGATCTGGCATAATCCAAATACACCAAATGCCTGAAAATCAAAAAGGCAATTGATAACAATGCCATACAACTAATGGTCTGTGTGTCTGTTACAGAATCCCAGGACCTCCCCAACACTACCCAGAGTTGGGGGGGCCATAAAAATTCTGTCTCTCTGTATGCATACACTGCACACCTGAGATCAACCATGTGGACCCCAGGCCGGCTTAAGTCCATGCAATTCACTCTTCTATATAACTTACAGCCATGTGCTCACTTGACTGAACAGGCTGGAATCCAACAAAAGATATTTGCATGGACAGGATGGTACCTAGGATATAGACCTGGAGGGACAAGATACATCAACACAAATATGATATCCACCTCTCATAATCGGATTGCATTGGTCTTCATTAGCCAACTGAAAAGTTAGGCTACTCTGACCTCTACGAAGAATAATCACCGAGGTCTCCTCAGCTATCCTACTGAGAACTCACCGTTGAATATGCTACATATATACGATGAGAGAAACGACCTGTAACCATGAGTGCCAACACGTGCATAGGGATGAGATTGATAAGGAACACATAGCCACCCCACGAGGACACCTGCAGTCACATATTACACAATCTCCTCTGCACCCTAATAACACACACTCGCTGACTAACCATGTAGAAGTAGGCCAAGGAACAGAGTGTGGACCAAAATATAGAACCAGTTTTCACAGACTTTATCCACAGAAAGTAAGTAAACAGCATGCAAAAGATGGCAATGCCTTCATTGTCATAAGAGCCAGCAACAGAACGAGATATATATCCAGGTACAATGGCAATCATGGCCGCTGCCACCAGCCCTGCCCCTGTATCTTTAAGCTCCTTGGTTAAATGATAGGTGACCAATGTGGTCAGAGAGGAGAAGAGTGGGGCCAGGAACACACAGACATTCCGGATATCAATAGTAATGTTCAGGAAATGCATGACATGATAAAGGAAGGCAGAGGTCACCATCAAGCCTGCAGTGAAGGAGGGACATAATAATCTTGTTACAGGTACATAATGGAGGATACGCACCAGGATATATAGTCCCACCTATAATCCTACCGAGAGGATACCATGCACGATCATCAAACCAATTATGGAAGCTGTAAAATCCCTCTCTGGCTAAGAACTTTGTAGTACGGAAATTAAAATAACTAAGAATAACATTATAATAATGTAAGTAACTAAGAGATGGGTCAGATCACTTACGGATCAAATTCATGGATAACACTCTCAAATCTTAACACTGCAAACAACCTGGTTGAAAAGGCTACAGAAAATATCACGCAAATATCTCAAGTCACGTTACTCCAACAAGCAACTTGGCATGCTCTCTCTCTCTATTCAATCGACTCACATAGTATAGCACATATTGATAAGACCATCAACTTGATAAGTGTTTCCTGCTTCTCATTAGATATGCGATAAATGCCCAGCCTAGCCAGGAACGGGACTTCAGTAGACATCTTTCAATGCACCCAACTGGCTAGCTCAGCACTCTCCGAGGGCAATTGTTCTAGCGAGCAAGATCTTTACACGTGTAACTATCCGAAACGGGGCGGATGTGCGCACGCAACAAATCCGACCCCTCCTACCCACCCGCCCCGGCCAGCCCCTTCTGCCGTCCCCTCAATTTGTCACGTGTAGAGCTAAAGAGCTAGCTGGTACGTGGTCGGCTGGAGCATGTGGAGAGACCGATTGTTGCAGGTTATTGTAGTTGGAAGGACTGTTTTTAAATGGAGCTGGATCCCCCTCATCCTCTACTTGGGTAAGATAAGCTAGTCTGACTACCCAGATAACACCATCATGTTCCTGTTTGCAGGTATACTGAGGGGGAGTAGTGATCCAGCTATGCCTGAACCAGATTTAATCAGGTTAGTATTTACTTTTCCACACAGATATCTATCTATCTAACTATATATGTACACACAGTGCTCTATGGATAGTGTGACACATCAAACCCATTCAATTTTATCTGTGTTTAGATAGTAAACAGATCATGTATATATGTACATACACAATAATCACATGGTGGGTAGAATAAACAGTTCAAACTGATTATAATATGTGTGTAAAAACACTCTGATAATAATTATAGACCAGAACTCTAAAATTCATGTGAATGAAACCACAATACATAACATCATGAATTGTATACCACACAGGGAGAGAGAATGAAGGAGACAGTATTTAGAATAACATTACCCCATTACTCAGTAGATGCCAGTACTATAGTATACCAGTGCTGCCATACTGGGTGGAGGGCAAGGAGTTGGTGGTCTGTTATGTAGGGGGGTCATCAGCTGAACCTGATACTGATACATAGTTCTTTGGAAAGATGCCTTTACGACTGCTATTGCTCAATATGTATCCTTTCTGGTTTATCATACAATATTGCATGGTGGAGAGAGGCCTCTACACAGACACCACATCACTTACCCACCAATCCTTGTTGATTTTCTTGGTGACGATTATCTTCTCTCCTTCTTTGAAGCCCAGCTCATCCTTGTGGTCAGGATCACAGTCAAACAAGGCAACCACCACCAACAGTGGTTGTGATGACTATATTATTATGTAAACAATGTAACAAAACCTTCTAATCCCAGCGGCAGTTGTCATGCATCTGGCTGGCTACTTACCATAGGTGATGCCGACTCTAAATGCTCAGAAGTGTACATGGACATAACTCGCTTCTTTCTCTTTGGGGCCACAGGTAAACCCAGACCTATAGCACTGGAGTACATAATACAGGATTTACATCACTGCTCTTTCATCTACACACTTGTGTCATACTTCTGCACTGGTTCAGCATTCTTGGATAAAGTCCGTGGGGGAGGGGGAGGGGCAGACTCAGGGAGGGGTGGTATGGAGTTTTGAAGAGAGGCTGGTGGTGGCACTGGTGATTCAGACAGAGGAAGAAAAGAGGCAGGAGGGAGAGGGGATGACCGAGCTGAAATTGATTCCAATTGATATGTTGACACAGGACGTCTTCGGCCATTACTGATGATGGGACTACGTGGGGGAACAGCTGGCTCTATAAAAAGGAAGTGAAACGAGTCATTAGCAACAGAAGAGGGATGAAAATATGGAGAGAGGGGTAAGGATAAGAAATCAAGTCTCCAACCTTTAAGGTTTCCACCAATATCACTTCTCTTCATATCATTGCCCAACCCAGGACTTAGACTTGGTCCTGGCACAGATGAGTTTGTTACCAATTGAGAGTCAATGACAGGAGTCTGATAAATATCTTCCCCATCGCCATCAACCCCCCAATCCAAGTCTATATGCTCACACTTGCTAAACTTGTTCTTGGCTGCATCCTGGAGCTGAAGGGGGAGACTTGATCATTATAACAAACACTATCTCACCAGCTCACCAGCTCAATGCACTCGTCATATTTCTTTTCCACAGCAATGTCTAGTGGGGTCTGGCCATCTCTGTTTTCTAAACAAGTGTTATAATAATAATCATACCAACCACCCTGTGTATGTAGTGACTAACTTATACTGATGTCAGCCCTGTGATTGAGCAGCAACTTCACACATTGAGGATTGTCACTATTTACAGCTAAGTGGAGGGGTGTACTCCCCTCAGCATCCAATGCATTCTCTGTGTTCCTATGAGAATAACATTAAAGATGTTTATATTTGCCCTTGATGAATAGAAATGAGTCTACTTGACAGCAGTTGATATCTAAACTTTACAATCTGTAGCATTTAGTGTTGTAAAACAATCCATAGACTTCTAAACACACCATCTATTCAAAGTACAGACCTACCCATTGCCTAGTATGAAGTCCACTATATGTAGGGAAGTCAAGTCTTCCAGCTCAATGGCCAAGTGCAGTGCCGTCAATCCTCCTGCATAGCTGGGTAAAGGGGCAGACATATCCACACCTTCTGCATAGACTTGTAACAATTGTTTAATATCCCTGGAATCTACTGCATCAGCTAGTTCCTGCAGTAATCCCTCTTTGCCAATGTTGGGCTCTACGTACTTACGATGAAGATACTTCTTTGTGATGTACTCACCACGAAAATCACTAGACACAGAAAAGGAAATGACAGACAGAGACAGAGGCAGAGAGACTCACTTTGTGGACTCTGGAATTGGTTTGATGTCAGTAATATTAGCTTCTAGCACTTCATTCAGGATTTCATTTCCCATAAAGAGTGCAATCTGTAAGTTGATGGGAGAGGATGAGATGAAGGATGAGATGACAACATTAAACAGTGCTGACCAGCAACTCATGTGTCTTAAGTTGATCTAGTTTTAGTGAGCGTATTCGTGAGTATTGGACACTCATTTCTCTATGCCTTCCAGAACAATGGATGCAGATGAGGATACCAAGGTTGACACTGAGCCATTCTGGATCAGGTGCACCACAATCTGCACAGCGATTATTGCCAGGGAGTTCACGGATCTTAGCAATGATGTGCTGGATGCATTGTATTGTATACTAATTGATTAAAAATAAACAGAGAACCGTACCTTTACCAACTTTCTAATATCACTGCTGGCATTGATTTGATTGTTTCCATAGGCACTCTTCCTCCTAGACAGCGTACTCTCCTGCTCAGAGGTTAAATACAACTGGCTCTATAAGTACACACCTCACTAGGTCAACCTACAGTTTCCCCCTGAAACAGCTTTAATTGGCAGTTTTGCATGGCATGTTTCCATCTAAAGCAGACAGATAAGATAAACATCTGACAGGGCTTCCTGCATAATGTGTTTAACTCACTCTAAAAGGTCCTTTTCTGACTCAACATCAAACGTATATGTCTTGGTTTCTGAATACATGTCCAGTATATTAACTTGTGCAAGCTGTGTGATTATAAACTCACGTGCAATGAGTTTGAAGCAATATTTTCTTCCATCAATAGCTTCAGGGCAGTCTTTATATTGAAAATGGATGACTGGTATCTTTACTTGAGGGTTGTGGGTCTATATACAGTTTAAAAGGAAGGAGATATTGCCTATTGGGACACATATCAAATATAAACACACATGACTGTTAGCTAATGTGAATCCTTGCATGCTGACAGTGCAATATCTCTTTGGCCATTGTCGACGAGGGATGCGTAGTGTGTTTTCAGGTTTTTTGCCAAGGTATCCAGATTTTTCTGTCATACCAGTACACAGGCTGGGATCAACCTGTGTAGGTCCCTGCAGCTTCCCTCCCATCATTCCCATGGCACCACGAATCTTCTCCTTCACCATCATCAGGTTTTTCCGCTCTTCATCTTGTTTGACCTTCAGCTACAGAGGCCACCAGAATTACAAGAGGTGGATGAAGAGGGGGAACCTTAATAGGAATTCTATCCCATTCTACACATACATAATACCTCAGTGATTTGACCCTTAAACTTGGCTTCCCATTGCTTCAGGGCATTCAAGATGGTTGTACTCTCCTTAAAGTAGGTCTCCTGTGCCTGGTAATAAGCTAGCAAATGTTCTGCTAACTCTACTCCCCTCTTAGTCTTCACATCATTGTACTTCAGTAGATACTAGAGGAGATTACCCTCACTAAATAGCACACACACACACACACACACACACACACACACCTCTGTGGTACCAAGTTGAAACTTTCTTCGGTCAGTAACTAATTTGCTGGCAAACTAGAGAAGATGGGTGAAAATGGATGATCTCATATTATCATTACCACTCAATAACTGACTTCTTCAGCTGTGAATATTCTATCTGTGACATTAATCCCAGCAGCTATCAGCCCCTTCTTCTCTTCTCGTTCCACAGCATTCCTGATTTAGCAAAACATCTCTACACTTAATCTAAAGGCTAGTTCTAAGGCTTTGAGGGGACTAACCTTGCAGACTGATATTGTCCAAAGAGGGCTTTAGTATCTGCCTTGTACTTACTCTGTATAAAAGGAAGCATCAAAAAAAAAAAAAATCCCAGAGATTTCATAAAATAATAATACTCACTCCTCTCAATTCATTCTCAAACAGAAGATTCAGAGAAAATAGTACAATATTCTTTGAAGAAGAAGCCTTAGGGGATGGAAAGGTATGGTTGATTTAAGGGGGCAATGGGTAGGAGAATTTACCAAATTGGTGAGTAAAGCAGACATTTGCTAAAGGAAGTGAATGTGAAAAGAAGTAACATACTGAGTTATGTGGAGTTAGCATTCTTACAGTCAGGAGTGTTCCAAACTTCACAAAGTTGTTTCCTACAGGTGGAAACATTACAGTGACATTAGCCAACCAACCACACAAAAGGTTCCTTATTTGGTTAGGCCATGTACATACCTACTGCATGAAGGCTTAGGATAGGAAGGGTTGCAGCCAATCATTACTTAACTACTACACGTATACAAAATCTAGTTTATTTAACACATCCCACCCACCCCCAGGTTGCCATAACAATCTGATGTGAGAGCTAAGGACACCCACAGGCTCACCCAGGAGAGATTCTGTAGTGGATATGTTGGTGCCAAACTTGATCAGATCCTCTGCACACGTCCGCATGCTATTTCCATAAGCTATTGTAGATATAGAACATGATAGAGAACTATAATGCATAATTATAAAGTGCACACCTTCTCCAGACCGAAACAGTTCCTTCATTGAACCGATCAACTTGTGTACCAAACTCTTATCCAAGGATAAGTTCTAAAATAGATTACCACATGATATAACCATGTTGACTATACATGTATGCTGTATCAAAAGCAAGTACTAACCTCTTCCATGCTTTGCAGGCCAGCACGACACTTTGGCATGTAATCTTGAAATCTTGAGATGGTTGGACTCTGGAAATCTTCTTCCAGTTCAGAAATAAAGTCCTGTATGAAGTTGGATAGATTCTGGTCAGGGAAGACTGGCATTGCCATATTCATCCAATAGTCTACTCCACTCCACACAACCTGCATGATACCATGTGCAGCTCACTTCAATACCTCTATTAGTAGCCATCTAGCTGGTTAGTATACTTTATACCTGCTTAATACAAGATTCTTGGGCTCTAGCTACAAGATCTATTGTCAGCGAGAATACATTCACTATTTGGTAAAGGGTCGCTGCAAGGCTCGGTTGAGTGGGTAAAGGTATTCACTGACAGGAAAAGTGAAGATGGCTACTGACAGTATTCTAGGGAAACTGAAGCAGTTTGATGCCTATCCCAAAACCTTGGATGATTTTAGAGTGAAAACCTATGGAGGAGCAACTAGTATGAATTTTACTTTTTTATACCAGTAGGAATCATACAGAACTTTTTAAGTAAAAAAAAAGTTCTACTAACATCTGTGAGATATCCTCTGGTAGCACCCTGGTGACTAGCTATGCCAAACCAGTTCTGCCTACCTCCTAATTTTGGCCCTAGCCTCTAGCCATTAACCAGATAGAAGAATTCAGACCACAACTGCAACATAATTTCTAACTGTGTTAGCTAAATGTTTGGGTTAATCTACCCCGAGGTATAACAAAGTCACTAGACCCCTTTTTATTACTGCTCTACTAGACTACATATACTACATAAACATATAATATTTATAGCGAGTTCACAGATATAACTATAGTTGTGAAGAGATTCATAATTAGGGATTTCTTTCCCTGTACAGACATGCTATGATCACAATGTTGTATTTTGTACAGTTACTCTCTTCAGTGCTGCCATTATTGCTATCCTCTTCCTGTCGGAACTCACCTTCTTCCTCTCCACTGATGTAAGACTAGTCATTCAATGCTGAGATACCTAGTCACCACTTCAATCTCACAGGTTAAGGAAGAACTCTTTGTGGACACATCAAGAGAAGAAAAAATGAAGATAAACTTTGACATTGACTTTCCACGGATGCCATGTTTGTGTGAGTTTCTTCTTGTTTAATCTCTCACTGATCTATGCTGAATGTGGTAATATTTAGACCTAAGTATTGATGCTATGGATGTGTCAGGGGAACACCAACTGGATGTCCTCCATAGTGTGTACAAGACACGCCTTTCAGTGGATGGCCAGCCCATTCATGAGGATACAGAACAATATGAAATAGGTGGAACAAAGGAAGGAGATGATGTTATAGCTGATGATAAGCAAGTTGAAGTGGAGGAAAAGAAGTGTGGAAGGTATCACAGGACATCTGCCTGTTCTCTTGGGGTAGTCTGACAATAATATTGTACTTCACAGTTGTTATGGAGCCGAAACAGACCAACTATCTTGTTGTAATACTTGTGACGATGTCCGTGAAGCCTACCGACTCAAGGGTTGGGCTTTCAACAATCCCACTGGTATCCAACAATGCCTCAATGAAGGCTGGGCTGATAAGTTAGAGAAACAGACTAAGGAAGGCTGCAAGGTCAAAGGTTTCATCGAGGTCAGCAAAGTTGCTGGAAACATACACTTTGCTCCTGGAAAAAGTTTCCAACAACACAATGTCCATGGTTAGTCACACACACACGTCACACGCACAGACTCTCACCTGTTGTGTTTTCTCATGTAGTCCATGACTTGCAGCCATTTGGGATTAAAAAGGTATGATATATCATATTTCACTGTATAGAGGGGAAATTGCATGATTATGACTAAAAGTTTGTTTGTCAAAATCATGAAGGTTTCAGAAGTTTCCCTCACTGAGTTATGAGGCGGTTGCTATGGGAAGTTGACCTTAAATGTACATGTAAATTGCATTCTTTGTGCCATCTGGTTGGTTGGTTGGTTGGTTGGTTGTTCTCCTTTATCTGAAGTGTCAGAGCTAAAAGTCTCATGTTAAAACCTTAAGGAGGAAGGGGGAGGGGCTGGACCACCCCTATCTTTCCCTCCCCATACCCTTTGTGGACCCCTGACATCTTACATCTGTGAAGCTATATTATAATTATTGTAGTTTAACTTCACACATACAATCCATCGTTTATCATTTGGAGAGGATTATCCTGGGCAGGTCAACCCTCTGGACTCTTACAGTGATGTTTCCTTGGAGAACCTGGAGACTGGTAAAATGTTCACTTTTGTTTACCTTATGCTATTACACTTAAATGGACTGTGTAGGTGGTGTAATGTATCAATACTTTGTGAAAGTAGTTCCTACAGTCTACAACCGGCTGACTGGAAAGGTCTGTTTTCATCTGGGTTTTGTTTACTTTATGTATGGCTTGTGGCATAAACAGGTAGTCAAGACCAACCAGTTCTCAGTTACTAAGCATAAGAGGATTGCAAGAGCTGTTATGGGGGAAACTGGGCTTCCTGGTAAGTTATTGTTGTTACTAGGGCATCCTTCAAAATTTTCATAAGTATTTAATACTAGGACTGTTCTTTATGTATGACTTGAGTCCCATGATGGTTCAGTTGACAGAACATCAAAGATCCCTGACTCATTTCTTAACTGGTATCTGTGCCATAGTAGGTGGCGTGTTTACGGTGGCAGGGATGCTGGATGGAATGCTCTATCATTCGACCAGAGCACTCCAAAAGAAAATTGACTTGGGAAAAGCTACTTAATATGTTTACAATTTGGTATTAGTTTTCAATTGTGTGGGATATCTCCTGCACATTCCTCTTCACGCCTGATCAGCTGGTTGTATGTAGGAATGTAGTCTGGTGACATGTAGGTGACAGTCATCATACAACTATGCTGTAAAGGCTGCAAGCTGTGCACTTTAACCTTATTTAGTCTCTGACCTGTTCTAATTATGATGACATCATTGACATGAATGTATTTAGTCAGCACTTAAATGCATACACCACATCTGGTTAATCTGTGGTCTCTAATCAAGTTTTGTGATAGGATGGCTTTTGCTACTTCCAAGTTGTGAAATATTGATCCAACAACATGCTGACAACATTCCAAACATGTAGTTTGCTAGTTATATAACAGATACCTAAGTTGTTAGTAACTCACCAACTAGTTACATAATGCAACACAAAGATAAGATGGTGTGGTGGGTAATAAACCAACTAGTCACAGAATAAAATACATTGTGTATGCCAAACTAGAGAAGCCAAGAGAGAAAATGAAAATGGCAACAACAGACAAATAACAGTAAAGAGTTTGGAGCACTTTCAAACAAAACAGCAAGCAGCACACTAAAAACAAACCACACACTTTTTTCAGTTAGGCACAGTTTGGTCCTTCAGATAGAGATAAGAATTAGGAGGTATTACTGGAGTGAAGCTATCATCTGATGCATGTTTAAACCACGGATGCTCCAATACTGCCCAGGCTGACAATCTCTTGCTGGGTTCATATGTCAGTAGAGAACTGATGAGGGATCGAGCAAGTTCTGATATGTGATCTGGAACTAGGTAATACCCACTCCGAACTTTTGAGAAAAGATTTTGAGGAGAACTGTCAAAAAATGGGTAGTATCCTACCAGTAGTGTGTACAAGATGACCCCAAGGCTCCAAAGGTCAGCTGTTTGTCCAGAATAGCTACCAGGTTGTAACATCTCAGGACAGACATAAGCTGGGCACCCATGACGGTCAGCAAGCAGTCCTGATGGTTCCATCATCTGTGCATCATCAAGATATTGGAGGGAGAGAGTGGTTCTAAAAAGGAAGAAGGGAAAATGCTTGAAGTATGTAATTACAGAGAAAGGTGATTCCCTTTAAGACTGCACTTAGGAAATTGTGCAATACTCACAAAGGAATTCATGCCAACTAATTATTCAGTCATGACTCAACAAAAGGATGAAATCACTCGTGAATAATTATATCAGCCAATTTAGTTGGAATGTACAGCAAAGTCAGCAAAACAAACCATATGCAGCAATACTCTGATATCAATATCACATCAGAACTAACTACACACAATCTCACCTTTCTGCATCTTCAAAGACAAATTTCTTGAGTTTGATATCCCTCAATGCAATGCCACGAGAATGAGCATCTTTAATAAGTTCTACTATCTGTTGAAACAGAGGTGCTGCCTGGACTTCTGTAAGTTTCTTCTTATCACGTAAATATTGGTGCAGATCTCCATGAGTCAAGTCACTGAATACATATACATAGTCACCTGCTACTGCCACTTCCCTAATACAGTGCACACCTTTAGTTCCAGAAAAAAATAGATCAGCTTTACTCTGAAACAACTTAAGATCATACACACGACAGCTGAGCTGTTCTCCTGTTGAGGTGTCAATGCAAACTCTAGAATTTGTCTCACTTTCAGGTAAAGCCAGAGGGACTACGTACTGTCCTATGGCAATGGCTCCATTGTTATCAGGTTTCAACTGTGGGGCTGAAGAACAAGGAGTGAGACCATTATTAGCCTTTAAAGCTTTTTCTTTTTCCCATGAGAGTCTTTCCAAGTGCCAAGTCAATGAGTACATAATAGTTCCAAGTTGTTCTCCTAGTATACACACTAACACACAATCTTCCCCCACAGCCAAAGACTTTCAGTGCAGTGAACTCCAAAGGGATTGTGCTGTGAGGCGAAGTTGAACCTTCCACACAAACGCAAGTAGCTAGTCTTCTAGATCCTTCCGTCTATAGCACCTAACATGACTTCCAACACGACTAGCCAGCTAGACGGTTATAAAGACTCAAGTGCTATATTACTTGGCTCAAGTGGTGAAACACAACAGTTTTAAACTGATTATCTAGGAAGGTGTATGAGCTCCACTCAGACCAGCTCAGTTGCGCAACTGTCCCTGCCTTCCGCCAGCTGATTTAGAATTTCATCAGCTTCGGATTTGCCTCCTCCACACACACTACGACAATGGATATTTCGACCCCCACACCTCTCTATAACCATCCAGCCATGTTTACGTTTAAATTTCACTTCTAGCCAATCAGATTCACCACGTATGCCATGACGTTATTGGTTCTTGTAAAACATGTGTACGTGTATGTCGCATATTATTATTATGTACATGTGCAGACAAACTTTTGTGGCAAGCTAAGGCGCATGCGTACATGCGTATTTCGGAGGATACGAGCGTGCGCTTGCCCACGTGTCAAAGTCAAATTGCAAATGGGAGAGAAAGTTAAAGGGTTTATGCTTGGACAAGATATCTTGGTGTGGTCATCTACAGGTAATGAATAAAATAGAGGGAGTGTCTTTTAGGTTCACGTTTTATTCTCAGTTGCTGAATATTTGAGGACTTCGTGGCGTATAGTGGGGGGACTAGTAGGTGCCCTTCCAAGCAATCCTAGGCAGAATTCTCAATTAGGCCTCCCTCTATTACTGCTCCCTGAAGAGGTTTCTCTGCTGTTAAATAAAGGTTAGAGTGATGAGGTTTATTGCAGCACCATGTTACAGTGTGGTTTTGCATAGGAGTTTTGGAAGTGTATGTCCCTGTAGAGAAACCATTAGCACAAACAACTGGAGATCAGGTATATCTATCATTGGACAACTTGTCATGCATAAACTGTTCAAAAGGCCTTTAGAAAATGTTTCCAACTCACTGGTGAAATGGAATTAATCAAGCCAGAAGGTCTGCTGCCACCTGTGGGAGAACAGCTCAAACATTCTGTGTTTTGTGACTTGTGGGAGCGTGGATATTATTTAACAAGTGGACTGAAGTATGGTGGGGACTTTTTAGTGTACAGTGCTGATCCCTCTCACACTCATTCCCTCTACATTGCCATTATAGTGCCATGGAAGCAACCAATCGCCAGTATGGTTTCACTTTGCAGAGTAGGTACAAAGGTCAAGAAAACCATTTTACTGTGTAGTGTAGATGAATCCCAGCAATTTAAATACTATACACTCAAGTGGACTGCAATGACAAAATGAGTAATACTGTATGTTGTGTAAGAGATGATAATCAGCAGTATAATGTGTGCACAAAAAATTACTTTGTTTCAATGTTTATCAGTCCATCTTTAAATTTTGGTATATATATTTAACAAAAAATAAAGATGCAAAGAAAGAGACAGTGCCAAGCATGAGGAAAAAGATGTAACAAGCCAACAAGGTGTATCCGAAGAATTCTACTGTTTGAAGTGTTCCATACATGTGCGATCGCTTCCAATAGTAGAACAGAGCATAGACGAAGACGAATATTCCAGTTGAACTACCATGCAGAATGAAATGACTACAAAGATGAACATTTCACTAGAATAACTTACCCAGAGGAGAATATGGACCTCCACCACCAGCGATAGTCTTCAGTAGAGAGCTGGAAGTAAGTGAGTGCTATGGAAATGCATGCAGTCACACTCATCAGGATCAAGAAGACCACTAGCAAGATTCCATAGAGAGTATATGCTTCCCTCCCCCACACAGTGGCAAAGATGTAATACAACTCCACAGAAATGGCACTGGTAGGCAAAAGGTGCAAGTTACACAATGTACATTTCTAACAACCCGTACCTGAAGGGAAGGAAACCACCTATGGCCATGTGGATGATGGTGGACCGATACCATGGGGCAGGGGGGATCTCACGGGATATATTCTTAGTACGACATGGAGCATCAAAACCAGACGCAACATTTTTGCCAAAAATGCTACCCATGACTGTGAGAGGAAATCCAACTGTATAGGAAGATAAATTTAACTCGACAAGGAAAGCAATGAAAGCTTACCAACGAGCCATATGCACATGATAAGTATGATAGTGGTAAAGGGTAGGGCTTGTGTCGAGTGATGAATCCATGCAACTGTGTTCACAAAACTCCACACAAGGAAGAAAGGAATGGCAAAGAGGGAGCTGGTCAGAATAACATTCCAGACCCAGTTATGGCCACCAATCTTCTTGAAGAGGTTAGCAGACATGTAACCAGATATGCATGAAGTAAACGCATAGAGTAGGACAGCAGTGGAGTTCATGGCATGATGTCTATGCACATTAAACATCCCCAATAGAGCCATGAATATAATTGACATTGACATGGTCAAAAATTGACTCCCGTTGCCTGTATACAAGTTAATTCAGTGTTAGTCATGGTGTGGTTTGACTGACCAATGATGGCACAGAGGAGAGACTTGTATGCCGGGAAGCGGAACACATCGGTGCTAATTATCTTCCATCCATAGTTATCTTGATCCAAGTCATCAGATTCATCATCTGTCAAATTATAACGAGCAAAGTCGTTGCGTAGCACTCGTAACTACAGGAGTCAAAACACAAAAGATCAATAGATGAAGAAGTAGGGAGAAAAGCACTGACCAATATGAGCATCACAAACCCCAACAAGAGGAACACCAAAACAATGGAGTTGATGATGGACAACCAGTGAATCTACATAGAATAAAGTCAATAGGAAGGGGGGTGGAGTGAGGTAAGGAAGTTTATATAAAACAAACCTCAAGACTCTTAGGAAAGAATCCTTGCTGAAGTGCATTCCTCTGTGAATATTTCAACCTATGATGAAGTTATGATGATTGTTTATTAGACGAGTTCCAAGCAACTTACTTTGTTTCTGACCACTTAGCACTGTATGTAATGGTGACCTTGAGAGGAATAGACATATCATCCAATGGTAAAGGGTTGACACCCATTGTGCTAACATTGGCAGTTATCAGCTATAACAGAATTACTCATTAAAAAATGCCATGCCATGTGGTAGTAATACCCACTTGGTCTCCATTGTACTCAAAAGAAAAGTGAAGGTGTGTCCACAGGAATGTCTTGTGATGATGTGGTAAAAATGACCCTTCCTCCAAATGACCTATGAACCCTCTGATAGGGAGATCATCTGCAAGAATCATCATGGAGAAAATGGGGCCAGGTCTAGGCACGAACAGACTTACCATACACAAACTCAAAATAATAGAGGTCTTCTATAGCATTCCTAAGTATTGCTATGTCTTGTTCTTCTAACTCTTCATTACACAGAGTTCTACGTTCAAATGATGTCTTAAAGGTAATGTTATACAAAGAGACAGCCATTCGATCTCCATCAAGTACTTCCCCTAACGTCAAAGGTTTGTGCTCAATCTAGGAGGGAGTGAGGAAAGCAATTACAACAAAATCAGAGGGTGTAGTCTACCTGTTTTGGCCGGCAGATTGGTAGTGAATAATAGTGATAAGTCTCTTGTGGATTGAAGTATGGTCCTACTTTGTTCACATACATCACAATCTAAAAAATATCTTCAGGTTAATAAATTCATTGAACCAATAACTTCATAGTTCACCTTAGCACCGTCTTTGTAGTGCTTATTTCCCTCACAGGTTCTATAACTCAAAAGAATAACAAACACCAGTAACTTTACAAGGCCCGTCATCTCCATTCCTTTCAGTCGACTCCAGCGCTCCATCTCACAGTGCGCATGAAATAGAAAGATAGAGGTGGCCCCGCCTCACTTAATATCTATAGCTACAAATTCATTTCATAATAAATAAATAGAGTGACAAATGGTATAGAAATGATTGAGTCTACACTCAACCAACAAGTTGACACCATAAAAAGAATTGTTAATCCAGTGTATTGTCGGAGGGCCTGCCTTCCAATCCCAGTTCACCAACTGCACTGGTTAGACAGCTAACAGCCAGCTGACTGGCAAGATCGTCAATGTTTTCTTGGTCAGTCAATGAACGTTTATCAATATTAGGAGAGCTGTTTGAAAAGGAATAGCTGGTAGGGGGACTGGCCATCGAATCTAGCTGAGCAGACCCTATAGTGAGGTCAGGGTCAGGGGTTGAACTACATTCCGAGTTTGTTTCAATGGACGGTAAAGAGCTAGTACTACCACTAAACTGACCAGCATCAACTATCTGTAAACTATCAATTGATAAGGTATCCAAATTCTCTGCTCCCTCAGGAGCTCGGACTCTTTCACGTCTTCTTGTCGCATCTGGGGTGTTGCCTGCAGAGGAGATTATTCGAGGATCCAGGGTAGACTTTCTGGAATCACTGATAGTGCCTCTACGTTGGTGCATCTCTGTGTTGAGCACTTCTAATCGTTTGAGGGATGCAGAATAGCTTTTCTTTGTCTCAATGATCTTCTGGTCCAAGTTGGCTATTTTAGTTCTGATTTGCACTAGCTGTTGATTGACACGATATCTTTCCTGATAGTAAGGCCTGTGCAAAAATTGTGGTGGTTTCCATTCTATATACATATGCATAACTAGCTAACATTATGACTGAGTACAGACCTTGATTTGATTATGCTAGAACGTAACTTTCTTTCAATCGATTGATATTGCTCCATCACTTTCCGACACTCCTCTAAAACTCGTTTATGTTCTATTTCACTATCCCTTCGTTCCTTTTCAGTCACTACTACCTGCAATCCAATAACTCAACACATCACAAAGAGATTCAGTCACCCATAAAGGCATAGGAATGAACATTGCCTCCACAGTTATTAGGAAAGTCATTTAAATGCCAGAAGCTAATTATTTATTTATTATACAGTCACACAAACATGCACACATTTCTGGCATGTCTGTAGGTATGGCTTGGTTGCTTCCCAATGTTTACACAAGCATCCTCTAGATACCTTGTCAGTGGCATGATTTAGCATCTCTTGCCATGCCAAATCTAAAGGTGAGGGCGAGGATGGTTCCTCACTGACAAGATGTTGTGCCCGACAAGCAGCCAACTGAGATTCTGCCACACGAATCATCTCCTTTGCGGCCATGTGCTGACTGTTGGCCTTATCATATCTTGCAGCAGCCTTATTTGATACCTCCTGCACCTATACACACATGTACAAACACATGTATCACACATGTACATACCCACACATGTATCCACACATGTACACACACATGTATACACACATGTATACACACATGTATACACACACGTACACACACACATGTACACAAACACACACAGATGTATACAGTTTATAACATCAGTATTATGACTAAATTATTTTCAGTTTACAAAGTGTTGTGGGTACATATGCAAACATTTTACTTGAACACATACCTGCTTAGCCTTACGCCACATTTCAATGAAAGGTTCGGTCTTGACAATGTGAGCGTACAGTTTCTTTCTTAGCATGTTTACACGACGTCTTCCTTCCACCAAGACTTGTTGATAGCGTTCCTTGGTATGAATCAACTGGACCTCAAGATCGTTAATAGCTGCACCACTAAACGTAAGCTCATCCAAGTCACGCTACACAGAGAACTACAATAAAATACCAAAATAAAGTCTGGATAACTCACCTCTATTTGATTCACTGGAGGGTCCTCCAACCCCCCTGAACTTTCACCTTTATTTTGCTCATGTATAGAATCCAGGTCAATCTGATCATGTTCCTTTAATGAAGAGTGAGGTAGTTCTGACTCAGAAGGCCAAGGAGGCTGGCCATTGGGAAACCTGGGTCCATGGCTACTCTCACCACTCATCTTGGATCCATGGCTACTCTCACCACTCATCTTGGATCCATGGCTACTCTCACCACACATCTTAGATCCATGGCTACTCTCACCACTCATCCTGAACAATTACCTGTTTACCAGTAAACACACACTGAGTCATGGATAGAACTACATCACTTACAAAACATAGACACCCTTAAAGTCTATATACCTCTGAATCTAGTCTCCCCAGGACCAAGGTCTCTGCTGCAATCATGTCAGATGATGATCTGATCTTGGTCCAATATTACTTTCTGATATTTAGAATTTATCGCTGACTTGATGATGACACACCTACCCATAAATCAATAACGTCACTACCGGCCACTCCTCCCCAGCTAACTAATTAACTACACCCACATTATGGTTTCTGCATGCATTCCTTGGATGCACGGACACCGACAGTCGTCCATAAGATGTGGTTAGTTGTTGTGTGTCTGTGGATGGTAGCTGAGGCAGAGGAGAGAAGTCCAGAAACTGGCGAGTTCATGAATTAGCTACTAGCTAACTACTTATATTATCATATTACATGCAGTGAAGAGTATTCACCTTGACTCTGCCCTCCATTACTATGAATCTCTTCACGTAAACCAGATCAAAACTACATCCTCAAACCATCTTCCAGGAGGTCATCGTGTCTCATTCAGTGCCCTTGGCAAGCAATTCCACCTACTCCTTCATTCTAATAGAAACCTCTTCACAAGAGACTTTGCTGTGTATACAGTGGACAGTGCTGGACGCCAGCATCCATATGACACTAGCCATATCACCTTTCTCCATGGCCACATAGAAGGTAAGGTTACATCAGAATGCTGAAGTATTTGCCTGCTATGCTATGTGATCTCCTCTCTCTAGGACACCAAGACACTTCCAAAGTGTCTGCTCACTTGTCAACAGATGGTGTACTTTCAGCTGTTATAGACACTTCAGCTGAAACTTATCATATTGAGCCATCTCACCATTACATCCATAAGCCACACCCCTTCCAGATGGTGGCTTATGCCAGTTCTCACGTCAAGCAACGTCTTAACTTCACAAAGGATGACATCGCAGTTGCTTCCCCACCTTTTGTCAGCCATAATACCTTAGAGAAGAGCAATACTCCTTCACATTTCAAGATGAGGACAGCACATCATCGATTACGAAGGCAGACTTCAGCTAGTATTGACAGGCGCTCTTGTACTATGGTAGCCATTGCTGATCATACTGCATTCCAGGGAGTGTTTCGTTCTTCAGTGGATGGTGCTATTGTCCAATTGGTAGGTTCTATACACTGAGACTATCCAAGTCCATTTTCTACCTATCACTTGTAGGTGACTTTAATCTCCAGTATTGACATGTTAATATATCGAGAAACCCATTGGCTAGTTGATGCCAATGACAACTCGTTGGTTGGCCTGGGACACCACATACAAACTGTAAGTTTGTTTATTCTCCACAGTGAGAATGTATAGTATTTAATGCCACAGATTCTAGTCCATACTGCTCCTAGCCGTAATGATATGAACTACACTACATCTCGTGCTGTCGTGAGTGCTGCTGAAATTTTAGGTCTCATGCGGTTTGGACCATGGAGTGATTACTGTTTGGCTCATCTCTTTACTAACAGAAAGTTTCCCTCTGGCCTCCTAGGACTAGCTAATATTGCAAGTCCTCTTCAAGGGCAAACTGGAGGTATCTGTTCCAGAAGTAAGTTCTATGGATTCTTAGGATGAATGCATGCTCATACACACACTTCTACATGACAATATTTAATGTCCAGGTTTTCCAGAATCCGGTTCTACAAGAACAATTATTTACAACACTGGTCTCAGTAGCTACAATAACAATGGTCTTATAATGGTCCTCTCAGAAATGATTCGAGTAACCGGACATGAGCTAGGACATAATTGGGGGAGTCATCATGACATCAATTGTGGTGGCGACTTCCTGATGAATGAATTTGCTCAGGATGGAAGTAAACCCTCTCATATGGTAAAAAATACTTGCTAAGGTGCCAGCCTACTCTTTTAGGATGATAAATCTAGATGTTTTCAGAATGTAGCAGAAGGAGCATTGGTGCAGTTTTAACGAGCAAAGGTGGTTGCTTTGAAATCCCTCCATCTATCTGTGGTGACTACCAGGTTGATGATGATACAGAACAATGTGATGCTGGACCAGAAGGAGATAATTGCTGTACCAGTGATTGTTCCCTAAGGAATCCAGTTGTTTGCAGGTAAACTCTATTCTCCATTACACAATCAACTGGTGGGCATGTCATTCTCATTACAGTGATCAAAACTCCTTGTGCTGTCTTGACTGTACTATAGCCAACTCTACACATGTGTGTAGGAGTGGCGCTGTCATCAGTACTGATTGCACTGGAAGCACATACTGCGAGTATCCTTTACTCTCTAAAAACATTAGAATATTAAACATAGTTGTATTTTTTCTTCCTTCACTACAATTGCCAGTGGTCAGAGTGCAGATTGTATTGGTGAACCAGTGCCACTGAATAATGGGTCCCTGTGTATTGGGTAAGTCCTTTGCCACTGAGATGTCCTTAGTGGTTATCGTTTTTTTGACTATAGGGGGAAATGCTTATTAAACGAAAGCACTTCTGAGATAGAATGTATCCCTCTGTGCATTACTATGGGATGGATTTCATGCCAGTGTACAGGACTAAATGAGTGTATGGTCTGTTGTGACACTGGTAGTGGGAACTGTGTCCCCGTTGATGAGAACACAACTCTAGCTGATGGAGTACCTTGTGAAAGTGGAGTCTGTAAGGATGTAAGTGTGCTCATCCACATCAATCCATATGTACATGTCTAAATCCTATTACAGGGAGTGTGTACCTCTGATGTACAGGACGTGATTACTAGGGTATGGGATATTATCACGACACTGGATACTAATGCTTTAGGTAAGTTAATGATATCATGAGATTATTTGCATGATCTGTTGATTACAGGCAGATTTGTTGCCGAGAACATAGTTGGTTTTGTGCTCTTTTTCTCTGCTCTAATTTGGATTCCAGGAAGCCTAGTAATATACTGTGTGGTAAGTACAGAACCCACCAAATCGGCTCTATAATTAGGGTGGCTCTATAATTAGGGTAGCTATTGGGGTGACTCTATAATTAGGGTAGCTCTATAATTGCTTGGGGTGACTCTATAATTAGGGTAGCTCTATAATTTCTTGGGGTGACTGTATAATTAGGGTAGCTCTATAATTTCTTGGGGTGACTGTATAATTAGGGTAGTTCTCTAATTTCTTGGGGTGACTGTATAATTAGGGTAGCTCTATAATTGCTTGGGGTGACTCTATAATTAGGGTAGCTCTATAATTTCTTGGGGTGACTGTATAATTAGGGTAGCTCTATAATTTCTTGGGGTGACTGTATAATTAGGGTAGCTCTATAATTTCTTGGGGTGACTGTATAATTAGGGTAGCTCTATAATTTCTTGGGGTGACTGTATAATTAGGGTAGCTCTATAATTTCTTGGGGTGACTGTATAATTAGGGTAGCTCTATAATTTCTTGGGGTGACTGTATAATTAGGGTAGCTCTATAATTTCTTGGGGTGACTGTATAATTGAGGCGACTATAATTAGATGGTTTAATATGATAATCAGGTGGATAAACCCAGGAAGGATCATTTTAGGAAGTCAGGAGCAAATAAACTAGACAGTGGAAGATGGTATTTCACCAGAATGAGGATGAAGGTTAGATTCTATTGTTATTTAAGCCAGATTCCACTAGCAATGATCACCATAGCCACGTCCAACTATAGAAGATACGCCACTGATGGAGAACACATCAGTGGATGAACCAGTAGATGAACCAGTAGATGAACCTGAAGATGATACTCCGGCCCCAACATACAGCTAGGAATGATTATGTTAAGACATTTTGTTTTTAACCCTATGTATTCTGACACATTCTTTTTTTTGTGAAAATTACTAATAGTCCCTAATATCACTATCTGTTCTAAAGGTAGTTATTAGAAATTCATACACTGCATTTATGACTCCCCATGATAGAAATGATCGAGTATAGTTGATGTGCACTCCACGAAATAATTTCCTCCAGCGATAACCTCTGTCTGCCATTGTTTCTTGGAAAGCTTCCCTTATACTGAGGAAAGGTCCACCAATACGAGTTTGCATTCGAGTTTTGATTACATTCAAAGGGAAGAAAATGGTGCTGAGAAAAGCTCCCAATCCTGCACCACTGATGAAGGCGCTGACAGTCTGGCCGACTTTTCCTTCTGAGTGAGGTAAGACTTCTGTCAGAGGCTCTCTAAGTCCCAGGAAGAACACATTGCTTGGACCATTCCTGAGTAAGATAGCAGTCAGACCACGATATAACTCTGGTATGCCGTGTCTAGAAATAGTGCGAAATGCATGCACACTGTTCTGGAGATCACCATGATAGTCTTTCACTTGCATTATAACCTGCACACGTTCAAATGGGACAAGAAGAGCTTCTGTGCTCCCAGCCCCAAATGCTGCAATAGTATGTATGAGGAGGTCATGTATGTTTGGGAATGTCTTCTTAATAGCATTGGAGTAATGTGCATATGTTCCAAACATCAGTGAAACAGTTGCCGTCCTTTGCATCAGGGGTGGGAAGAGTCCACGATAAAGATAAAATATCCCTTCTTTGTGGAGTTGGCGAAATGCCCGAAAGAGACGTATACCTTGAACCTGCTGACGGAACATAACCTTGTTGAGGGGAAATGTTACTGAAATGTTGACCAATGAAGCAACAGCTCCACATAGATATTCATTAGGTCCCACCCCACCTGACAATGAGGTGGCTGTACTTATGCCAACAATCATCCTCCACTCAGCCCAACAGATACAATATCACATGGCTACTACACTCACTCCTAACACCATTCGATTCGTAGTGCATTCAATAACGTTAGAAGCTTCACCGCTTGTTAGTACCTGCATGCACACACACCATTAGCACCACCATGACACACACGACCAGCAAGTGCGATAACCCTTTACCAACTTGTAATAATTATAAGTTGTGACACAATATATTGAGTGGGTGCTATAAACTGCTTTTGTCAGGTTCCATGTACACACCCTCCATTGCCTTCCACTGGTTGCCCCGAGACTTGCTAGGCACAGCAGAGATTTCATACTGTCCTTGAATTGGTCTACCATAGGTGTGCCCACTTGCATGTAGGTACCTATAGGTTCAAACATCCAAATAATTTCTTTGCAATCGGCAATGTTAGGAATCATACCCATTAGTATGATAATGCTTCAACCTAATTGGTTCATCTCTACTCCAGTTCTCGTGGTTACACTCCAAAATCCAATCATCTCCTATTATAATATCAGTCCAGTATTTTACAAGCAAAAATAAACTAAAATCACTACTCACCTTCATCTCCCTCTGTCCCATCTCCAAAGCAACTAACTTCTTGGTTGCTAGAGAGAGGAGACCGGAAATTATGAGAATGCAAATAAAGTCGAGTTTGTAGGTGCTGCAAGCGGAGCTTGGAACCGCAAGCCACAGGTTTCCTGTTAAATTTGACGGCTCACTAAATAATTTAGTCAGTAAAGGGTAAATATTGTGCATACCCTCTCTGGCAGTGCTGTCCGTTAGGTCCTTTCACTATCCAATAACTGTTGACATCATCCAGAAATTTGGCCCCAGTTACACTCTAGAGCAATTATTAACAAGCATGAAGAGCTGGTTTGGTGGTGTGTTGAGAGTTAGCTAGGCTACCTGCTGTCCACTTCCAGACCCATACTTCACATCATGTGAGTGCAAGCGTATGCTGTTCTCCACATTGGCTAACTTGATTGAAGAACCACACGTCACATACTGAAAACCTGTGACATGTCACATACATTGGTGAGATGTCTCTAGCTGCCTCAGGTCCTTGTAGAAATTCAGCTAGTAATACTTACCAGTAGCTAAAGCCACATGCAGCGCACTTAGAAACACAAGACAACAGACGACCACTCGACCGCACATTCTTACCACCTCTTCTACCCCAGTCAAACCTGGTAGCCAAACACAGCTTAGTTACCAACAATTCTCCTCGACTCCTCTCACAATAATTAAAAAAACACTGACAGCTGGTCAAAGGGTGTGGTGTGCACATATGGACACACCCCAAAAACAGCTCTAGCTGGGTGGGCGCGGTTAGGACGTTTTGTTGCCATGTCAATAATACACTCCGGGTTATGCGTGTAGTATAGCCAAGGCATTTTTTGTCTTATGTATGAGCTAAGTGAAGAAGATTTGCAGGAAGTTTATGCCTGGATTGATGAAATCCCTCTCTCACGTCAGAAGAAAAATATAGCACGGGATTTTAGCGATGGGGTTTTGGCTGCGGAAGTGGTCCATCACTTTCTACCGAAACTAGTGGATCTACATAACTATACTCCAGCTAATTCTACTCAACAAAAAACTGAAAACTGGAGGACACTGAATAGTTAGTTCTGCATCCAACTTGTTTATATTATAGGTGTAGGAACTGGGGGGGGGGGGGGGGGGGGGGGACACATAAGTCCTTATTGACTCCCTATACCTGGTATCAACATTTGTGGCCTATGGTGTCTCTCTTGATGCATGTAGCAGAGAGCTAGGTATGTATTGCTGAGAAGTTTATAGGTGAAAATAAGCATTTTTGGTTCTTATTAAATATTGTATTTAAAATGTGTGGCTAGTGAGTGTGGTCACTCAAAATATTTGCCGACACACACACTTAGCCATTCCTTTCCATACGAGTGCCCCCCCAATCAAAATATCTACACCTATGCATTTTTGTCACTTAGGGAAAGTGTTGTCACGTCTAAACTTCCCAATCTCTGATGATCTGATTCAAGGAGCAGCAATAGGGACACATGGAGTTATTGAATCCTTCTTGCGTAAACTTAGAAGCATAGTAAGTAGGGTAGGAAATTCCCCTTCATACCTTCCTGACAAGTTGTCTTACATAGATTGAAAACTACCTTCATGACTTAGCAGCAAAAACTAGATTTAAAAATGGAGACAGGTTTGGTACACCTTCACAAGAACACTACCATCCTGAACAAATAGTAGCCACACATCCAACCAGACTTCCCTGGATTGAGGTGAAATGTCATAATATCCAGTCTGCTAGTTTATGTTACAGTAACAGAGTACATTGGTACTAATAATTCTCATTAATTATTTCTACTGATTTATAGGATGAGAACAGATCCTATTCATTAGATAATCATCAGGGTTTCCTTGGACTAATGGATAGAACTTATCCCAAAAGACCCAACAATTCTTTACCATTACTTCCCTCTCGAATCCCTCTACCTTCAAACAAGAAGGATTATAACCATGACATTCAATCATTACCATCCACTTCATTCGATGGACTCCCTCCCATTCCTGTAGGAGGACAGAGTAAAAAGAAGTCAGCCATACCTACTAAACAGAAGCACATTAATAATTATAAACACCGTTCAGGTGCTTTAACCAAAAGAGCTGATAGTGCTACAATAGATATAAAAATGGCAGAGAAGGACCAGAAATTGTTAGAGAGTCAGGAGTGCATTCAGGTATAACACTCATCAATATCATCTCCTAACCATAATGTTGTGTGAGTAATAGCTATTTGTATATTAAACTCTGTGAATCCACTAATGGAGTAATGATGGCATCATGGTGTTCTAAGAAAGGTTGTACAGTGGAATTCCTCTATTTTCACTCCCTGAAATAAGGTCACCATTAATTTTTAATCCGGAAAATTTTTTGTCCCAAGGTGTTCAGAAATAAAGGTTCCATTGTATCTCATTCATGAAACTGAAACACACTGTGGGAGCTCGCATAGGTTCTAATGGAGACGTTCAATATGAGACCAAGAAACTTTCAACATAGCAAATGTTGTCAACCTTATCTGACAGTGCATTGAGATAAGTAGCTAGTTGTTATAATAAAACATCAAAAATATAATAGTCACACATGGTACTACCTCATAATAATTACCAAAACAAAATGATTAATTATAATGTATAACTTAATTATAGTTCTTGCAAATGAAGCTAACCAGATATGAACATTTAGTGCAAATCAAAGATATGAAGATAATGGAACTCAAAAAAGAACTAGAGGCTGTCAAAAAAAGTGGGCGGCAACCTTTCCAGGATAAGCATTCTTATCTCAGAAGATAAAACAAGTGTGTGTATGTGTATGTATTTCTCTATGTGTTTTGGTGTTTTTTTCGTTGTTTTTTAATTCAATAAACATGACCTAGTACTATTTTGTTCGGGAGAAGTTCAATGGATTTTCAGAAATGGAATCGTGTATTTCTACAAAGAGTGGTACATAGGTGAGATAGTCAAGAAACTCCACGAGGCCCCTTCCCTCATGGTTCAACCTATCAACCACAAACTCCACATGACCCTGTGTGAGCCCCCCAGCTTGTAACTCAACTGCCAGGCTACCAGTGGTCACTACACCTCCTTCGTGCTCCACCGAAGAAGCATTGGAGTCTGCTAGTAGATAGAACAGTTCCTGTTACAACAATGGGAGAAAGACTGTGAATACTACACACACTCCTAGCAATACCTACTTTGCACTTCTTCATTTTAACTTCCAAGGCATCAAAATCCATTTTGTTGATGAGTCGTTTCACCATGTCTCTGCAATAATAATATATGTGCTCATCATGCTAGCCAGTTCATGAGACTGTGAACTTACTCCAGAGCCACTACCTTCTCTGAAAGTGCAGCAATCAGAGAGAACAGTCGAAAGTTAAGCTTATAACGACCAGCCAATTCCAATACCTAAATGTACTTATAGTAAGGCACTTGCAAAATGCACATTAAAAAATTATGGATTGTTTTTCTGGGGGGGGGGGGTTAAATTTGTCCAAAAGTAGGCCAGGCCTTCGTTTGAGGCTAACAGTCGGGTTTACAGTTGGATAAATATTTTAGTATACAGTTAGGTGCAAAGATATACCATATAGTGATTTATTTTGGAGAAGCTTGACTTTCTCTCGAATAGGTCATCCTTTCACGAAACAACTTTCACAAGGTTAAATGGAGAAGCCAGAAGACAATTAGTTTCAAGAAATTCATGAAAAACGTGAAAGTTGAGCTCCTTCAAAATAAAATGCTACACGGTAGTTGGTGACGTAGTAGGGGATAGAGTTGGGCTAAGGTACATAGTACACTCACTGAATGAACATAATTCATTTCTGTGTCTGAGATAAGGTCATAGTTAACAGCTTTGAGGGCAAAGTCTAATTCTCCGATATCAATTTCATCGTCTTCGTCTCTGTCAACATTATTGTATACGTGCTGGTAATGAGGAAGCTTGCTCTGATCAATAATACAGTACCTGCATGCAGAATGAGGGAGGTCAGTAAAGTGACAGTCTGTAAAAGTGAATGGCTCTTTCTCCATGTAACATATTCAGATTACATCATTCAGATTACATCTATGTACTTTTGTTATTGTACTGTATCTAACCCTAGTCAATGTAATTTGAAGAGAAGGAACCGAGTGAATAGACTTACTTGGCCAGATAATCTAGTGGATCAATGCCTTGCAATTCTTTGAGAGTGGCTTGGAGAGCTTTTACATCATCCTGTCTTTTCTTAAACTTCATTCTATACCAAAATGATTTAGATAGTGTAATAATATATACTACAACAGGTGCCTCACAAGTTGCCACGGTAACTCTGCTGTCCCTCATCATCATCATCATGTCTGTAATTTAACTCCTTGAAGACGTGAGTCTCGTGACCTTTGTCTTTATATGTTGTGTCACCAGGTTGTCGAGAACGCTTCTTCCTTCTTCGACTATCATCTCCATTGTCTTCCCCATCACTTTCTCCCACTCCTCCTCCTTGCCACACCCTCTCACGTCCACTTTGTTTCTGAGATTATACTATTGTATACATATTACATACATATTACATGTGACTAACTTCCAGATCAACACCAGTTCTCTTTCTGTTGGTTGGCTCTTTCCTTAACCGCCTGATGGAGCTGCTCGGACGACTACCTAGAGTGGAACTAGGCCTGGACCTAGTTAATCTTGAACCAGTTTGACTCTGTCTCCCAGACTCCTCCCATAGTCCACTGTGTTCACTCTGAATGTTGTTTTCTGTATTCTGGTCATCAGCAGCATTATTACCATCTGTACCTCCAATATCTGCAACACACACAGTGACCGATGCAGTACACAATAATTCTGCTACCTCTCTGTTGAGTGGGCTGATGTCTAGCTCCATCATCAGCAGGTATTCCACTACAATAGTCCTCTTCAGATACAGTATTACCCTGATGAGTAAGTAGTACATTTAGTAACCCAGCCTCACAAAGCGAAGTAGTTTTAGCATGAAATGCTAGCCCTAGCCCTAGCCCTTGCCCTAGTAGCCCTTACTCACTGGAATAGCCCCTGACCTAGCTCCCTGGATTCACATATAGGTAACTTACCACTTGTTTGTCTTGACTTCTACTTGATTGAATGTCATTCTTGGGCTCTCCTTTACTATTCAATGATTTATTTCCATCAATTGGTCCTCCATGGCCTCCTTGTTGTGTTTCTCCCTTCCTTACAACTTCTCCTCTGTCTTCTCCTGTTCCCCCAGTGATGTTATCACTCTGATTTAATCCTATTCCACTTCCATCCACCATGGAACTATTTTCCACCTCCAAGCCAGTATTCCTGACTCCTCTACGGACACCAGAGTGATCAGTTGGAGCCCACTCTGGCCACAGAATCATTAATAATAAATTACACCACTGGCCGGCCATAATTAACCTACCATAGCCATGAGGCCTTTTGATTATGTTTCCATCCTCCCCTCCATCTAAGATAATATATCCTCCTCCTGTCCGGATGGCCTTACACCGAGCACACCGACCTCCCCTTAGCCTACAGCGTTCACATGGTTCATAGTCCAATGCTTCTCTTCTGTCATCTGTTAAGTTTCGTCGGAACAACTGTACTTGACCAGTGAAGTTCATATATTGGCATCTACTAATTGGTGTGTGAAAATTTCTGAAATATTATAATAATAATTATTATGTCAATATTATAATATTTAATATTAAAAGCACTTTTTGTTTGCATTCTCACAGGATGCCACCAAATTTATGCCCAAACTAGGTCAGTGTTTTACCCATAAGTAGGCATGTTGATACTACACATCTTCCTAACAACAACAACGACGACAACAACAACAACAACAACAGGTATATAATACCTTTGTAATCTTGTTGACTTCTTTCTGCTGCCTTTTTGGGTTGTGAGATTGAGAGGCTGCCTTTTAAGAGCTTGTAGTGGCAGTGGGGGGATCTGATTTTTGGATGAGGCATAATAATATTCCCTCGTCATTGCATCCATATAGTCGGGGTCAGCATCTTCTCCCTTCTCATTAAAGAAGACACTTTTGGGATAATGATATGGTCGAGGATCTGTTAGTTTTGATGAGTACTTCTCCACGGCAGTTGTGTGTGGTGAGACATGTTCCGGACAGACTGTACCTGAAATCGAGTCCATAATTTTCTGGTCTCTGGAATTTTCTAATGCAACTGATGGAAGAGGTGTGCTAGGTGGCACATCTGGCAGTGTGGGCCTGGAAAGAAATGCCCAGGGAGAGAGGAGATGGTTAAGCCTCTTCAGAGCAGCCATTTTGTCATCACGGTTAGGAATTAACCCCAAAGGTCTGGGTTTTTTGGCTGTGGAAGGTCCATAGTAGACATCTCCAGGCTGAGGTAACTTTTGCAAGGAACCAAGTTGCAAACGTGAAAGGAATGAACTTGTTTTAGCTTTCCTTCTGCTTGTCAACTCATCTTCATCCAGATTAGATCCACCTTTATCATTTCTCTTAGATATTAGTAGACTCTGTATGCTTGGGAGGTGTGTATCAGCTGCCATTACTCTGATCTAAGGGGTGTGGCACATAAAATATTCATAATTTGCGTCATGAATGAAAGCTACCAGACAGTGATTACTATTAAAAAGAAATCTCTTCCCCCCCCTCCCCCCCTTCACTTCATCTTGCCCCCTATTCCCTATTCCTCTCTGCCATATCTTGAGGGAGGCCTCACTACATTAGTATGGTCTAGGGTCTCCTTACTCCTCCACTTGGCCTCACCATATCCTAGGTAGTAACTACAGCATTAAGATAAAGTAACCAGAAAAACTGTACTCACTATAACCCCCACAAGCTGAAAGAATTAGGGTATCATAATTATACATAACACTATTAGATGTAATCATCACAGGTGTGCACACCCGTACTGCTAGAGTTGTACTTTGAACCACAATATCCCACACCATCTCTCGCAGTTTGTAGTAGCACCATAGATTTCGTGGATGAGTTCATTAACGAGAGCGGCTCTTGTCATGCCTGTCACCCCTTCTGGACAGCCTATCTCCTCAGCCGGGCAGCTGGTATCTCTACTGGTGGTGTAGCTAGCTAGCTTTATAGCTACCATTCGTCATGAGTATCTGGTTTGGACAGACCAGGAAGAAGAGTCCTAGGCAGTGAGTTGATGTAGCCAGTATAGCTACTTACACTGGTGTACTCTGTGCAGAGGGGCTTTAGGGAGTGGGAGTGTGGAGAGACCAGTGGGTGCCTGTCCACGAAATGAAGTGTTGCTAAAAGGAGATGGGCAGGGCTTACATAATCCTCTGGCATGGGACAGCATTCCAACAGCATTAAAGGAGAAATTTCCTCACTGGAAAGACAGTACCCCTCCTGCCATGATGCAATCTCAGCAGAGTGAAGGTATGTAAAATACAATGTGAGCATCTCAAGTTTCAGTGTTTAATGTGATAATCACTAATTTGGATTTTCAGGAAGCCAGTGCTATGCTTTATACAAATCTACAAACAGCAGCAAGCAGCAGCCAGACTATACCTTCCCCTATGTGGTGAGGACCATAGTTACCTTGATTATACCTTCCCCTATGTGGTAAGGACCATAGTTACCTTGACTGTACTTTGCCCTATGTGATGAGGACCACAGTTACCTTGACTGTACCTTGTATGTGGTGAGGACCATAGTTACCTTGACTGTACTTTGCCCTATGTGATGAGGACCACAGTTACCTTGACTGTACCTTGTATGTGGTGAGGACCATAGTCACCTTGACTGTACCTTCTCCTATGTGGTGTGGACTATAGTAACCTTGACTATACTTTACCCTATGTGGTGAGGACCCTAGTTACCTCAGGGTGTCCCAGGTGGGGAGTAGTGTATTGTAACTCCATGGTTTAATGTTACATTGTTGTCATTAAACAGAGATATTGCTAGCTTACAAGTTAAATTTTTAGGTAATGGAGAATGATACATTGAACAGTATAGCTGTTAAGTTTGAGACCACACCTGCTGAGTTGGCCAGACTCAATAAGAAGCCATTGGGACTCACAACCACCATTTTCACTGGAGAGGTGAGTCCTGTCCTCATGGAGTGACTAACAAGGAACATTCTTGTCTTGCCATGTGAGCTAAAGAGAGTCCTATAGCAGCAACTCTGTTATCACCTACCCTTTTAATGTTGGAGCTACACAAGGTACCCATTGCCAAAATTGTTCTTCAAAAACAATTCATTTATGGATCACCAGTTAAGCATGACTGGTCCTTGTCAAGAGTTTCTGGAAAGTCACCATTTAGATAGAGGGTTATCACACATTATTATATCTACAGTGTTAATTGTATGTGATGTAAGAGTGTGTAAATTTAGCAGCTAGCTAGAGCAAGCTCTCCTCTGAGGAAAGAGTATCAGTTCATGATGTTATCTAATGTAAAATTGATTCATTAATAGTTGTTCCCCTAATAATATTTTATAGGAGCTCTCATTCTGTAATATTGTGGCAGACAAAAATGTGTAGATATACATTGCTTTTTGTATGTCACAGAACATCATGAGGTCATCGTGATTAGTAGTCTGCTGGCTACATTTCTACTTATACAGGTGTTGTATGTACCAGATAATGATGAACTAGATCGCTCACTTCCTAAGTCTGCCCCACCTAACCTGACCCATCCCAATTTGGAGACGCTGACCAGTAGTGTGGAGAGTGAGAACATAGTACGCAGTTCCTCTCTTAGCTACCATTTACCAGAGAGTAATACTGAGTTTGAGCAAGAAGGAGATGTAATGGTAGAGAGTGGAACCATCCACGATACAAATGAGGTCTTTGAAGAAGTTACCAGTACTCACTTAGTTTTGGTCTCCAGATACATCAGTGATGACCAGGTGAAGTGGATGACACATGCTAAACTCCATTTCAGTGGTTTGTATCTCAGCAGGGCTGTATTCGTGGACGGCTGATAGTCAATCAAACGGCAGTGATATTTGCCCCTCTCCGTAATGAGCCATTAGTGAAGGAGCATGGATCTGCTGGGTTTGAAGTCATGATTCCTCTGCAGGATATTATCTATGCAGCCTTCACCAATGATGTGAAACCACCACCACAAATGTGAGTTATTACATTCAATAGCAGACTGAACTATTGTACATCATTATGTAACAATATTATATAGATCATTCAGAGGAGCTCTCCTGGATGCTGAGGAAAATGTGGCACCAGACAACAATGCTGAACTCATGCCAGAAATCTCAGAGGAAATGGAGGAATCAAGGAAGAATGTACTGGAAATCTCAGAGGAAGTGGAGGAATCAAGGAAGAATGTGCCAGAAATCTCAGAGGAAGTAGAGGAATCAAGGAAGAATGTACCAGAAATCTCAGAGGAAGTGGAGGAATCAAGGAAGAATGTACCAGAAATCTCAGAGGAAGTGGAGGAATCAAGGAAGAATGTATCAGAAATCTCAGAGGAAGTAGAGGAATCAAGGAAGAATGTACCAGAAATCTCAGAGGAAGTAGAGGAATCAAGGAAGAATGTATCAGAAATCTCAGAGGAAGTGGAGAATGAGGAAGGTGGACTAGAAGAGGATGTGGTGGAGAAGGATAAAAAGGGAGGAAATGGTACGAAGAATGATGATGAACAGGCAGGGTCTTTAGAAAGCAGAGGAAAGTATAGGCATACCATTGAGCTTGAAGCAGAGGTAGCCAGTGGAAGTTTAGAAGCTGTGAGTGGAGCTAAGGTTACTGAATGTGAACTGGAGAGACAAACTTCGGCAGATGAAATGCTGGCCATAATGGGTGCTGGATCCACCACTAAAGATGGCACTAGAAATTACAACCACAGCATCTCTGAGAGTTCAGTGGATACTTTTTTTCCGGGCAATGTTTGTTTCCTTCACATTCGTGTCTCACATAAATCACATGCCACTCACACCTACACACCACTCAATCACCCCATTGGCATTGACATTCCTCAAAAAATACTCTCACCGTCAACCTTCCAGCAAGTTAAAACTCTCTTCTGCTTTGCCGTGGCTGAGCAAAGGTCAGTGTTGGTTATACGCTTCAATTGAACAACTATTGACCTTTATTTGTAATAGAGTTGGTGATCTTGTTAGACTCATCTCCAGATTCCACCCATTGAAGTCCTGTGAGATCCCTTCTACCTTCACCTGGCCTGGTGATGTTTATGAATTTATTAGTAATGAGTCTTTAATGATCAATGAGGTAAGCTGCAATAATCCCATTCAAAATGGTTATGGTTGTATGATGGAACAGGACCTCATGTTCAGTGACAATCACTTCAAGGGTGGCGAGTCATTTGAATCTTGGGAGGTACGTACAATAACTTACAGATCAGCACTTGCTCTCAACATACTCTTCTGCTTGATCTGACAGGTTTACAGTTTGAAGGATGTACCTAAGTATAGGCAAAGGTGAGTACTATTAAATGTTATATATCACTATTACTATCTAGTGGTGTAAAAGGATTGATAAGATGGATGTTGAAGCTACTCTTCCTCTTCCTAATCTTTCTGAACCATCTTCTCTGATGGAAGAGGCTCACTTGAGAGCAGTGAGTCACACAAACAGATTTGACTTTGTTCACACCAACCATCACACACACATAGCTTTCCAACAACATTCCATCTGCTGCTGTTAGCCATGACTGGATCCTCATCTATAGCACCTTTAGAGATGGAATAAGTCTTCGAACTCTTTATCGGAACATGTTTTTATGTGAACTGCCAGATACACCTACCGTCCTGTTGATCAGGGATGACCAGAATAAGGTAGGGAAGTGGAGTGAGCTGACCCCTGACTTCACTACAACATTATCCCATGGCCCAACTGGAAGAAGTGTGGCTTTTATAAATATTTTTTATCTCTGTTTTTAGCTTTTTGGGGCAGCAGTGACATCTCCTTTGAAGATAAGTGAGAAGTTTTATGGTACAGGTGAATCCTTTCTCTTCAGTTTCAACTCTTCCTCGGACATCAGGATCTACTATTGGAGTGGAGAGAACAACTACATTGTCAAAGGGAGTCTAGATGGCTTGTACATTGGATGTGGAGAGTGAGTACCCTTCCAGTTTTCACCCAGTCAAAGTGCCACCTTGTAGTGATAGTATGCATCTTCCCAATCTAGCCCACAGTTTATCACAGTATATCCTTTTATGGTGTCAAAATAAATCCAACAACCTCCTTCTTGCATGTCTCAAAGCCACAAATTCAAGCCAGTTATCTGTACTTTGCTTTATAATTACATTCTAGTCAGGAAGCCAGAGAACTACCACCCTAGTGTTTAGATATCTGGTACTCTGACACTGAAGGGTGGTCATGTACAGGGTATATTATCTGACCTCATGAGTCAGGTTCTTCCCCTAATTTGCTTAACAATGACATTCTAGACTGGAAGCCATATGTAGCAAAGCAATATAGTGCTTAGATATCATGAGACTAGGGCACACTAGAGATGGTGATGTAATCTGACCTGCAATAGTGCTTAGATATCATGAGACTAGGGCACACTAGAGATGATGTAATCTGACCTGCTTAATATTGTTTCTCAACCCTCACCCCCTTTATTTCAGTGGTCATACTGGTCTCTGGTTAGATGAATCTCTCCTGAATGGAACTAGTCAAGAGTGCTCAACATTTCATAACAGATGCTTGGCCAGCAGTACTGAATTTACTTGTACTGGAGTGGAGGCATGGGGCTTTTCATAGTCATCAGATCAATAACTACTACTTGCACAATCATGTATTTTTGAGTTGCCATTTATTTCTTTTTTGTGTGTGTGTCTGTTGACCAAATAATGTAATGCAGAAGGTATGAAATCAGGAATAAAATGAGGAATTAGGATGATTGATGACTGTGTAATAGCTGTTTGGACTATCTCACTGTCTTGTTGGAATACAAAATGAAAGTGACCGAGTGTTCTGGATCAGAATGGTTGACAACTGTGTATAACATTAGTTTGAGTGTTCCTATCCCATGGAGAGCACTTCTATCTAAGAGTGGTGAATAGTTATTGTCACTGCCAGACACTTGTGTGTTAACTTCATCAGTAAAGGTTTCTGCAGCAGAATTGTTATTGGAACAAAGAGGGTCTCTGGCTGTCTACAGGGATATATATTAGATCACAGATTATTCTCGTCACATGCATCATGCAAGCATGAAGCTGTAGCATGCTATGTTGGCCATGCATATAATTTTTCAGAACATTGGCTACTCATCTTACTAAGGCTGAGTAATAGAGGAAGATGACACCCAAGACATAAGCTGTTCCAAACAGGAGGAAAAAATTCAGCAAAATACACCAGTTACAAGGACTGGACACACTACCAGCTTGACGAAACCGCATCTGTACAGGAAAAGACAGTTACTGTGATCATTCCAAAGACTATTAGCTACAACTAGTTACAGAATACAACCCAACCCCAGTGGTTCCAGGTAATACTGTACACACTCTAAAATAAGTGTAAAACCAACTTTCTTATTAATTAAATAATTTAGCTAGGTCATCATAGCATACCATTACTAGTGCTCGGTTCCTCACCACCGCTCGCTCCACTATCACTCACTCTCTAGGCTACAGTATTACTAACATACCTTATAGCATCACAACCCTGGAAGATTAAAAACTATCAACAAAGAGAGCATCTCTTCCACCCACACATAGATTTATCTAGTTACGCAGCTACTGATGATGAACTTTGATCTTCGAAAACATTTTTTTGGCGCGACTTCTGAAGGGAGGGAGATCGAGGAGTTCATCATGGTCAGAACTCGAGCCAGCAATGCAGCTGTCAGAAAAGGTAGCAGATCATGTTATAAATGATATTAATGAAGTAATTGCTTTTCTGTAGCTGTTGTAGCTAAAGCTCCTCGAAAGAACGTTGCCGCTGGGCGAAGCAGCTGTTCCCCAACTGGAGGTGGTAGAAAGGGTAAATCAGGAGGCAGTGGGAACCCTTTAAAACTATGGCCCACCCCCAAAGGGCAGAAAGGACTGCAAAGTTTCTTTGGAGGAGCAGAAAAAGAGAACTGTTCTCCCAGTACCAGTTCTATGGCTGAAGATGAAACCGAGCATCCTGATAAATCAGAAGAGAGATCAGATTGTATTGACTCTGACAGAAATCATTTGCTAGATGATATCACCCAACTGAACAGTGATGAAGACTAGATCCCCACCCCCAACCAGCCCACAGTTTTTACATCACACTTTTCTATGTAATAATACAGATGTGTATATTTATCTGAACAATGTATTTTTATGTGGTGGTATATGATGCTGCAAGGTAATCCCTGGCTAAAACTTTCTTTGGTAAAATCTCATGAAGAAACTCGAGCTTATCACTTTCATGAACAGATTGTGCTACAAAATTAATGTGAAAGTTAAATCAGATGTGACCCTTGCTTGCATCAATTATTTACCTAGTTGATTGTAACCAACAGTAGTGCTTCCATTGAACAATGCAGCCTTCTTGGCTCCTTGGCCCAATTCAGATATAAACAGCTCCTACAATCAGAAGAGTGTTAGCTCAATAATGGCTAGAGGGATTTGGTTCCTCCACCAAAGGACCACATTAATGGAAGTAAGTCTGTATAGCGTGATTTTTCAAAAAAACTACCATTGAAGACCAAAAATAGCCATTAGATTAGAGGTAGCCCAGTCTACTGAGTCATTTCAGGAACATCAAGTCTAAGTGTTGTACCTTACAGTTCCACAATGGCCAAATGTTAGCATGGTTCATGCACTTTGAAATGAATATAAGAGCCCTAGCCCTTTGGTAGTAAAAAATGGATGGACAGAAGTAAGAGTTGTAAGGGGTTGTAGGGATGGATGAGGTATCAGGTAAAAAGTATACAAAACAAGAGAATAATACTTGTAGTACAAGTGGATAGCTGTTAATGATACACAACCCTTCTACATATCCTGCTGAGGGGGGTGGGCAGTTGGATGACCTTCTAAGTACAAAACCCACCCCTCTCCAGACACTTTGAGGTGCTACCACCATACTCTAGATCTGTAGGGAGAAGGGAAGAATGCCAGCAGTTCATCCAAATTCCCATCCCACTCCACAAGATATGTAGGGATGGAGAGAGCCATAAAATCCACCATCATTGCAACTACCTACCAGAAGTTATTTACCCTCCCTACATATCCTTTCCTGTCCCTCCCTACATACCCTTCCCTGTCCCTCCCTACATACCCTTCCCTGTCCCTCCCTACATACTTGTTGACATTTATCAGTGTCCTTGACATGTGACTTACTGTTGCCTTAGTAATCACAAGAACAGAATCCTGACTGAGCTGTAGTCCTGTTTGTGAAGACTGGATGTTAGTTTTCATGATAGTCTTGACTCTTGATACAGGCAGAAGTGCTGTCTTTACACTCTTTGCCTTCTTAGCTTTGGGAGGGGAAATGGCGTTTTGCTCTTTGGTTTGTTGCTTACAATTTCCAAGTTTAACAAAGTTGGCATCAAGCATTGGAACAAAAGTTGCTTCCCTTTTGGAGGCAGTGGAAGTAGTATTGATCTCCCTTTTGAAGGCAGTGGAAGTAGTACCGATCTCCCTTTTGGAGGCAGTGGAAGTAGTATTGATCTCCCTTTTGGAGGCAGTAGAAGTAGTACCGATCTCCCTTTTGGAGGCAGTGGAAGTAGTATTGATCTCCCTTTTGGAGGTAGTAGAAGTAGTACTGATCTCCCTTTTGGAGGCAGTGGAAGTAGTATCGATCTCCCTTTTGGAGGCAGTGGAAGTAGTATTGATCTCTCTTTTGGAGGCAGTGGAAGTAGTACCGATCTCCCTTTTGGAGGCAGTGGAAGTAGTACCGATCTCCCTTTTGGAGGCAGTGGAAGGAGTATTGATCTCTCTTTTGGAGGCAGTGGAAGGAGTATTAACTTCCATTTTTGAGGTAGTGGAAAGAGTGTTCACTACAGATCTCTCCTTTTTGGGAACAGTGGAAGTAGTGCTGAGTACAGAATTGCAAGCAGCTTCCCTTTTAAAGACAGTATTGAGTAGAGAGCTGAAGGTAGTTGGGGAAGTGTTGGGCATTTTAATTAAGGGAGGTGGAGGTTTATTAGATTTTACTGATGCTTGAAAGGATGATGAAACCTTCTCATCATGCTTCTTGCTGAGTTCATTGGAGCTCAACTTCAGCTTAGGAATTACTGGCATAAGTCTATGAGTTGCAACACTTTTCTGGACACTCAATGCAGCTGGTGATGACACGGAAAAAAGAGTAGCTTGTGTCATTGTAACATTGCTTGGTTTCATAGGACCGACTGTATGCTGTTGAGGAGGAGGAGTGGCTTGGGCACCACCCACATTGAGTAAAGGTGTCGTTCTTCGTGATGGTGAATGTTTGGGAGGACTCTTTACATTTACTGCTTTAGGATCTTGCATCAGTGTTAGCTTCAATTCAGACATCCCTCCACCTTAATAATAACCTTCGACCTTTCTCTAAGCCTGGGTCTCCTTTGACCTTTCAGTCTAGTTACAAAGGATCATGGCCACAGAACTAATATTAGTAGGTACATGTATGTAGTATAATGTGATAGTTTAGTTTCATCATCAGTATGTGTGTAGATGTAGGACTACTTTACAAGAGGCTGTTCAACCATAGACCCGTTATTCAGAATGAAGTCCATTACTTTGTCAAGGAATTTGAGGTAAAAGAGTCTTACAGTCTTGACTTCCCCCAGGGCAATGTCAGGCTAGCAGTCTGTATTTCAGTGTGTCTGACTAGTTCATGACATTTCTTCTAGAGTAAAGGTGAAAATAATGATTTGAGGACTCTCCAAGATGCCATGTCAAAGGCAGATGAAATCAACAGTGTATTCCTCAACGAGGTCATGTGCTCCAACCCTCACTTTAGAAGTGTCAAGGAGAAGAGTTAGTCATTGTCATTGATTTTAAATAGCTTCATTCTGTCACTACAGCTAATGCCATCAGGACCACTTGTGAAGAAATTCTCAGTCAAGACAATTTAGATCTGGTAGGTAGTAGGTAAAGTCATTGGTTCCTGGTTACTTATTTTCATGCTGTTACCCAGTGGATCTCACCAGAAGAACAGACTAAACTAGATCAACAATATGAGGCATATCGTCAGGAGCTGAAACAAAAAGAAAAGGAAATCTTTTCCATCAATGACAAAGAACTTGTAAGATTGAAAGAGGAGATTAAAGAAGTTCGTGATACTAGATCAAGGATGAGGTCCTGTGCCAGTAGTATCAGTAGCAGTGTCACCATCTTTCCCCCCACTGAGCACAGTACTACACCCAGTCCTGATGACGAAGAGGTGGAACAAAGTACTGTCGAGGAGCTTGAGGGGAGGGACATACCCAGTCCTGATAATGAAGATCAAGACAGAAGAAAAGAGGAGGAGCAATGTTCTGCTGAGAACGGGGTAGAGTCAGGAAATGAAAGGTGGAACAAGGAGAATGTAGCAGAGAATCAGATGACAATCTGACTGATAATGTTTCCTAAACATGCACACCATTAACTTTTTTTTTTGCGTGGTATTAATTTTTTTGTTGCTAAGGTAACAATAAATCTACAAACCGTATGCCTTCGTTTCTTCCGAATGTTTTACAGCAGTTAGCTCTTTAGTCTGTTAGGTGTGGGGTCGGAGTAAAGATGCTGGTGTATCTAAGCAAGAAGGTAGTATTGTATATTGCATTAACTATTGATAATTCTGTGAATGTGTTATGGTTCAGATCGCCATTCCAAATGACACGCAATTGTGCACCATATCCTGGCACAGAACAAAGGGATTCATTGCCTGTGGCGGCGAGGATGGCTTACTGAAGGTGCTCAGGCTAGAGGTAGCTAAAACCAAAGAAGCCAGGTTAAAAGGGCTGGCTGCTCCTAGCAACCTCTCCATGAACCAGAGCTTGGAGGGTCACAATGGTGAGTAGGTGGTAACCTCTGGGGGTCCAACTGATTCATTCCCTCACATTTGGACACATGGAGAGAGAAATTCATGTATCCCAGCACCAGAATGGTAGATGTGTTATATTAATTTCACTACAGGCTCTGTGCAAGTTGTGACATGGAATGAACACCATCATAAATTGACCTCGAGCGACCAGAATGGACTGATTATAGTGTGGATTCTGTACAAGGGGCTGTGGCACGAGGAGATGATCAATAACAGGAACAAAAGTGTAGTACGGCACATGAAGTGGAACAGAGAAGGAACAAGAATATGCATCGTCTACGAGGATGGTATACATACACCTTTCTCTGACCTGACCTGACCTGAACTTTGTTTCATTAGGTGCAGTTATTGTGGGAGCAGTTGATGGGAATAGGATATGGGGAAAGGAATTGAAGGGGTTGGTCCTTACTCATGTCCAGTGGTCTCCAGACTCCAAAATTATCCTGTTTGGGAATAACAAAGGAGAAGTCCACATCTTTGATAGCCATGGCACATACAATGTAAAACACATCTATCAAAAGACTACATCCATTTCCCCTTCCTTGTAGTCTAATCTATTCCTTGTGTCTAACATTTCCCCTTCCTTGTAGTCTAATCTATTCCTTGTGTCTAACATTTCCCCTTCCTTGTAGTCTAATCTATTCCTTGTGTCTAACATTTCCCCTTCCTTGTAGTCTAATCTATTCCTTGTGTCTAACATTTCCCCTTCCTTGTAGTCTAATCTATTCCTTGTGTCTAACATTTCCCCTTCCTTGTAGTCTAATCTTCAATTTCTTCTTAGTCTATTTCTTGTCTAATCTTCCATTTCCACTCCTTGTAGCCCTAATCTTTCATTTTCCAGTCTTATCTTCCCCTTGTAGTCTCATCTTCCTCCATTTTTTCCTCCTTGTAGTCTAATCTGGTGATACACTGTCTTTCCGGTGTGACTGGTGTTGTAAAGTTAGCTGGTGTGGAGTGGTACTTGGGAGGCAGTGGCCATATCCGAAGAACTGTTCCTTCACTTGTCGTGGTCTTTGACAATGGACGGGCTCAGCTAATGCACCACGAACTGGATGATAGTGAGTATGCACATAATAAAAATTGCCATAGTTACTTCTTCCTAACTGCAGACCCTATTTTGCTTGATACACAAATGAATGTTGCCAGTGTGCAATGGAATCATAATGGGTCCCTCTTGGCATGTGGTGGTTCACAGAAATTCCAGGATGGCAAAGAGCTATGCTGTGTTCAATTCTATACTGCAGTTGGACAAGTAAGCCGATGAGAATAACCGGTTCCTTCTCACTATTCTGATACTTGTAGATAGTGTATACATTACGAGTACCTGGCCGAAACTTGTGTGGAGTGTCCTGGGAAGGGACAGGACTGAGGGTAGCTCTGGGGGTTGGCCCTCATATCTATTTTGCCAATATTCGTCATGACTACAAGTGGGGATTCTTTGCTGACACTCTAGTTTATGCCTTCAACAAACCAGATAAGGTGAGAAGGGAAGCTAAATTTAGCTGTTTCAGTGAATCTATTGTGTTGGGAACAGCCTGGAGAGTGTGTTGTGTTCTTGAATGTCTCCAATGGAGAAAGACACGCTAAAGGAGTGAAGAATCTTATCGCCATCGCTTCATGTGCTGATTTCTGTTTGCTTGCATACAAAGTGGACCAAGAACCAGTGCAGGTCAGAACCTATAATCAAACATTAGTACATTATGGGATGTGTGTGTGTGTGTATGTTGACAACAGTACACCCTGCTGCTATGTGATGCCTTGGGGACACCTTTGGACTCTAGATATGTGGAAATTGGTAATTGGACATGTAATCACACATGTAGAGTCATTCATTGTTGATCTTTCTTTCCCCCCCCCCCCCCCCCCAGAACCTGAATATGTCTACATGTCACGCACACACATTGTGGCTGCATCTTCTTCTGCCTTCTTTGTATGGCAGTATCGAACTTCCTCTCGCTTAGCCACGGAGTTTACTCACATCTTTACTAAGAAAGGTCGAGAGGCACACGACAGATTGATCCATGTTGATTTTGAACCTTCTGGTGGTATTGCTACTTTGGACTATTCAAAGGCAGCCATTGTAATAAAAAGAATTTTTTATTCTCACTAATAATATGTATAATATTATAGGCCACTAGTGACCCCATTTCAGCCATCTGTGTATCTGACAAAATCTTGATTGTGGTGAGCTTTTTAACTAGTAGCTATTTCTATCACAATTTTAGCTATTACACCTGCAGGGTAGAAGCTCAGGGGTTTTGCAGGTATATTTCTTTCCCAAGTTGACTTTGGAGAGTACAATGAACATTAACTGCAAGCCTCAACAATTAGGAATCAATTGTAATTCGACGTAAGTCTTTCTGATGTGAATTGATGCACCTCCACTCTCTCTTCATCACAGGAAACTCTCCATCATTGACACTAATGGTGTATTGCATCTGTATGAACTGGTAAGCTGTATAATGTTCAATGGTCTCTGTGTGAACAACCCTCCTACACATATAGCAAGGGCTAGGGCAGCTAGGTAACTATCTCCCCGTGGACAGAAAGGAAGTGTGGAATCTCTGCTGGGCAAACGATGACTCGGAACTTTTTGCTATCATGGAGAAAACAAGAATGTACATATTCAGAGGAATAGACCCTGAGGTTAATTATCCAAGGTCAATCTTTACCCTCCATACTATGATCTCTATCGTATTGTTGCTGCAGGAGCCTGTGATCAGTTCTGGACACCTCTGCCATTTTCAGGACATGCAAGTGAAGTCTGTACTTCTGGATGAAATCATGAAGGAGCCAGAGAGCCCGGCAGTTGAGCTGGTCATGGATTTGGATATTAAAGTCAGTGAGATTCTGCGTGAGTTTTCCTCCATTGATTTTCATTTCTTGGTCCTTTGGTCTATGCAGTCTCTGAGGGATACTCGTGACCTGCTGAATAAGGTAGGTCTCCGTGACGCCCAACGGTTCATTGAAGACAACCCCCACCCCCGGCTCTGGTGGGTAGATATATTACAGGAACATTACCCTTCTATTATTACACCTGCTCTTCTAGGAGATTATTGGCTGAGTCAGCTCTATTAGAACTGGAGTTGGATATAGCAGAGAGGGCATTTGTCCGGTGCAGAGATTATCAAGGGATCCAGGCCGTTAAGAGGATTAAGAAGTTGGACGTGAGTGAAATAATTCATTGATTTAGTTAGTACTCCTCACATTCTGTAGTCAGAAGGAAAACAAAAGGCTGAAGTCCAGGCTCATTTCTTAAAGTTTGATGAGGCAGAAAAAATCTATTTGGAAATGGATCGAAGGTACTCTGATCTCTACAACTAACAGCCATAGCCCTAGTCACTGCTCTTACACTTCTGTAGAGATCTTGCGATTGATTTACGTGTCAAGTTGGGTGACTGGTTCCGGGTAGTCCAGTTGATCAAGAGTGGAGGAGGAGCAGGTAGGTGGAGTTTCTCTATATATTACATCAGGAGTGTGTTATACTGTGTTCTTGTATTAGATGACACACTACTGATAGATGCATGGAATGCTATTGGAGACTACTATGCAGACAGATTGAAGTTAGACCATGCAGTGACCTACTATACCCAGGGACGGAACTATCAGAAACTGGCAGAGTGCTACTACAGACTAGATAATTTTGCAGCATTAGAGACACTAGCCTCTAATCTCACACCAAACAGCCCCTATTTAGTGGTGGGTGTGGTCAATTTTGTATAATATTACTATAGGAATGCATGGTATTTTAAAACATTTGCAGGATATTGCTCAGAAGTTTATGACTGTAGGCATGTGCGAACAGGCTGTGGAGGCCTACATCAAGGCAAATATGGTCAAGGAAGCTATTGACTGCTGTGTGGAGCTCAACCAAGTAATTTTCTCAGATTATATATATTTGGTTGCAATACCTGGTGTTGGTTGTCTGTTTGTCTGTTTGTTTGTTTGTTTGTTTGTTTGTAGTGGGGGTTAGCAGTAGAGTTGGCCAAACAACATAACTTCAAGGAAGTAGACTCCCTTTTGGTCAAGTATGCTATGCACCTCTTGGAAAATGAGAAAGTGCTGAGTGCCATCGAACTGTATCCACATAATCCTTGTTTTTCTAGCTGTGTATAAGTAAAATAGTTCAGATCCTTCACCTGATGTTACAGCTATAGGAGAGCCCATCATTTCTTGGAGGCAGCAAAACTTCTAATCAAGGTATGGAGAGTCCATGAATGGAATCAGTAGTCTGTGTACAATGTTCTATCTTGTGCTTGTTCCCTGCAGGTAGCCCACGAGGCTTCAGTACAGTCACTCGGTCCGCATAAAATTAAAAAGATGTGTGTGCTGGCTGCCTTGATGGTGAGTCAATTTTATAATGTCATTCTTGTTGTGATCATGTCTTCACTTTCTGCAGATTGAGAACCACATATCCCATAATCGTCAGAAGAGGGGCGATCAAAGGTTAGGCTCCCTCACCAAGAAAGAGGAGGTGATGTCGACCTTGAAGGACATAATCACCGAAGACTTCACTAGTGGTGTCGATGGGGAGCTGGTTAAGAACCCATGGAGGTTAACTGAGGCATACCACTTCTTCCTTTTGGTACAGAAACTCTTCTATGCTGGTAAAGTGGATGAGAGTCTGAAGATGGTGAGTGTATTGGCACCATTCCAAGACTATAACTGAAAGTGTTGTTGTAGGCATTGTACCTTCGTGACTACGAGGATGTGCTTCCTCCTGCTCACCTTTACTCCCTGCTGGCTCTGACGGGATCTGCCAGTAAAGCATTTGGAATATGTTCCAGGGTCAGTTGGACAGAGAAACACTGTATGTATGTACATGTATATTCACATGCTCTAGTGCCTAAAAAGGCTCATCCAACAATGCCTTACATTCTGGTCTCTGTAAATACTAGACCACTCCCTCCCTGGTAACAGACTGTTTGTTATTAATTTACAGGCCTTTACTAAACTTGAATCTTTGGAAGGAATACCAGAAGAAGAGAAGACATCTTATGACCAACTGGCTCTCCAGATATTTACCAAGTAAGGCAGCTGAGCAACCGATCAATCTAATCTTATTTCTTTATCTCTACCAGGTATCCACCCAAGGATACTTTTGACAGTCGTGCTATAGAGTGGAACTGTCCTACTTGTAATCACCACAACAAGGAATGGTATGGGATTCTTCATTCTGTCACTTTTTCTAATTGCATGACTTTCTTCTATTTGTTTGCAGTACTGCCAAATGTGCCAGCTGTGACATGACATACCCCCTGTCTCTGGTATCCGGGCAACCAATGTACAATTATCAGTCTTGGAAGTGTGGCATGTGCAGGCACTCAGCAGAGCAACATGAAATTTCTATTGGTCTCTACAAAAACTGCCCACTCTGCCACTCACCCATATGAAATATGCATAGGACTAATTCAGACTGCATAATTATTATTATACTACTGTATGTATACCATGCAAGGTTGTAATAATACTGTACTACTGTGTATAGTGAGTGTGGTGCCCTATTTTGCGATACTGTACCCAAAATGAACCAGGTTTTGTGACGACTCATACCGTGTGGGGAGTCTGGAAAGAGAGTCATGGCCTACAATCAAAGATTGGCTAGCAGTACAAGTGTGCCGACAGAACACCTGGACTATGGCTACATTGAAAAATGCAAGAAACCTTCTGAAGTGGAGGAAATTTTGGAGATATTGAGGTACATAGCTAGCTAGCTACGTCATCTCTACGAGACAGGCTATAATAGAACCAGCCTAGCTCTGAGCACTACTTGAATGCACGCGGTTGGCTGGTTGTAGGTCCAAGGAGGAAGGCTATTATCCTGATCTGATAAAGTTTACTGAGAAAAAGTTGACTGAGCTGAATCCTAAAAGGTGAATAATATGATTATTATTAGTACAGCTGTATCTCAAGTGGTTCATTATCTAGTAAATCATTGATAAAGACTCAACGTGCCAAGAAGCTGAGTGATCTTCCATTAAGTGACTCAGCTGAGCTAACTACCGAATTGGAGGTGAGTTTGTGTGTGTGTAACAGCACTTACACACCCTATGACCTGTTGTACACACAGGAATGGGAGAAACGAGTTAGTGGGGAGGAAGCAGCCATTAAGCTCACACACAAGGACATACTAGTTAATGGAGAGGAGGGATCACTCCCACCCATCAGAAAAGCAGGAGTCATTGAAGTAAGTTTATAGATTATGTCAGTTACAACGTGCTTTGATCTATTGTAGAAGCCTGAGGCTAAGAAGGAGCAAGTATCAAGTAGAATTAGCAATAGGATCAAGTCACATGACTATAAAGGCTGGGATCAATACAGTGTAGAGGAGGCATGTGCAAACATGGAGGACAATTCCATGGTGGAGGGAGGTAAGAAAGGACAGGACATAACAAGTTTGTTGAAGCCTAAGCTTTCCGAGAGAGGTGGGTGTGTTGAAGGTGTGGTGTGAGAGTAAGTTAGCTATAGAGATGTTCTTTAGAATTGAGTATGTCTGATATCGAGAGAAGAAAATTGGGACTGAGAGAGAAAGAAAAAGGAAATGAGGTTGATAATCTATGTCTCATTTTTCTGTCACATTTGATGGTCACATGCTGTGCAGGCATTTCGAGCTGGTGATTACGAGGAGGCATTGTCGTGCTATTCCAGGAGCATAGAGTTGGAGGGAGTGGTTCCTACCTACAATAATAGAGCCATCACACTCATCAAGTTAAATCACTATCATCAGGCCATTCAAGACTGCAATAAAGTACTTCAAATAGAGCCCACCAATACTAAAGGTTATAAAAATGTATAATATGTATAGTTTTCCCAACATATTACCTTTTATTTCTGAAACAGCTTTATTTCGCCGAGCCACAGCCTTTGTGAGCTTGAAAGAATGGAGGAAGTCAGAAAAGGACTTGCTGCACATACTCCAATTGGAGCCCGGCAACAAAAAGGCCCAGGAATTGCTAAGTCAATCAAAAAAAGAAATTGTCAAGTTATCAGAGAATGATGGTACCAAGAAAAAAGGTCGAAGAGTTCAAATTGAGGAAGTAGAGGAAGAGGAAGATGAGGGATCATCAAAGACTTCTGTAACTCCTCCCACTACTGATCAAATGACTAATTCCACACATACTCAAGCCACTCCTCAACCTGCTGCTGGCCATCACGTGACAGTCACGCCCACTATCCCTTCAGAAGTATTGGAACTTAAAGAGAAAGGGAATGATTTATATCAGAGGGGACAGTATGGAGAGGCACTGATCCACTACACCAAAGCTATACAGATACTTCAGAAAGGTAATGTCATGTACATGTACATGTATGTCTTTCTTCCAACCTTGTGTTATTTATAGCTGGTGGTGACCATTCTCTTTCAATTTCAAAACTCCTCAACAACCGAGCAGCCTGTCATTTGAAGAATGGCAACTCTCAAGCCTGTGTGTCTGATTGCACAGACTCCATTAAACTGGCTCCTCTAAATGTTAAAGCACTGGTCCGAAGAGCACAGGCTTACGAACACTTAGAGAAGTAAACTTATAATTGTGTGTATGTTCAATGACCTCTCTCTCTGTTGTACATGTGCAGGTATAGATTAGCCTATATTGACAACCAGTTGGCACTGACTCTGGACAGGAACATGAATACTGTCTATAGTTCTAACTCCAGAATCATGAATCTTCTCAAAGACCAAGATGGTCCCAACTGGAGAGATAAGCTACCTCAGCACCCAGATCAGCACAGAATAAAACAAGCCCTCACAGAACAAGCTAATGGCACCAATGCTTGGACTAATGTGACCAATACATGGATTAATGCCACTAAGACTGATAATGATGGCAGCAGAGCCAAGCCCGCTGAGAGCAGTGGCGGCAACAATATGACTAGTGACACTGGACTAGTTACGGGCAATGATGACTGTAAAGAATCCCAATTTACCAACAATGTGACTGGTGAGGGTACCTCAACACAGCCTCTCACTACCACCACCACCACCACTTCCACTACCAATTTCAAGACAGAGGTCTTTAAGAATGCTAAGTCAGCAGTTAGTGTAAAGACTTTGTTCTTAAACATCCACAGGTAACACAAGCCACTCCCCCAATTTCTAACACAGCCTCATCACTTCCGACCTCTGCACCCCAGGAACTCTCAAAGACTGAGGAATTTGAAAAGGCAAAAGCCAAAGGAAATGGATATGTAAAGAAAGTGAGTTCGTCCTGAACTTTCTCTAAACCAGCTGCTGTAGTACGTGTATTTATTGTAGGGTCAGTATCTAGAGGCTTTGAATTGCTACTCTCTATGCATTGTAGCATGTCCGGATAATGTCGTCGGTTATACTAATCGAGCTCTCTGCCATCTCAGACTGGACACTGTGAGTACAAACAGATTGTGACCATCTGCCACTACACTTTATATTATTACAGCCATCGAAAGCTGAAGAAGACTGCACTAAAGCACTTCAGTTAGATCCCAACAATGTCAAGGCCCTTTATCGTAGGGCAATTTCCAGAAAAGTCAGTGTAACAATCATTCAAATTATGCTGTTATGACAGCACCCTCACATGTACTGCAGGTTCTAGAGAGGTATGCAGACTCTATGAAAGATTTGAAACAGCTGTTGGGACTAGACAGTGAGAATTCAGCAGCTAAGACAGAGTATGCTGAAGTGAAGCAACTGTGGGAGAAACAGCTCCGTCATCTTCAGGAAAAGAAACAGCACTCCAAGGAGAAAACCACTCATTTTCAGAAGAACAAAGGAAGAACTGAAGAGAGGAAAAAAAGTGGTCAAAGTGACCAGCAACAGGAGTTAAAACAACTCTTAGCAGAGACTAAACACAAAATGAAGGAACTGAAGAAAGAAGTCAGACATCCTATGACATTTTCAGACAATGAGTATTTGACTGCTAATAAGACTACATACTATGACTCTACTACTCTCTCTCAGACTGCCACTGAGCATAAGAAAGTGGTCACAGAAGAACCTCTGTCACAAGAACCAAAACCACAACCAACCAAGGAATGCAATGACAGAGATAAAAGAACTCCATCAGATATTCCCTTCTCTACTTTAGTGAGTCTGTATAGAGGTAGAGCACTGTGTGTTCTATATTAGTATACAATATAGAGGTAGAGCACTGTGTGTTCTATATTAGTATACAATATAAAGGTAGAGCACTGTGTGTTCTATATTAGTATACAATATAGAGGTAGAGCACTGTGTGTTCTATATTAGTATACAATATAAAGGTAGAGCACTGTGTGTTCTATATTAGTATACAATATAGAGGTAGAGCACTGTGTGTTCTATATTAGTATACAATATAGAGGTAGAGCACTGTGTGTTCTATATTAGTATACAATATAGAGGTAGAGCACTGTGTGTTCTATATTAGTATACAATATAGAGGTAGTGCACTGTGTGTTCTATATTAGTATACAATATAGAGGTAGAGCACTGTGTGTTCTATATTAGTATACAATATAGAGGTAGAGCACTGTGTGTTCTATATTAGTATACAATATAGAGGTAGTGTACTGTGTGTTCTATATTAGTATACAATATAGAGGTAGTGCACTGTGTGTTCTATATTAGTATACAATATAGAGGTAGTGCACTGTGTGTTCTATATTAGTATACAATATAGAGGTAGAGCACTGTGTGTTCTATATTAGTATACAATATAGAGGTAGTGCACTGTGTGTTCTATATTAGTATACAATATAGAGGTAGAGCACTGTGTGTTCTATATTAGTATACAATATAGAGGTAGTGCACTGTGTGTTCTATATTAGTATACAATATAGAGGTAGTGCACTGTATGTTCTATATTAGTATTTTCCTGTTATTTCAGTCTTCACCGTATGAGTTCACTCAACGCTGGAGTAGTGTATCTTCTCACAATAATTCTACTAGGGAATATGCTGAATTACTGGAACAGATCCCTCCAACCAAACTTCCGGAGGTCATCACCAGCAAACTGGAAGGTACCATGCTGAACAACATACTAGCTGCCATCAGCAAGGAATTCATACCTCAGAGTAAGGGCTATACATGCTGTCTTACCTTCATCTCTCATTCTTCTGATCTTAATGTGCAGAGCAGTACCAGTTATCTGTGGACATTCTTGAAAACCTATCAAAGGTTCCTCGTTTCCAAACTATTACAATGTTTCTAGGAAAGAAGGAAAAGAAAGGTGAGGAACCATTACATGATTCTCCCCTTTCACCCCTAACCTTCTGACAGACCTCTTGGAAGTATTGGCTGATGTGGAATCATCTGATGCTGGTTACAAGTCTACTGTTGAAAGATTGAAGAAGACTTATGGTGTGGGCACATAATGTATAATATTTTTAGGAGTTAACAATAGCAGAGCTGTAAACTCAGTTGTCATTATTATTAAATTTTTAAGGTCAGACAAAATTTTTTGCTTGGGCATAGTTATGTAGCAAATTTGACCAAGATGGGTGAGTGGGTAGTTTAGCATCATTCTCACCATGGTGGTGCATAGGTGGTACTGTGGGTCTATGCAATGCTCTCTCAACTACTCAAAAATCTCCATCACTAACAGTACCCATAATTTTCGTTCCGAAGTAATGAAGGTGAAAGTTCAATGCTTAATAATTCACTCGTGCTGAACAATTATAAAAATATGTCTTCCTACAAGAAGAGACAGAAGACGTTGAAGAGAACACACAGAGAAAGAGGACAGGTTAAATATGGCTATAAGTAATGGAATAATTCTAGATGTAGTGCCTTTTATAAAACATTTAAAAATAGGTTCACTCTCGACTGCACTTGGGTATTCTAGAGAAGCACAAAGACTATGTCCTCAGGGCTAGAGATTATCACAAGAAAAAGGAACAGCTCAAGGTCATGCACGAAAAGGTGAGTTATGGTGTGCTCTCTTCAGGGACTAAAGGTTATTTTGTTTAGGCTCGAAACCGAAACCCTGACGAGTTTTACTATAAAATGATAAAAACTAAGTTGAAGGTACAGTCATGATTATAAATAACGGAGTAAAGTATAGGTGAATCGATGTTACAGGATGGTTGTCACATGATACCACACGATCTCCAACAATATTCACATGAAGAACTCCAACTCATGAAGACTCAAGATGAAAAATATATTCATATGAAATTGGCTACAGAGGGGAAGGTCAGTACATGTCACTGTCTTGGAGAGAATAGTTATTATAACAGGCATTTTAGAAAATAGAAAGATTGAGAAGTTGCTTGCACGAGACTAAGCTATCGGAGAGACAACCTCCAAACACACACACCATTTTTGTTGATTCTGTGGAAGAAGGTACAAATTGAATTAGGCACTTCTCCACTAGAGATGATAGTTCTAAACAGTTTCCAGTCGAGCAGTGGAGCTTTCGAACAGAAAGGTGAGGAAGCCAGCACCAGGATCAAGTGAGGAAGGGATGAAACGTACACATTACAAAGAGCTGAAGCAACGAATTCAAAGATACAGGCAACTCAGAAAAGTTGCCATGAAAGTAAAAACCCAGAAAGACTTAATGGTAAGTTTCTTGCTCAGTGTTCCTGGTTAAATGAGTTTTCATCCAGGGCAAAGGGAGATGTATAAAGATAAAAGGTAGTGGAACTGTTCCTGTCACATACAAGTGGAAAATGGAGAGACAAAAATAGCATCAAATTGGACAAATCTTTTCATATCAACAACTTCCAATTGAAATATAGAATAATATGAAAAAGTCAATCAGAGTTGTTTTGCTTCCAACCTCCTATCTCTTTCCTCAGCAATTGTAAGCCGGAGACCTTTCTGCTTTGTCAAAGAGACCAAGGACTTGCTGCCACGCCCAATAATAAAGACATTGGTATATCTTGTTGCAAAGATGTGGCCCATGGAATCCTTTATGTGAATGATGTCAAAAGAACCTTGATGTCTCTCTCGGTGAGTGATGATCCCTACCCTTCCCAAGTTACGACCACCAGTCACCATAACCAAGTTCCCTATGTCAAACTTCACATAGTCTGTGATCTTGCCCGAGGCAATGTCAATTCTGACAGTGTCATTAACTTTGATTTTTGGATCAGGGTAACGGATGGTGCGACCATCGTGTGTCACACAATATGGAATTCCTTTCTTCCCCATGTCTATACGCTTCACTTTGGCAAGTTTGACCTGCGGGACACAGTACTAATATAAACCAGCAGGAGAAGGTCCAACAATAGAACAACTAGTTATGTCAGTGCTCAGATGCAAATTAAGTCACAGGACACCTCCTAAATTAAGCCTTATTTAGTCGTCACAGCACAGGCTTTAATGTGATATGGATTTTAGTCTACACACTCACACTGGCTTCCTCAGGACTGATACGATGAACGGTAAATCGTCCTTTAACATCATATATGAGACGGAAGTTCTCTCCAGTCTTTTCAATACTAACAACATCTACAGAACAGCAAATGTGTTATATATTCTCCACAAGCAGTGGTAAACATGCACGTGGCAGCTCAAGCCTATGCTCAGTATGTGGTTACATCAGTATTCAAGTGTAGGGGAAACACTCAGCAATTAAAACAATGACATCACTGCATGTGGCCAATACAGGTACTCCATGCACTCACAGATACTCACCCATAAACCCAGCAGGAAAGGTTGGGTCAGTACGCACTTTACCATCAACCTTGATTAGTCGCTGCTTGACAATTCGCTTGACTTCATCACCTGTTAGAGCATACTTTAGACGGTTCCTCAGCAATACAATCAAAGGTAGACATTCTCTCAACTTATGAGGGCCTGGAGATGGTCTAGGAGCCTGTGTATATAGGTGGTTCTTGCTCAAGCAACTTCCAGTGACAAGCACACGTGACTTACATATCTTCCTGAAAATTTGTCCAACATCCAATGATTTGGGGCCGCTAGCCTCTTTAAGTGCTTCTTAGGCCCTCTCCCCTGCAAGAATGTATAAATACTACACAGATTAAAAAGGATTTTATCACAGACCACCTACCATCACTGATTTCCACTAGCTGAACTCAAAACTTACACGCATGCGTTAGGTAACCTTTGAACTTCTACACTTTACCTTGCTTGATATGATGATGAGATATGGAGTTACCCCAGAAGAAGTATTATCGCCAGCGAGCTCACTCCAATCCATTAGCAGATCATACATTTGATTACCCTGTAAATCCTAATAGTATGGACTGGAATAAGTACTACCCTCTCTACAATAAAGATAAAGGTTTTGAAGTATGTAGCTAGCATAATAATAAAACTGAGACTATCTCTGGCTAATTCTGCAAGCAGGTTCGTTATTTAGATATTGGCTGTGGATATGGAGGGTTGCTGGTGACTCTGTCCACACTCTACCCTGAGATTTTGATGCTGGGATTGGAGATAAGAGTGAAGGTCTCTGATTATGTTCAAGATAGAATTGAAGCTCTCCAACACAACCATCCACATCAGTACACAAACATTGCAGTCTTGCGTACTAATGCCATGAAATATCTGCCAAATTTCTTCCACAAGGGACAGTTACTCAAGATGTTTTTCCTGTTTCCAGATCCTCACTTCAAGAAAACCAAACATAAGTGGCGAATTATAAACCAGTCACTATTGGCAGAATATAGCTATGTCCTCCGGGAAGGTGGTGTGGTATATACTGCCACTGATGTAGAGGACCTTCACTACTGGATGGTGGAACATATATCATCATTCCCTTTATTTGAACGGATGAGTTCTGAGGAGCAGTCATGTGACCCAATAGTTTCCCTACTCCCTGAGAGCACAGAGGAAGGGAAGAAGGTGTCACGGGTTGGAGGAACTGTCTATATAGCATGCTTTAGAAGAATAGTTGACAAATATTCTAATGATGACATCACATAGGTTTGTTCATTTTTTTGAGTTGGTGTATCTTGCTTGTATCTGTTCCATTAATGAGAGAGTGTGTGTTCTGTTCTCTGGCACTGAGTAATAGAATACAGCCCACACACTGCCTCCACCAATTACTGGGTACAGCATACTGAAGAGTAAAGACTTCTTCCTGGCTAGCAATGCACCTGCCAAAGTAGCAGTACCTATTGTTCCAACTTGCACAGCCATTCCACTATCCTTTACACCAACTGCCTTTAATGCATCTGTATAATATTTGATGCTCAGGTTGATTAACCCACTTATAATTGACAACTACTACGTACCTTTGATCTTGGTGCCAGCTACTAGTGTAGCTGCTCTAATGAAATTATTCAACTTCTTATTTTCAGCCTATAAGAAAAGTCACTGATGATGTTTCAATGAAGCCAGCTGTTATAGACCTTAATGTTGTTCCACACTCCTGACACTGGCTTTCTGACCGATGCAACGTGGTCCTGTAAAGGAACTTTAATCACTTCATAATGGGTTTTCTCTTCTATTCCGCTATTCTCTTCTTCATATAAATAATATTTTCTGGGTCCCATGATAACCTTTAACCTTTATCACTCTGCATTTCTTAAATAACCATACTACTATATACTACGTACGTACGTACGTACTTGTTTATGTGGTCACGTTGATGTCACATGACTTTCAAATTTCGTTATAATTATTATTATCATGGGGGACAAGAACAAGCAACAGTTAGTGAAATTGAGCGAGGAGAGCTTAATGAGAGAGCCAGAGGAAGTGTTTGACCTCCTGGAGAAAATTGGGGAAGGGTAAATTGCCAATAGCTATGAAATTGGTGGCAGTATCTTGTGATTTAACTGTGAACTTGTGCTGTAGAGCTTATGGTGCTGTGTATAAAGCAATGCATAAGGAATCAGGTCAACTTCTAGCCATCAAGCAAGTACCAGTGGACTCAGATCTCCAAGATATTATAAAGGAGATTAGTATAATGCAGCAGTGTGACAGGTATCTCATCTGTCTTCATACCATTGGCTGTGTTGTATCATGTGATTCTCTTCACAGTCAATATGTGGTGAAGTATTATGGTAGTTATTTTAAGAATACTGATCTGTGGATTGTAATGGAGTATTGTGGTGCCGGTTCAGTCTCGGACATCATGAGAATTATCAATAATCCTGTAAGTCTGGACTGCTAACAGCAAAAACAGGCATTGTTACGTGCATGTATATTCACACACATGCACACACACTAGTTAAAGGAAGAAGAGATTGCGGTAGTGCTGCAGTATGCCCTGAGAGGCCTGGAATATCTGCACTTCAAGAGAAAAATTCACAGGGACATAAAAGCAGGAAATATCTTGCTTAACATGGAGGGAAATGCCAAACTAGCTGACTTTGGAGTTGCTGGGCAGCTTACAGTAAGTCTGAGAGGGAATTGAGAAATTGATAGGGCATGGATTTGATGTGTTTGTGTGTAGGATACAATGGCCAAAAGAAACACAGTAATTGGCACGCCATTTTGGATGGCACCAGAGGTTATTCAGGAGGTAGGTTATGACTGTCTTGCTGATGTCTGGTCTCTGGGCATCACGGCAGTGGAGATGGCCGAGGGGAGACCTCCATATGCTGAAGTCCATCCTATGAGGGTAAGGAACACTTCTTCCAGACATTTTAGGACTAGAATAGTGCAAGAGATTCCGTCTAAGTCTGTATTACCTTATCTCCCTCCTTTTAGGCCATCTTTATGATTCCCACCAAACCTCCACCCACCCTAAAGGACCCCAAGTCTTTTTCAAATGATTTCTCTGACTTTATTCGAATGTGCCTAGTGAAAAATCCTGAGGAACGACCATCAGCAACTGCATTACTTCAACATAAATTCATCAAGACAGCAAAGTCTGTAACTGTGTTGAAGGACTTGGTTCAGAGAGCCATACATATTGTAGAGGAGGAATACGAGAGTGGATCGGTGAGGGTTCAGGCGTGGGGTCAAGTGTGTACTCTATTGTCCTTTCCTGTAGGATGAAGAGGTGGAGGATGACGAGTTCTATACTGCTCACAACACAATGGTGCAGCAAAACAGGAAGAAAGACAGCACCATTGTGAACACTGAGGGGACTATCACAGACCTAGGGACATTGGTGATTATAGACGATGCAGAGGACGCAGACGATGACATGGACACCATGAAGAGTAAGTTCAAGCTTGATTACACATAATTATTGTTCCGACTGTATCTGTCCAAGTAGGAATGGACACAGGTGTAGTAGAGAAAGATGCTAAACCAGACTACCGCCCTGGATTCATGCAGCACTTTGACAAGAAAGATGAGCAGAAAAAGAAAGTTGGACGTAAACAGGGCCCCCAGGGACCTCATGATATTTCATACTATTTCCCCGACATTCCTGATGGAATGGATTTCAGAGACTTTGTAAGCAAACCATCTCCTCCTGTTGCTAATGATATCATAACCATACCTTCTATCCAGTTGAAAACACTGACCCAGCCACAGTTGGAAGAGTACATTGGTGCATTGGACAGACACATGGACCTAGAGCTAGAGTCATTACGGAAACGGTATCATCAAAAGAGACAGCCAATATTACAAGCCATGGACGCAAAGAAAAAACAATTTCGAAATTAATCACATTCATTTTTTTAATGCATACATGAAACAATAATAATATTCCTTGCTGAGTACAGCAATGTAATGTGTAGCTACGTGTGATGCAGTTGCTGTGATAGAGTCATGGAGCAATGTGTGCATGTGATGCACTGATTGTAATCTGATAGTTGTGTATAGAATGCACTCACTGTGCAGTGTTATACATGTGTTGAAGTTTCAATCTACTGATGACATCATCCTTTCTGGAAATTTTGGCCATCATTTCTGGATCAAGCGGATAACCTTTTTTTTGCTTATCTTCCAAGTCTAATATCTTCAACAGGCCATCACACCCCAAAATTTTCCAATACAAAACTCTTTACCTGTCTCAGCATCTTCCTCAGTTTCCTTTCCTTCTTCTTCTCTTCACTCAGCTTATCTACAGCTCCATCACTGCCCTGCTCAATGGAAGAGGGAGGGGAATGTGAACTGTACCCGGATACTGAACCATGTGTACTTGGCAGATGTACCAATTGGGGAGTTGCTTCAGATTCTGAAGACATTCCAACATTAGGAAGGGTTACACTCACCTCCCTGCCACGCCCTCTCCCCCTGGAGATGCCAGGTGGACGGGTATTGGAGCGACTTTTGGTGAAATTAAAAACCTATTTTTCAACAGAGACAGACATCTCTTAATGTGTAAAGAGCAAGCAATCAGGCTGACCTCTGACCCCAAAGCTCCAGTCATGACTGGGTTTCTTGGTCGAGGAGGGTCCCTAATGAGAGCTGCTTCTCTGATCCTTGATACAGCCTCACCCTCACTTATAGGATCCTCATCCTCATTAGAGTGTAAGCCATGATGTTGCTGTCCAATTGAAACCACAACATCTAATACAATCATGCATACAGGACACAGTCATACATATATTACAGGACATACAGTCATACATATATTACAGGACATACAGTCATACATAGAGGAAACATGTAGTAGGATGTAACAATGTAAAGTATGGGGAAACAATTAGCCATTCTTATTCTGTACTTTGTCCTGACATCAGACTGTATTGGACTAGGTAAGATTATAAAGGATTCCACATTTCCAGTCTGCCAGAAATGAACCAGCTATCTAACAAAATATTTACTAGAATCATCCCAAGATTCCTCAGAGTCAGGAGGTACAAAGGTTGAGACTGGGAGATCTGTGTATCCCTTCTGGACATGAACTACACCAGAGCTCACATCTACAACAATAAACAGTCTCTTTACATAACAATAAAGGTGCACTCTACCAACCTTCATTATGTATCATCTCACGCTCAACAATACCCTACAAAATTAATCAATTAATTAATATCCTCTACACCAACAACAATCAGTTAATATTCCCTACATCAACAACAATAATATTTCCTCTGTAGCTTACCCTATCCACACACTGGCTCAAGTGAGACTGCCATTCAGCACTAGGAACAATATGGCGGTAATTGAAAGGACACACTTGGAAATCTTTCTTATCGAAGTTCTTTGTCAAGACAATCAAAATGGATAATATTGAGTATGTTCAGAACAAGTCTCACCTTCCCACACTTTATGATGTGGTAGGGCATCCTCTTCCTTCTCAGCAAATGAACAGGGTCAAAAGGACACTGGATGAGTTCATCAGGATCTCCCTCAGTCAGCCATCTGCCACCACCAATACTGCTCATGTTAGATCCAGCCAAGTAAACAAGTTAACTAACTAGCTAGCTAACTACACACACAAGTTGACAAAGTGGGTAAAGGTCGATAGCCACACGGCTCGTTATTACATGCTCTAGCAGCTAGCTAGCTAGCTATGCTAGGATCTTTTCTGAACTTGAAGAATGATAGGGACCATGTGGTGAGTGTATTCACATGTAAATGCTCTTTTATCATAACCTTCTCTTCAGGGGAAGTTCATTCTTTTATCAGATGCTGTCACTGACGGTAGTTTCCTTGTTCATCATTTTGTCACTCAAGGATTAAAAGGTTGTCTTGTAGTGGGCAGGAGTAAGTGCAATACTGGTAAGCGTATTCCTTCCATGTTATCATACAGATGGTCATCACACTCTCCTGGTGTCCTTAACACAGTCCCTCCTCCATTATAGCTCTGTCTGTTCCAAGCTGGGAATAAACCTCCTTAAAAAGAGAGAAGAAGGTTCTTTTGTCTTTGTGGACGGAGTGACATCTCTAATGTCAGAGGTTTTTACCTCAGACTCATCTCAAGCTACACCCATTACGAGAACTGGAAATAACCCTGTTATATCACTTGGGAGGTGATCTATACTGCTTCTTCTTGTCCCTCTGATATTTTATGTTAAGTATATGCAGTGGTTGTACCCTTCATGGCATATATGAGGCCCTCCAATGTCTGGTTAGTGAGACCTGCAGGACACCTCCCACTCAAGACTTCAGAGAACTACTGGTGCCACTAGGGAAACCATCCTCAGCATCACCTCTTGGGAAACCACCCTCAGCATCACCTCTTGGGAAACCACTCTCTCTAATGATAGATGGATTGAGTATACTGCTGAATTTGGGTGTGGCACTGAGTGAAGTGGTACTGTTTGTCCAGGCATGTGTTCAGCTGTTGACATCAGTTCATGGTCCGTGCCAGGTAAGTGGGTATGTAGGCACAACAGTACAATACATAATGGTCATTTTCATATCTGGCACCTACCAAGAACATTTTTAGAGTCCATAAAACATTGTGCTTCAATACACATTTAGTTCCTGCAAACAGTCGAATACTTTCATGCAGGGAGAAGGGTATGTGGTGGTGATGGTGCATTGTGAAGAGGGAAAGGAGGGAACACCAGAGGACCTGCTCCATAAGCATCTCTTGCACCTTTGCCATCTTCACCTCCATGCTAAGGGCCTTGACACTGGTTATTGTAAAGACATCCATGGAGAGGTACAAGTGGTACATGTATAACAATTTAATAGAGTTGGGTGTCATAACATGTAACAGGTGAGTATAAGATGGAAAGACCCTGTATGCGCTGGAGAACCCCTTCCATCAAAACAGACTGCCCAATTCAAACTCACTGACAAATCTATTCAACTCTTTGCCAAAGGAACATCCAAAGCTGTCCTCTAACTGTTATTTCATGTCATTCATGTACATTTAAAGGTTGGATCAAATTGCACCATTTTCTCTTTGATGATTTTCACCAGTTCAGCCTTTTCAGGGGCTGGCAAGAAAGCAGCTTCAGCTCCACATATCACCTAATACAGAGATAATGTAGTGATCAGTATAGAAGAGCTAACTAATTAAAAAGCATACAGATCTCATGAGCTGATGTCGATTCAAACCAATCCTTTTCTCTGTCACGTTGTACTCCTCCACCAGGTTAGTGTTGATGACCCCAGGGTCATCTGTGTTGATCGAAAAGCTGACACCATCCTTAGCAAATTCTTTTATAGCATGGTCTTCAAACTTGTCAGAATTAGTGTAGACACTGGAAGTAGGACAAGTCTGTATAACAAATGATAGCAGGAAATGTTATTACAGATCTTCCAGATACCTTTAATCAACATTATTATACATGTCTGACGACTGAATATTCCAGGTTTCCCTGCTACACTTCACCTCAAAATGGAGTCCTTTTTCTTTGGCAAATTGATAGATGGTTGGATCATCCAATACGTGATATCCATGTCCAATACGCTCTGCCCCCATCTTTTCTACAGCTTCCGTCACATTAGAGGCAGGGCCAGACTCTGCCGCATGTACAGTTACATGCAGCCCCAAAGCTTTAGCCTTCTCAAATCCACTCACATGTCTGGGGTCAAGAGGTAGAAGTTCATTCCCGGCAATGTCCACACCCACCACCCCATGTGACATGTACTGTTCAGCCAACTTCACTATATCCATCACCCGTTCTGCCACAGATAAATATAATAAGACATAATATATAACATCCTATGTAGTCAATGAAGTATCTACCAAAGAAATCCAAGCACAATTTTTAATGTAGAATGAATAATGGCTTATGAACATGAATTTTTATCTTAATAAGATCAGTGTTTGGGTATAGAAATTCTAGGGCTGGGGTTGAGTGAAAATTTAACCCAGCATGCAGAATTGGTTTCACAACTCCTTCCCTTGTCACTAATATTGTAGACCTGGTGGCATGTCTATACCTGGTGCCTCTCTCTTGAAGGCTAAAATGGACCGAACTTTAACGTTGAAATCCTTCTGACCCCTTTCCAGTCCAATAAATATCCCTTGGCAATAGTCTTCCCCTGAGACACATCCATTAATATCAGGAAATGGGTTGTATCGATACTCTGCATATACCACATTCTGTCGGGCAATGTCCTCACAAAACTCATATGCCATCCTCTCCAACGCTTCCTTTGTCCTAGAGCATCAAACATACCACTTAAAGTGTCATTGTAAGTATAGAAAGTTACCTAAGGATGTTGGCAATTGCTCCAAACACACTGAGGAATTCCTTGAGGGAAGGAACTTTATCGGGAAGGCTCACTACATTCCTGAACTTGTTGATGTCGTCATGGGGATAAGGCAAGTTGTACTGCTGAGACAATTCCTGGAGAGTACTGAGTCTACATGCACCATCAGCATGAACATGCAATTCCACCTGTAAAGTAGTATTTCACAATAATTAGCTAACAGATTGATTATTTTGTTTTGTTTTGTTTTCTTATACCGCTGCTAATTAATGGGACCAGCTTACCGTTGGCTAGATGGCGAACTAACGTTTGATGTCTAGCAGCAAATGGTCCGGCCAAAACAGGACCTGCCAGACCCATTACTAACCTTGGGCATTGAAGCAAAGGGTTCACTCATACTGAAAACCTCCTGGCCAGCCAGGTGCCGCCCTTTGTGGGTGTGGCCTATACGATAAAGGAGGATGGTGTTCGGGTTTATGTGTCATTCCCTTCCTTGTAGTCCCTGCAGGATCCTGTACTCAGCTCTCTATGGAGATGACCTCCAACAGCAAGCCGTTCAGCAGGTCAGTCTTTACCTGCACCTAGTCTAGATGTACGGTCTTTCATGATTTGAGAATGTACATTATTTAGACCTGTACCTCCTACCCGGTGTAGGTGGCAGCTGTCGACTCTCTGCGTCTCTTCAGGAAGGAACAGATGATGCAAGTTGCTTGTAGGGTACAGGCAGAGTATGGATTTAGACAAGCCACTAAAGAACAAGGATATGTTCCTGTGACTGGAATGGAGGAGTAAGCCATTTAGGAGAGGGTATCCTTAATAACATTTCACATCTTTTGATTACAGACTGTTTGTGGATAAAGGCTTGTTTAGGTAAGCAGAACATTTAGTGTTATGGCTTAGTTACTGATTTTGTTTGTCTGTTTGTTTGTTTGTTTGTTTATTACTGTAGGCTCTCTGCTGGTGACCCGTTCAGTTCTGCTAAAACTGTTCTCTGGTTGGCTAAAGATGAGTATGTTTAAAAATAACCTGGTAGCTATAATTTATCTGTTCCATAAAGGTGTGCTTTTGTGTTGGTGTGTGAGATGGACGAGAACTACATGCAAGCAGAAGCAATACTCACTGCAATAACAAAATTGGTTGTTGAGCATGTGACATCTCATGAACAGAAGAATGCAGAGGTTAGTGCAATATGTATTGGCAAACATGTAAATAATAATTATTACAGTTGATGCTCAAATCAGAAAAAATCTCTATCATCTTGAACCAGTTCCTGCCATGTGGGCAACTCCTTTTTTTGAACCACAAACTACAAGCACAGTTTGAAAGACAGGTAGAAAAGGCATTAGCAGCAAAATAAATAAATTTTTTATCAGATTACTGAATTAGTTAAGAGAGAATATGGATTGTAGTGAGTTAACTATTTATAGAAGCCTCCCTTTTCTTGCATCTTACTGTAAACTGATTTCCTCTCCTGTGCAGTGAAGTCAAGGATTGAAATGATAGCTCTCAACTGCTCCTCAGCATGAAAGTCTGTAAGGAGGTAGAAAATGGCCTGTTTAAGGAAGCGTTGTTGAACTGCGTCTATTAGAGGAGAGTCTGAATGGCTGATATGCTGTTTGTTCTTGTTCCGGACAAGTTCAAGTCTGCACTCGTCTAGTTCAGTTCTAAGTTCTCTCTCCATCTCCTGAGTGAGAACAAGACGAGTCTCCAACTCTTGAGTCTTCACTTGTTCAATCTTCAGAGCTGATTGTAATTTCTCTTCTTGGACTCTCGATTCTTGCAGCTGCAAAAAGTCATATCTCATCAAGCTGGCAGCATAATTAATAATACAATCTCTAGCCCTCCTTATGCAACAACTAACTACCTTCTAGTATCTGCCCTTACCTGCAGTTGCCAACTCTGGAGCAGGTCTTCCAGCTGTGAGGCGTGACTTTGACTCTGGTCCAATGCCTGGGCTAGCCTAGTCTTGTTAGCGATCTCCTTGGCTGCTTGTTGCTTGTAGCGATCCAATTCTTGCTTCAGCTGTGCTAACTCCTCGTCTCTGGATGCAAGTAGCCGGTGTGTATCCTTCAAGGCACTCTCCAATTCCTCTACTGTGGCCCGAAGTAGCTGCCCCACCACCTCTCCCTCCCCCTCTCCCACGCTCTCTTGTCCTGAGGGAACCTGATCCTCTCTGCTAGAGCAACTGGGGGTCGGAGAAACACTCCTGGGCCTCTCCTCTAAGCATTATTATGGTTCATGTTTCTTTATAACTTATAAACTCACCATTTGCTACTTTGGGGGGAGAGTTTTCCATAACTTAACCGTGAAGAAGGGGCCGGGCTCAAATTCTACATTACGCATGCGCAATCTTATTAACATATTAATTATTAATATGCATGGTTGGCAACAATTTTGGCAAATGATTGACCATGGATAGTGTATAGTATTGTATGATAAGAATTTCATATTAGAGCCATTACACTCACTTCAGCTATATATGGGTATTGGTAGAGTCAGGTGTGAAAATAGTTTGGTTTGTTAGATAATTAGCTATAGCTGTATTGGACAACTTCCATTGAATTACTCTGCTGCACAGAAAGTAAACACCTTCCCCACAAGGAACAACATCTTTCTTTTTACTACAAAATTGTATTCCTCCACCCATGCTTAAACATGCATTACTAGAGTGGAGAAAATAATAGTATTATCTCAATAATGTTTTGACACATGCTAAGTATTCTGTGATTCTGTTGAAACATTTTCTAATCTCCAGTCCAGACATCCTGGCCACAATTCCTATGAAGAACCATGCTTGTGCACACATTCAAAATTCCCTTTATAAATGCCATATAGATTTTCTCCAGGGATGGTGTCAGAGGTGTTGTTTCCTTGCAAATATTCTGCATTAATTGTTCTGGTTTAAACAATTAATGGTCTGCCTGACTAGCTGGCTGACTACTAACTGCATACAAGATGAGTGTGGTGGCTGGCAAGGAGTATCAGATTTCTCTGACTAACTGAAGTTATTGTTTTTACATACAAGAGGAGTGTGGGGGCTGGCAAGGTGAATAAACCTGGGAGAACCCCTCAATAATAGTCTTTAGATGTCAGAAATGGACTAGCAGTATTATTAATGATCATTATTGTACCACATAAAAGTGTATATACAAGCATGGGCAGTGATTTTATATTATGCCAATTTTTATGTTTATATTAAATACAGAGTAGCTAAATGACTATATCTAGGTATAAGGTGCATCCATATTAGGACATCTTCCCTCTCCATTACACTTGCTACAGGAGTGGGTGTGATTCGTTTTTCTATTAATTCGGTGTCGTGGTGCCATCTCGTATGGTTCTACCATTGTGCCACATTCATAGCACTCAGCAGTGTCCTGCATCTCACATACTACATTATACTCATGGCCACAGTCACATCTGAAATGACACACCCCTACTCCAACCTCCTCTCCAATGGGACAGGCTTCCACACACATTACACTTGGAAAATGGTCGGCTATCTGGTTTATGTAATATCCACCGTCTTACAGTGTACCGAGGATATTTTGGAGGACAGGTTGGACAGGAGAACTGTCTCCAATGCACTGCCATTAGTTAATTCACAAGAAACTAGCTATCTACATAACTTTTAACCATCTACACAAAAAACTGGTCTAACAGTTGTCATAGCACATCTAAAACTCATTATTGTGGTACTGAATGAGTTTAAATAGTATACTACAGTACACATGAAGTATTCATTTTACTATTATAATAGTATTCATCTTTATTAGGAATTGAACTCTTTAAAATGCAATTTTCCTGATAAAAATACCTAAAAATTCAGATTTAGAGCCAAAAACAGACAGACAGAGAGGCAAAGTGGCTGATAACAGACAGACTATGACATCAATAAAGGTATATACATACATGGTTCATGTTCTCACCATTATGCTACTAATTGGAGGGAGAGTTTCAGCTAACGTGAAGAAGGGGCTGGGCTACATTACGCATGCACAGTCTAATAACATGATTGAGTAGCATTTTACTACTGGGACACAAAATTAAATATGCATGGATAGTTGGAGACAATAATTTGGCGAATGAAATAAGTTTGACTGGATTGTGTGTAGTAGAGTAGTAACGAGACATGTAAACATCTGGCTTCCTGCTAATGGCACATAACCACAACCACATAATTTTTTTGACTATTCTGAAACCCCTCTCTATAAAGTCCATGTGGACCACATAATTTCATATTCTAGCAGATCTACATGTGCTGCCACTCTTAAAACAGTGAGTTCACCCTCATTTGAAATTATGGGACACTACATTAATTATGAGACAGTAGCAAAAAGAACCTAGCAAAAAACTTTAGTCAAAAAAAAAAAAAAAAAAAAAATGGGTAGCAAAAAGTCACAAAGTCAAAAATGAGTTAAACACACTTCAAACAGTAAAAGATATCTGGAAGATCATCTTGATTAATGTCAGTGCAGTGGGTATGGTACCATATGTCACAATTATCGCAACAAATACACTGACAACTGGACTCTCCCTCCTTCACATGACATATGGGGCATTCAACCTCATCCTGGGACACCTCTTCATCGTCATCGTCTGATACATTGACTCTTGGAGTTTTCATTTGTTCTTTTGCCAATCTCTTCCTATCACGTTCTTTCTTCTTTTCTTCCCGTTCTTTCTTTTTTTCTTCTCTTTCCTTCTCACGCAATACTTTCTTCCTCTCACGTTCTGCTTTCTTTACCTCCCGTTCCTCTTTTTTCCTTGCTTTCTCTTCTTCAGCTAATCTTTTCTCCTCTTCTTTTTGCTTCAACTGTTTCATTGCTGGTGAATCACTTAAACACACAGAACTGGTGCTATTTGCTGCTGGCTTTCCCCTTCTTTTTGCCGACACTTTAACTTCTGGATACTTCAAAACTACACTTGATTCATTAGAGGACATGGTTGAAAGTGAGTTGGCATGTGTCTTCATGGAATCTGTATCTGACTCAGGGTGTTGTTCTTTTAGCCACAGTTCATACAGAGGGTCCTGTACATCATATTCTTCATTAAACCTTTTTTCAAAAAGGGAGTGCTGCTCTGTACTAAAACTAGTATTACGAGTATATGATGAACTGTCATCATTCGTAGGTTTGAATACCTTTGCAGGAGCCAACATTCTGTCATCAACTGCACTTGGGTTAAATGGCGAAATCCCGGTCTTTTTAAATCCACCAAGAATGTTCACTGGTGTAATGGAGTGTGCCCAGGCATCACAAACCAGTAAAGCTATAACTTCAGATGTAATGACTCTACCAGGGTTATTGACTATATATTTTCGACATGCTTTAGGATAGTGGGTCTTAAATGATTTGAAAACACCAATATCCAATGGTTGCAATATATGTGATGAGTGAGAAGGCAAACAAAGCAGATATATATCATTTTTACGTGCCAACTCAATTACATCCAAAGTTATATGAGAACTGTGACCGTCTTCAATTAGTAACACTGGTCTAGCAGGAGGTATTGATTTTACAAAGAACTTAAACCATTTCAAGTAAATATCTTGAGTTATCCAACCGTTGTCACTGGTTTCAAACACAGTACCAGGAACACAACCACTTTGCATGGACTCTGGGACAGCTTTTTCCTTGGGTAGATCATCATGGGGGGGAGTACATGCCCACTTGCTGACACACAAACCACAACTGTGTGTGTCTTGCCTTTTTCACCACTAGTTACAGAGTACAGATGCTTTCTTCCCATAGCACAAAAAACTTTTCCAGGCTTGTGCACTATTGTAATCCCAGTCTCATCTATGTTGTACACTTGCATGGGTTTGGTTAATAAATTAAGTCGACCATAAAGGGAGCCCAACTTTGCAAAAAAGTCAACTACTTTTTCCTTACTGGCAGAAGAAGCCCTAGAATATGACAGAGCTTGGGGAGTCCGGAGAGATAGTTCTGGGTGTCGGCGCCTGAAAGCTTCCAGCCATCCTCTGCCTGCCATCCCATCTTGAAATGGATGAGGGCGCTTAGATCTGTCCACAATAGTGAAGGCTATTCGCATTATATCTTCACTGACCAGCCCAAACCCTCGATCAGCCATCTCTATCACATAGTCAACTAAACACCTCTCTTCCTCACTGGTTAGGACTGTGGAAGGCCCAGGTTTACATTCTAAGGGAACTGTTCCATTGGTTCTCCTTCTCAATGTTTCTATAGGAACATTATAGTGCCTGGCAGCCTCACGCAAAGGTTTTCCACTATGGACATATGCTACAGCCTCTTTCATGCTCTCCTCCAGCCACAATTTCTTTTGGTCTGCCATTAGCACCACTCTTTCACTGTTTAGCACAAACGTTTTGAACTAGAGGTTAAAGGTCAACTCTAGTGTGCACCCATTAGAAGCTACATTGAAGTGGCAGTTCTTACAAGAGTATCAGCATTAATCACCAATTAGCTAGAAATTGAAAACTTTCTGTTTTGTGAAAGTGTCTCATAATACCCTCTGTCTCATAATTCATGGTACTACTCTATTGCATGATAAGAATTTCATACTAGAGCCATTTATAGACTCACTTCAGCTATGGTAGAGCCAGGTATCTGATTCACAAAAATAGTTTGGTTTGTTACATACAGCTATATTGGACAACTTCCATTGAATTATATATTTACATTAGTATATCTCATGTGCTGCACCAAAGGTAAACACCTTCCCCACAAGGAACAGCATCTTTCTTTTCCTTACTAACTGAAGTTATTGTTATTGCGATATAAGAGGAAGTGTGGGGGCTGGCAAGGGGAATAAACCTGGGGGAACCCCAGTCTTTAGATGTCAGAAAATGGACTAGTTATACTATTAATAATAATAATTGCATTATTATTGTACCACATAAAAGAAAGTATACAATGACTGTGTGTGCATTCATCTAGGTCCTTTAAGTTTATCCAAATTAGGACAGTTTCCCTCTCCATTACACTTGCTACAGGAGTGAGTGCGATTTGTTTTTCTTTTAATTCGTCGAAGTGGTGCCATCTCGTATGGTTCTACTATTGTGCCACATTCATAGCACTCAGCAGTGTCCTGCATCGCACATACTACATTGTACTCATGGCCACAGTCACATCTGAAATGACACACCCCTACTCCCACCTCCTCTCCAATGGGACAGGCTTCATATTTAATTCCACACACATTACACTTGGAAAATGGTCGGCTATCTGGTTTACGTAATATCCACCGTCTTACAGTGTACCGAGGATATTTTGGAGGACAGGTTGGACAGGAGAACTGTCTCCAATGCACTGCCATTAGTTAATTCACAAGAAACTAGTTATCTACATAACTTTTAACCATCTACACAAAAAAACTGGTCCAATAGTTGTCATAGCACATCTAAAACTCATTATTGTGGTACTGAATGAGTATACTACATTACACAGGAAGTTACTATTATAATAGTATTCATCTTTCTTAGGAATTCAACTCTTTAAAATGCAATAACAATACAATTTTCCTGATAAAAATTAGAGCCAAAAACAGATGGACAAAGAGGCAAAGTGGCTGACAACAGACAGACTATGACATCAATAAAGGTATATACATACATGGTTCATGTTGTCACCATTTGCTACTAATTGGAGGGAGACTTTTCCATAACCTAATGCGAAGAAGGAGTTCAATTCAATTCAGTCCAGCTCACATTCAGCACAATCTCCATCTATGGCCAAGATACAACAAGAGTACGATATCTTATATGAGAGGTCCTTTGAAAATGATGAAAGTGAGAACCTTGTGGATACTCCATTTACCCTAGAGGAGACTGAAGGTGTGATCAAGAGCTTGAAATCTGGCAAAGCTGGTAGTCTGGATCATCTACAAGCAGAACACTTCAAGTATGGGGGCAACTCACTGGTGCTTTGGATCCAGCAAGTGTGCAATGCAATTGTTGAGCTTGAGGCAATTCCTAATGTGTTAAAGATGGGTGTTGTGAATCCAATTTATAAGGGCAATGGAAGAGACCCACTGGACACAAACAGCTATCGTGGAATTACTCTATCTCCAGTACTATCTAAAACCCTAGAGCTGCTTCTGCTAGGTCACTTTCAAGCAATTTTATCTGCTCCAATATTCCCTCACCAGAATCAGACTGGCTTTGTGAAGAAAACGTCCTGTACAGATGCCATCTTTTCTTCGTATGAGATCCTCTCCAGGTTGGCAAGGGGGGGTGACACAGCATATGTCTGTTTCTTTGACCTACAAAAGGCTTTTGATACGGTACAGTACCCACTACTACTTAAACGAGTGTTTGACTGTGGTATCAATGGCAAAGCTTGGAGACTATTAAACTCTTGGTACACTAAGCCAAAGTGTAAGATTCAAGTGAATGGAATGCTCTCCAGTACAATCACCCTGGAGCGTGGTGTCCTGCAAGGCTCTGTCCTTTCACCAACACTCTTCCTCATGGTAATGGATCCGCTCTTGAGGGAGTTAGAGCATCATTCTGCTGGCCCGTGCCTTAGGGATTTGTACTGTGGTGCCTTTGCCCATGCAGATGACATTAAAACCATCTCCACCAGTAGAGCCACCCTTGATAAACAGATATCCATAGTTGTGCATCTAATGCCTTGGTCCTTAATGCTAGAAAATGTGAGGTGGTGGTAGTGTCTGCTACAAAACCTACTGACGACACTCTGTGTACAATGGCAGGTCACCAACTAGCTCCATCAGCATCAGCTAAGTGTTTGGGCCATTGGTGGTCGTAGGATCTCCCTTCTGACAGAGCCGTCAATGAAGCTATTACAAAAGCAAGGAAATGCTTCTTTGCTTATGGGGCTCTAGGTGCCTTCGATGGTCAGTTAAACCCCCTCTCAGGAAGAGCCATTAGTATGTGTTGAGCCAGTTCTCCTTTACAACTGTGAGAACTGGTTTCTCACCGAATCTCTTCTTGCTAAGCTGGAGTCGTTTCAAGCTGAGATTAGTCGCAGAATACTGGCACTTTCACGTTTCCACTCAGGTCGTGCCATTCGTCTTGCACTGGGATGGCCCTCTGTTGCCACTAGAATATTTATAAAACATTTTTCTCATGGGTGTTAGAGAATTCCGACACAATTGGTCACAGATTCTACAACTGTCTTTTGGAGTCATTGAATGAAGGCTCCATACAACTGCTGGATGGATGCTCCTTCCTTGAGGGTTTCTTAGGCCTGGAGGGCTTCGTGAAGAAAATCAAGGACGGTTCTAGCTCACCAAGAGAGGTTAAGAAAGAACTGATCAAGCTGGACTCTTCCTCTCTAGTTGCAGAATCGAGGACTCATTCCACCACATCTCTGGCTGCTGAAATTGCCGAGTCTACCTGCTGGCTAAAAACTTGGGATCTGGCTCTTGACTTTGGTCTGCGGGGCACTTCAGCCATTCAATCTCTGTACAGTATAATGACCCGACCTGTGTTTGGGTCAGCCCCTTGTACCTTCTGTGAAGATATGGTCATAACAACTCATCTTGAACAATTCCTTTCAAGCCACCTTCCTGCCAATCAACAAGGAATGACTAGAGAGGAAATAAAGGGAGAGTTGAAAAAGGAGCCCCCTGACATTAACTATACCATTAGGCTATTTTCACCTAATCATATTATTTCCACCCTCAGACAATCACAGTTGTAATGTTATTTCTATTTATTTTGCTTTTGTGCCCCTGGGCTTTACATGAATAGTGAATTGAATTGAATATGATTATGCATTAATTTTTATTACTTGGAAATACATGTAATAATTATTATGCATGCATGGATTGCTGGCAGACAATAATTATTTGAAATAAGTTTGACTGGATTGTGTGTAGTATATATTGTATGATAAGAATTTCATACTAGGGCCATTAGACTCACTTCAGCTATGGCAGAGCCAGGTATCTGATTCACAAAAATAGTTTGGTTTGTTACATAGCTACAGCAATATTGGACAACTTCCATTGAATTACATATTCTATATCTCATGTGCTACACAAAAGGTAAACACAAGGAACAGCATCTTTCTTTTCCTTACTAACTAAAGTTATTGTTATTGCAATATAAGACAGGAGTTGTGGAGGCTGGCAAGGAGAATAAACCTGGGGGAACCCCTAATGAACCTAGTCTATAGATATCAGAAAATGGACTAGCAATAATATTAATAATAATAATTGCATTATTATTGTACCACATAAAAGAAAGTATATACAATGACTGTGTGCACTCATCTAGGTCCTTTATTAGGACATCTTCCCTTTCCATTACACTTGCTACAGGAGTGAGTGCGCTTTGTTTTTCTTTTAATTCGTCGAAGTGGTTCCATCTCGTATGGTTCTACCATTACACCACATTCATAGCACACAGCAGTGTCCTGCATCTCACATACTACATTATACTCATGGCCACAGTCACATCTGAAATGACACACCCCTACTCCAACCTCCTCTCCAATGGGACAGGCTTCATATTCAACTCCACACACATTACACTTGGAAAATGGCCGGCTATCTGGCTTACGTAATATCCAGAGTACCGAGGATATTTTGGAGGACAGATAGGACAGGAGAACTGTCTCCAATGCACTATTAGTGTCACCACCATAATTATGCAGCTGCAGTTTGATTTTTAGTGAGCATGCTCGGTATCATTTTGTGTCTCTATTACAATCTCTGTACTTTCAATTAAAGTTCAATCTGTCAGCAGTCTATCTATACCTCAGTATAATAATTGTGAGTTTCTTGCCGTGCAAATTGTAGTAAAGATACTACAGCAGTGAAATAAGTTTGTCTGGATTGTGTGTAGCATTGTATGTGTCATATTAGGGCCATTACACTCACTTCAGCTATGGGTAATAGTTTGGTTTGTTACATATTTATAGCTGTATTGGACAACTTCCATTGAATTACATATTTACATTACTCTATCTCCTGCTGCACACCTTCCCCACAAGGAAACAGCATCTTTCTTTTTCTTACAAAATAGAAGTTGCACAGATTTTCTCCTGGAATGGTGTTGGAGGTGTTTCCTTGCAAATAATCTGCACTCTGGCTTACACGATTATTGTCTGCTGCTACTAGCTGGCTGACTACTACTGCATACAAGATGAGTGTGGAGGCTGGCAAGGGGATTTCTAGCTAGCTGGCTGACTACTAACAGAAGGGAATAAATCTGGGGGAATCGGCATTGTACATGTACCGCATAAAAGTGAGTATGTACAAGCATGGGCAGTAAATAACACTCATCTAGGTATTAAAGTGTATCTATGTTAGGACAGTTTCCCTCTCCATTACACTTGCTACAGGAGTGAGTTCAATTCGTTTTTGGTGCAGTGGTGTCATCTCGTATGGACCGTTACACCACATTCATGCACTCAGCAGTGTCCTGCATCTCACATACTACATTATACTCATGGCCACAGTCACATCTGAAATGACACACCCCTACTCCCACCTCCTCTCCAATCCACACACACATTACACTTGGAAAAAGGTTGGCTATCTGGCTTCCACCATCTTACAGAGTACTGAGGATATTTTGGAGGACAGGTAGGACAGGAGAACTGTCTCCAATGCACTGCCATTAGTTAATTCACAAGAAACTAGCTATCTACAACCATCTACACAAAAAACTGGTCCAATAGCTGTCATAGCACATCTAAAACTCATTATTGTGGTACTGAATGAGTTTAAATAGTATACTACAGTACACATGAAGTATTCATTTTACTATTATAACAGTATTCATCTTTCTTAGGAATTAAAATGCAATAACAATACAATTTTCCTGATAAAAATTTTTATATCACCTAAAAATCCAGATTTAGAGCCAAAAACAGACAGACAGACAGATCGACAGACAGACAGACAGAGACAAAGTGACACAGACTATGACATCAATAAAGGTATATACATACATGGTTCATGTTCTCACCATTTGCTATATACTTTGGAGGGAGTAACCTAAACTGTGAAGAAGGGGCTGGGCTACATTACCCACGGCATGATACAAAATTAAATATGCATGGATTGTTGGAAACAACAATTTGGCAGTGAAATAAGTTTGACTGGATTGTGTGTAGTAAGAATTGGCCATTACACTCATTTCAGTTATGGGTATTGGTAGAGCCAGGTGTCTGATTCACAAAAATAGTTTGGTTTGTAACACAACTAAGTATATTGCACAACTTCCATTGAATTACATATTCTATATCTTATGTGCTACACAAAAGGTAGCACCTTCCCCACAAGGAACAACATCTTTCTTTTTCCTACAAAATTGCATTTTCTCCCGGAATGGTGTTGGAGGTGTTGTTTCCTTGCAAATTGATCTGCATTGATCAATTAATGGTCTGCTGCAATTCCCTGATTAACTGCATACCAGATTAGTGTGGTGGCTGGCAAGGAAAATCAGATTTCTAGCTAGCTGGATGACTACTAACTGTTATTTCATACAAGAGGGCTGGCAAGAGGAATAAACCTGGGGGAACCCCTAATGAACCTTCAATAATCTTTAGATGTCAGAAAATGAACTAGCAACATTATTAATAATATCATTATTGTACCACATAAAGACAATGACTGTGTGTGCACTCTGTTGTATTTATTGTTGTATTTATTGTTGTAGGTTCTTTCGCTGATGGCTCGCTCAATTGAAGAGAAAGTATTATATTGAACATCGAACTGGACAGAACTGAACTCTAAACTGAACTAACTAAATAAATGAACACATACGTTTAAATACTAACACAAATCATAAAAATGACGTCACAATAATTTAATACCGGTATAATAACATTACGTAAGATAGCACACACTCATCTAGGTCATTTAAGTTCATCCAAATTAGGACATCTTCCCTCTCCATTACACTTGCTACAGGAGTGGGTGTGATTCGTTTTTCTATTAATTCGGTGTCGTGGTGCCATCTCGTATGGTTCTACCATTGTGCCACATTCATAGCACTCAGCAGTGTCCTGCATCTCACATACTACATTATACTCATGGTCACAGTCACATCTGAAATGACACACCCCTACTCCAACCTCCTCTCCAATGGGACAGGCTTCATATTTAACTCCACACACATTACACTTGGAAAATGGTCGGCTATCTGGTTTACGTAATATCCACCGTTTTACATCGTACCGAGGATATTTTGGAGGACAGGTAGGACAGGAGAACTGTCTCCAATGCACTGCCATTAGTTAATTCACAAGAAACTAGCTATCTGCACAACTTTTAACCATCTACACAAAAAACTGGTCAATAGTTGTTATAGCACTAAAACTGTGGTAGTGAATGAGTTTAAATAGTATACTACAGTACACATGAAGTATTCATTTTACTATTATAACAGTATTCATCTTTATTAGGAATTGAACTCTTTAAAATGCAATAACAATACAATTATTTTCCTGATAAAAATTTTTAAATGAAAATATCACCTCCTAAAAATCCAGATTTAGAGCCAAAAACAGACAGAGATAGAGAGAGAGAGGGAGAGAGAGAGAGAGAGAGAGACGAAGTGGCTGACAACAGACAGACTAAGACATCAATAAAGACATATAGATACATGGAAAGATGAGGGTTAGCTTGCCCGGGCAATAATCTTGCTAGCCTCCCTCAGTCCACTCAAATAAGCACCTGTCACAGTCTGGGGGTGTTGCCGGTTGGTGGCCTAAGCATATACAATGCATCATGACTTTCAAGTTCTGTTCCCATTTACACCCTATATCTATACCCACCACCCTCCACTCACTAACACCCACCTACCTCCACAAACCACACCCACCACCAACACCCACTACTCTACCAACCTCCACAAACCACACCCACCACCAATGCCTACCACTCTACCTACTTCCACAAACCACACCCACCTCCACAAACAACACCAACACCTACCTCTCCAGCAAAGAATATTCTTCCATCTATATCCTCAGCCATTGCATCATAGTCCTCTCCTCCTGATCCCACAGCAGCGTAAGAATAAGACATTTGTGCAAAAGGGTCAGCACCCCATCGGCTAACCACGTGTCCAATTGGAGAGGGGACATGGTTCTTTGGGAACATGAGACGTAATACCTCCACACATCGCTCAACTATCTCCATGTCTGACATCTTCTCATATTCCTCTAGAGCATCTCCAGACACTGTAGTGACTAGAATGTGATGGGAGGATTGAGGCCTCTCCTCGGTCACTTTAGAGGGAGATATCAAGTCCTCTGTAGTTGTAGTGGATGTTGCTTTTGGTAACAAAGGTATGGATTTGATGGCATTTTTGAGATCAGATTTTGATGAGAGATCATAAAATACTCCAAACATGCCCCGTTGACTACGAGAAGATGAAATGTGTCCAAAGAAGTCAGCATTGCCTACCGTATTCCGCCAGAATCCAGTGGGAAATTTCAGAGCAATCTATAAATAGAATTGTCTGACAATACACACATTCAGTACACTTCAGTATACCAACCTTCTCAACCAGCCCAGCTCCCAAGTTCTGAATGGCCGCTTTCTTCCTGGGACTGAGAACTGGTGTGAAGTTGACCATATTAGCTTTCAGTACAGCCAGAGGCACTGTGACAATCACCTGCATTATCACACACACACATCAAACAATACAAACACATGTAAGCAGGGAAATACCCTATCAGCAATGGATTCATTTCCTCTTGTATCTGTCACTCTAACGGCAACAATCCCTTCACCCCTCTTAATCACTTCCACATGTTTCACCACGCTGTCCAACTGTACCTCAAAACCTTCACCCAGACGAGACAAGATAGACATGTACCCATCAGAAAGAAGGGCATGGCACCCAGAGAACTGAGGGAAATTGTCGTTATGATCCCAATTGAAGGAGGACACCTATAATACAGAACAAGACACATACGTTGAAGGGGGGAGGGGTTGTTAGACCACACCTTATTGAGGGAAGCGCCACAGGCAAACTCCAGGTTGCTATGGTGAAAGTCCAACAATCTATTTTCCATCTGGTTGACCAGAACACAGATCATGGAGCTGCAGGACAGCATCTCTATGTTATAAGCCTCACCTCGGTATAGCCAACACCAGGCCTCTCCTCATCTAGTATTTGCTGGTGAAGTTCGTCAAGTTTAGCTATACAACACGTACACCACTCAACCACTTACAAAACTGAAAGTGTTTACTCACCTCCCAACGAGACATCACCTCCAGTGAATGTCTTCCTCCACTCTGCCAACTTATCCAGTGCTTTGTTAAAGTGAGCTTCCACTTGTTTATCAAGAACGGGTTCGGGTTGCCAACCTTGTTCGCTGATCAGCTCACAACAGTCCTCGTTAGTGTGTCTTAGCCCAACCCCTAGTTGCTGGGACAATAGAGTCAGGGGGTTATTGTTGATGCCGGTAATGAACATGGCCCCCAACCCAATACAGGGACCCAACGAGAAGCAATCTTTCACTCTCCCTCCTATACGACCACTGGCTTCAAGAATCTTAACCTGCAAATAATGGAGTGATCTCACATACAGGTTTTCCTCTGAGCACAATGTGATCACAACACCTTATAACCAAAGTTCCTCAGATGATAGGATGCAGAGAGACCAGCTGCCCCAGCTCCAATAATCAGCACTGTCTCATTTCTGTGATTGCCAGCAAAAGGAAATGGACGAGCCACATTGCCAATAAAGCCAGTATTAACATAACCGTAGTGAGTGAGGAATTGGAGAATACGAGGGATTTCATGAGAACACCAGATCCTAATAAGCCCTCGAACACTCAAACTATGCAAACACCTTTCAACTGGCAGGTATGTCTGTAAGAAATATATGCAGTAGTGTCAGCTGATCTGAGGCGGTAGAGTTACCTTATAGTTGAAGAACCAGAGAGCAAGTATCAAATTTCTCATGAGACAATACAGCTCCATCTTTGGGGAATGGTTCTTGGCTTGAGACACATTGACCCTTTAGCATAATTAAATGATGTAAAATGATGGGAATATTACAAAGTGGCAATTACTTGTAATACTCAGGGAATACTTCTATCTCTTCTGGTTCCATGTTATCTGGAGTGAAGGCTCTTGCCCGAGGCCCTTCTTGTGGGTGATTGAATGGATGTAAGGGGTTCAATGTCAGGGGAATTTGACCTGCAGAACCACAAAATAATACTGCCATACTTAAAGAGAGTAGCCTAGGCCATTTGGGGCTCATAGTGAAATAAATAGACCTTGTACTCAACCAATACTGTAATACAGGGGTTAACTATATTATGTCCTGTTGACCTTTAAATACCCCTCTCCCTAGTGGCCCCCTCATCCCTTTGTCTCTCTATAGGCTTAGCTACTCTGCCTTCGTATCCTTAACCCCTTCACACACATCTGACCTCTACACTAAATAACCCCTTTGACTCACCATTCTGTACTAATTTAGTGCCCTGAGGACTTCCATTGTCCAGCACACTTGACAACTTCTGCTGGTCCCCTAGAGCCTGCAACTCTCCTACGCTATGTTTACTGACATAGACTGTAGTTGGGCTTATTCCCACTCCATCCGGGATGTATTCGGAAAGAAGGGAGGCTAGGACAGAATAGCGGAGCATGGGGGTGTATCCCACAGTGTTGATCCATTCTGGTTGCTGAATCAGTGCCACTATCTGATAAGCCACATCTAGGGATAAATATTTAAGATGGTTGATGATACTTGCTCTTTCACCTCGTCCTGAGGAACTGAACAGTCACTGCACTTGACAATGTCCTGCTTGACATGGTGGAGATCAATAGAAGGAGGTAACTTCCGCCATTTTCTGCAATCTTTTTCTGTGCACTGGACCCACACAGGAAGGTACTGATCGATGAGGAAGGTCTTGGGACCTGGAGGAACTCTATCTCCAGCCTCTTTCTCCCAAACGCTACTCCACGTTAGGAACATCTGATGACCAGGCTTGTTACTGAAATTCAACACATATAACTTGGCAATGGGTAGGTTAGACTGTCCTTACCTTCTATAAAAGTAATCAAAACATTCATTGCAGAAGTGTTGTCCCGCACTGATGTGGTACCAACGTGAAGTGTAACCATTCCTTGCACATTTCTCTGATGCTTGAACAAAGCAGAATGGGGAAGAATTGATCAGGTCACATGATCTACGGTCACACCTCTTAACCCGTCCAACTTTTGATGAGGAAGGACTACTTGGGACTTTTCGTTTCCGAGATACAATTTGGGGGGAAGGTTTAGAAGATTCCATATTCAGATCTAGAAAACAGAATAATATCAGATGATGGATCACGGTCTTCCAAACCTTTGAGGGAATTCGATTAAGTTTTCACTATGGTCGACATATTCCATTGGTGTCTTGAGTCAGATGTGGTCCAAGAAGGAACAAATCTCTCATGCATGTATTACCAACCACATGATGCTCATTCCACCATTTTAATTATGTCGTCATTGATTTGCGGTTAATTAGAAAATTGATTAGGTGTGCACTAAATTGAAATTCTAGTACTGTAATATATTAAAGGACGCTATGTGCACGTGGCCTGTTATTAGTCGGCCAATCAAAGCTAGCTAGCTAGGACTCAAGTGTCGGTGTGCGGGCTCTTTTTTCATCTGGAATGGCGTTGAACGTAAATCCCGTTGAACCTCTGTGTCAATATGCGGCCTCAGCGACAGGATTTAATGTGGACCAGGTACTTCTCTTTAGTACTATGTAGCAAACATGAACTCGCTAGCTATTTATTCACACCTCTTCAGACTAGATACATTGTGCTGATGGCATTGAGCTATCTTGTGGCAGTGATATTCCGCCACTTGCTCCACCCTGACCACACCTCCCTCCTGGTCCGCTATGCCTTCTCTCTCACCTTTGGACTCCTTATTGGACTTGCATGCTTTGGGTGGGCACAGATGGCCATTCTCTTTTTCATAGTTGGTGTCAGTTATCTTCTCCTTTACCTTTCTCCCACAAGCACACAACGGTAATGCTGTCTCTATATTCTCTCTGTTGCTAACCCTTGCCCACTCAGGTATTCTATGGTGTGGGCCATGGGCAGTATGAGTGCCACACATATCTACCGCATGGTTACTGACTATGGTGGATACCACTTGGACTTCACAGGGTAGGGTGCTATGACTTATGCCAGTTCCCTTGTTTAAGTCTGTCTGTCCTTGTTCTGTCTTGTAGTCCCTTGATGGTGTTGGTACAGAAGATAACTCTAATAGCATATGCCTTGCATGATGGTGAGTAGCTAATGCTCCACTATATGATGCAGTGGAAGCCTGTCCATTCCCTTTGACAGGTAAAGGCCGAAAGCAATCTGAACTGAACCCAGATCAGCTAAAGCAGAAAATAGATTCTCCCCCAGGACTACTTCAATATTTATGTTATATGTTCAATTTTCACTCATTTTTGGCTGGTCCTACCTGTACCTTTAAAGACTTCCGCTCCTTTATGGATGGTTCCAATCTTCGACCAACCCCTAATCATTCGGTAATTACATAGATTGTTATTTCAGATCATAACGGACTTTCTTTGCATTACAGGCCAAGAGTGAACCTTCTAGTCTGGTAAGTCATCTTCTACTCAGCATTTATGGTTTTATATGAATTTTTTTTTTGTCCAGTATCCAGTGTTAAATAAACTTGTTATTTCTGTCTTTTCTGCATTTCTTTTTGCCACTCTTAGTGGAAAAATTAGCAATGATGATATTTTAGGTAGGAAAAGAATCGGGAAGTCGATTTTTTTTGCAGTAGATATGTCTCTTTTCCTTTGTCCAGACCCTCAGTACAGGTATCCGTATCGGCATTTCCTCAATTACCTCAACAGTTTTAGAATTCGTACCCGATATTACTTCATATGGCTCCTTTCTGATAGTATCAGCAACTGTGCTGGGTTGGGCTTTGCTGGTTATGATGATAAGGGAAATGCAAAGTGGGATCTGGTATCAAACATAAATATTATGGACGTAGAGCTGGGTACCAACATACGAACTGTTCTCTCAGGGTGGAATGCCCTCACATCAATGTGGTTAAGGAGGTATGTTCACCTCTCAATTCCTGTACAGAAGCTTGACACCTACTTGCTAGACCTGAATTAGCACCCCAGCTGTTAATGTTATCCTGCCACCCACAGGTGTGTGTACGAAAGGGTTCCATATGCTCCCACACTAGCCACCTTAATCTTGTCTGCCTGGTGGCATGGATTCTACCCAGGATATTATTTCTGCTTCATCTACTTTGCCTTTTATATAGAGGCCTCTAGAAAGGTACAAACTTAGTATTTTAGTCTAAAATGTAACCTTTACCTTTTCAGATTCGAAGACTAATCCGTCACTACTTCCAGAGCAGTAAAGCCCTTAGTGTGACGTATGATATTTTGACAATTCTAGTGACTCAAGTATTCCTAACTTTTGGAGCACCTCCATTAGACTTGATGTGGGCCAGCAAGGCTATCACATACTGGAGGTGGGTCAGTATAACAAAGAACTGGACTTCAGTCCTTGGAGGAAGGATGGAGTTCTAGTGTTATAGGAGGTGTCTCTATTGTTTTACAGCTATTATTACTACATTCCTGCAATCTGTGTGTTGGCAGTGACTCTCACATTCCCCTCGGGCAAGAGCCAGAAGAAAGAGGACAAAAAGAAAGAGTGACTTCTCTTCACTAATTAAAATCAATTATTAATCATCATTCTTAATCATACGTAATGCATAATATTCTCCGGGGTTAAAGGTTAATTTGTTGTACGAGGCACTTGTCGGAAGTTGTGTTTTGTTTGAACTGTTGCTATGCTGCCCAAGATAGGAGTGGTGGGTACACCGGACCAAGTCACTATCCTTGTCCCAATTCTTCAAGTCCTGGAGTATCAGGTCACAGCTCTCTGGTGCAAGGACCCTGACGAGCGAAGTAAACTTGCCAAGAAATTTGGCATCCCATTTGTTGCTAGTGACTTCAAGGACTTACTGTTGCACTCTGACGTCGACTTGGTGTACGTTTCCACAGAACCAGGTCGGCAGGCAGAAGTGGCTGTAAAAGCACTCACTTCGGGAAAACATTGTATCTGTCAGAAGCCACCTAGTATCAGTCGCTCTGAAGCTCAGAAAATGGTCAGATTATCTCAATACTACAATAAACTACATAGCCTCTTAGAGAGCCATTTACGATTCCTCCCTGCTGTTACTAAACTGAAGGAACTATTATCTCAGAATTACTGTGGACAGTTACTGGTTATGGAGGCACATGTGGTGATGGGTTCCCTCATTTTTGATGAGCCATACAGCTGGAAGTGCGAGACATCGATGGGAGGTGGGGTTTTGAACAGAGTAGGAGCACATATCATTGATCTAATATCATTTGTGAGTGACCAGCATGCATGCAAAGCACATGCTTCTCTTAACACTTTTCGACCAACAACTAACAGTATTCATGGCTACAGAACTATTACCAGTGATGACTTTTGTTGTTTTCAGTTGAAATGCACAAGTGGACTTGCAGCGACTGTCACTCTAAACTCTCATGCTCCAGGACAATTTAATTTTCAATTTTCTGTGAGTGGTACACATGGCAGGCTGGTTGTGCAAGGACTAGACTTGCTGGGGAGCCGTGATGGAGGGAAAGAAGAGGTTCTGCTCAGGCAAGAAGGACCAGATCTAGATAAATATGGGATTAAAGACAGCATGCAGTATCCCAAAGACTTCTTAAATCACTTGGTCCTGGGATATCAAGAGATGTTTGAAGCTATGAAAAGAAATTTCTGGGGAAGTCAATGTAGCATGAAATCTAACATGCCTTCCAAGAGAGTCCAGCAACAGAATATTTCTATTTCCCTTCCATCAGCCACTTTTGAGGATGGCGTGTACATAAGAACTGTTTTGGATGCCCTCCATTGCTCCAGTGTGGAGGAGAAGTGGGTTGATATTCCTGAGATGGACAGTCCAGAGCCATCCAATCCATTCTGGACTAGTTCTAGTAGACAACTTGAAGCTGAAAAATCATCCCCTAGGATTCAGAGATCAATCTATGTCTAGTTATTAATATTATAGTTTTATAATAATAATAACTGTGCATACCTAGGAGGGCAGGGCCAGGCAATATCACTTCCGGCCAGTAACGACAGTTCTTGATTGCTTCCTGTACATTATTGTCATAGAGTACATGTGGTAGAGAAGTTTACTCTGTATTCCGAGGAGTAAGTGTGCGTGATGTGGTTCTCTTCTCTTATATTTGTGGTCTGCATCTCTTCTACAGGTAAGGCCATAATGCAATTTAGCACGTAAACATAGCAACAATAATAATTATTAATTTCATGGAACAACTGCTGATAACTATCTGTCACGTACCTAGTACTGAGCTCCAAGGACAGAGGTATCAACAGTGCTGATAGTAGTCGGAAATTTTGGCAACCAGTCACGTTCAAGGATGAAACACCATCATCACCATATTTGTCTCACAGTCAGGGGCAGGGCTCCTCCAGTGAGGTCACTGACCAACCTCAGCTATCACAGCAGACAAGTGGGGCTAGTCAGCTGCCAAGAGGGTTCAGGTGTAAAAAGGGTAAAGTTCATTATGGCGCCATACCTTCTGGAAGAGTGAAAGAAGATTATATCACTGAATTGGTTGCGAGTGGAGAGGGAAATATCTTAATGGAAAGATGCATTGAACAGTGCTGTGAACTGGGGCCTCCTCTCTGTCAATACACATGGATAATAAGTGGGAAATGTTTTGCCATTGGCTGTAAAATAGAGAATTCAAATAAATGCTTGCCCAAAACCATGAGTGAAGTGGCGGAATCCTTGTATGTAGAGATGACATACAATAGACTCACTGAACAAACTGGTATGTCTATTTAAATAGCTATACAATATTTTACACATGTAGTTATTTACACATGTAGTTAATTTGTCCACCAACCCAGAGTGAGTAAGAGCTAGCTGCATAGCAGCTATGGTAGTATTATAGGTGTTGTTAGCTCTGGCAGATGCAACACAAACTGAAAATTATACATTGAAGCTTTCTGTTTCTTTCATAAATAGTGTATTCTTTCTCCCTCTCTCCCTCTCCTTCTAGGCATGGATCAGGGAGTTACTCTTACAACTGCAGGAGACACAATTATTACTAAGACCAGTATAGCCACTTCATCTCCCACTCCTCTTCAGCTTCTTTCTCATTTCACCAACCCTCTCTCTACCTCACCTTATCACCCTACTCACCATAACACCCCCACTACTGCCACCCCCACTGCTGCCACCACCACTTCTGACAGTGAGAATAGTAAGGAATCTAGCTCTCTAACCTAATTAATCATCCCACCCTCATGAGTACTCCCTCTGTTTTCCCCTTTAATGAAACATGAAATGTTATCCTATTCAGGAGTAGTAGTCTCCTTTGATGGTGATACAGACATCACCCTCCCTGTGGACTCAGCAAACATCTACAGTTCCACATGGCCCAAGTCTAAGACAGGTCAGAAGTTTAACTACAAATGGGAAAAGATATCTGGACCAAGTCAAGGTTCTCTCAGTGGCATTGATAAGGAGACGCTCTACCTCTCTGGAGTGAGTTAATTTTGGGTTATCCTGCTAGACATGTGTTTATACCTGGTGTTGTACATGTGCAGCTCACATCTGGTGTCTACATTTTTGAACTGACAGTGCAGGACCAATGGGGGGCAGATTTAGGGAGTGGAACTGTCAATGTCACTGTCCATTCTCCTGTTCGAGTCAACACTCCTCCCATCCCTATGATCAGTCCATCCAAACATTCCACTGTGAGCTCATGTGAATCATGTATCCCTCTTGACAATTACTGCCCTTCTGCCACATCACTTAGGTGGTTCTTCCGAGCGACACTGCCCTGTTTGATGCCTCAGGAAGCAAAGATGATCTAGGTTCTGATACTCTGACATTCAATTGGGAGGAAGTGGAGGGCCCTGTAGATTCCACTCTGACATCAGATTCACCAATTCTCCAGCTCTCAGGCCTCAAAGAAGGAAGTTACAAATACAAGTAAGTTAGGGCCATTAGTTACAACTGAATTGGTTTCATATTACCGTCTGCAGGCTAACTGTTACTGACCAAGAGGGATTGAGTGCTGTGACCTTTGCCACAGTCACAGTGAATCCAGAGCCGTACTATCCTCCTCTGGCTAATGCAGGCAAGGACCAAATCATCAAACTTCCTAACAACCAGGTTACTCTGGATGGCAGTCAGAGCACCTCCTTCAAGGTAGTGCCCAAAGAGTTAAAACAATAAAAGTTGTATAAGCCCATAACTTTGGTAAAGTTAACACTGGTTTATACGTGTGTATACAGGGTAAATTGAAGTACAGCTGGGAGAAGTTGACTGGACCCGGTCCTTTGGATATGAGAGGGACTGACGCTCCCTATCTCCAACTCCATCACATAAGTGCCACAGGTGGATACCTCTTTAGACTCACTGTCACTGACTCAAAGGGCCAATCCAGCACAGCTAATGTATCTGTTGTTGTCCTCTCTGAGAATAACCTCCCCCCCATTGCCAATGCTGGACCTCGCCAGTTGGTACAGTATCCAAACACGGCAGCTCTACTCAATGGCAGTTTGAGTGAAGATGACTTTAAGATTGATTCCTGGGGTTGGACCCAGCTGAGGTGAATAGACTACCAGATAGATGTGCATTTATAATAATGTGTTATTAGTGGTCCTCAAGATATTAAGTTGAATGGTGTCAATTCCTCTATACTGACTGTGGAGGGACTCCACATAGATGAGGAGGTCGGTTCTCCTACCTTTTATCAGTTCCAGTTGTGTGTGTGGGATTATCAGAACCTCACAGATCTCGCCAATGTCACCATTATTTACATGAAAGGTAATAATATGAGATTAAATCAACTGCTGATCCACCCCCTTTCTCCTCACTAGATCCAAAGGTACCTCCTCATGTGTTCAGTGGTCTAGATGTTAACATTACTCTTCCACAAGACACTGTCATTCTGAACGGTTCTGGGAGTTATGACGATTTTGGTATTTCCTCCTACCAGTGGGTGAGGTCAGAGAACAGTCCAGCTGCTGGGGTAAGCCTCCCCCCACCCACCCCTTCAAGGTTACAGCATCACTTCTTATTTACCTGTCACTTTCCTCCTTCTGTAGCTGATAGCAGAGGGGTCTGACAAGAAGCCTGTCCTTATCATACATGACCTAGTGAGAGGGACGTACAACTTCACACTGACTGTAACTAGCAGAGACGACATATCTGCATCTGACTCGGTTATAGTCAATGTTCTACCTAACCCAATGGATAAACATATGCTCTTGGTTAATCTGGAAGGAGATACTGCCACCTTCTCTCTCACTGACAAGGTCAGTCTTGCTTCAGTGTCTGTTCTACCTTCTTTCTATCTGTTGTCTCTTCCATGCAGAGGAAACTGGAGCGTGTTCTGGGTCTGATAATGGATGATATTGCTGTGGACTACAAGATTGTTATAGAGGAGGTCAGACCGTTTGGTCCTCACATCCAAGTGGAATTCTATGCTATACGACAGGATAACCACACCCCTATGAATGCCACTAAGGCTTATATGAAAATGACTGCAAAGGGCCAGGATTATACCTATCCAAACTCAAACTTCCACTTTGTCAGGATAAGGATGAAAGGTTTGGTGGAAGCTATTGAATTCTCTGTTGCTGTGGAACTGACTCTCTCTCTACTCCACAGTATGCCAGCTGCCTTGCTCTGGCCACGGGTCCTGCGACAGAAGGACCCACAGATGTAGCTGCAAGAGATTTTGGATGGAGAATCCTATCAAGGCAAATTTTGGGAGGAAAGAAACTAATTGTGGTGAGTTACTCATTTCTAGTAGTACAAATGCTACCCCTTGATAATTGATACTACAAACATTGCATTGCATTCATGTACTTGAAACACAAAGCTTCAGCCATGCATGTAGCCATGCATGTAGCCATGCATGTAGCCATGCATGTAGCTTTGCATTTTAATTACAGATTGGAGTGTGTTTTACGTTGCACTTGCTGTGTTACTGTGTGTGGCATTTCTGCTGTTCCTTCTTTGGCTGTCTTGTTATTGTTGCATGAAGAAGTAAGTCAAACATGTTTGCTCCATCATTGAGTCATCCTTCTCTGTTTAGGCAGCGGAATGCTCGTTCTAAACGAAGGGTCCTCTATGCCATATTGGATCGCAAGGAAAAAGAGGAGGGGCTGCAGATGCTCCCACGAGACTACCAGCAGACTAGTCTGATGGTCAGTGACTCTGAGACAGAAGAAGAGATATTATTTCAGTCACCTTCCAAGGAAAATCTTAAGAATGGATCCAATGTTGAGAATGGGACTGTACCATCCAGTGTTCAAGTCAGAACCAATAAAAGGAGCAAATTGCCCAATGGCTTTAAGCCGGGAGAACCTTCCAAAAGCAACACAACCTAATCACAACCATCCATTTACCAAGTGCTCAGATATTTTCACAAGTCATGCATGCTAGCTATGTTTTGTACAACATGTACTAGCTAAGTGCACAGTGATGTGTACTTATTTCTATTCTACTTCTCAATTCATCATGAAAGAGCATTTTCATTATAGAATTAGGGTTAGAGGTCACTAGAATAAGAATTTAATTTTGCGAGAAGACTGATGTGGAAAATGCTTAGAGTGGGGATATTCCGCGTAATCTCACTTGTACGACCCCCAAAGATTCTATTACGTCATTACTCTTCTTCAGAAGTGGAGGTGGAGACAAGAGGCCTTGTCAGGATAATAGCATTGAACAGACCAGACTCTCGCAATGCTGTCAATCAGCGCACGGCAGGGCAACTCTACCAAGCCTTCAGGGACTTTGATTCCGACTCCAATGTGAATGTAGCTGTCCTTCATGGGGTGGGAGGAACCTTTTGCGCAGGCTATGACCTCAAGGAATTGGCCACTATGGAGGAGACCTTTGACCTTTTAGCAGAAAAGGTTGGAAAAGGACCTGCTCCAATGGTCAGTACACACCCATTTTACTAGGGGTGTAATGATTATGTGAGCACAGGGACCTACCCACATGATGCTCTCAAAGCCTGTGTTAGCAGCAGTGAGTGGATATGCTGTTGCTGGAGGACTTGAACTTGCTTTACTCTGTGACATGAGGATAATGGAAGAAGATGCCATCATGGGTGTCTTCTGCCGCAGGTTTGGTGAGTCTTCCATTGCATGTAGACCCTCTTGTGACGTGTGATGTTTACATAGGAGTTCCTCTGATTGATGGCGGAACAGTCAGACTACCTGCTCTGGTTGGGTTGTCCAGAGCACTGGATATGATACTCACTGGGAGACCAGTGGATGCCAGAGAGGCCCTCAGCATCGGTATGGCAAATCACAATGTCAGTCAAGTGCATGTAATTAGAATGATATTCAGGTCTAGCAAACAGGGTCGTTCCTAAAGGACAGTCTCTCAATGAAGCAATCTCACTGGCTGAGCAGCTGTGCAAGTTCCCTCAACACTGCCTAAGAGCAGACAGGCTCTCAGCCATGAGAGCTGCTTTAGGAGAGGCAGAGGCACTGACTGAGGAATACTTGGGAGGGATAAAAGTGGTACAAAAGGAAGGAACAAAGGGAGCAAGAAAATTCAGAGACGGGAAGGGAAGGAAAGGAGACTTTGACAATGTAAATGTAGAGTGATACCAGAAAATATATTGCAGATATCTTATTCATTAGTCAAACAGTCCAAAGCCCATGTCATCGTCAGACTCCTCCTCACTTTCTTCTTTCTTGGCCTCTTCTTTGGTTTCTTCCTTTTTCTCCTCCTCTACTGGTACTGCAGCTACAAATGCACTAGGATCTGCTACAAATGCCTTGGCCTAGAGAAGCAAAATGAAATGACCTCTCTTGTGCATAGACCATTAAATTAACAAAACACAGCCTCAGAATAGGTAAGAGCAATAAATTTATATTCACTGGCAAGCTCATTGCTTAGAATATGTAATCACTGGCTGCTCGTTCATACAGTCAATAACTCTCTACTTACCTGTTCTGCCTCTTTGAAAGTAATGTCAGTTGCCACAGCAACGGCCAGTAGGTTCTAACAGATGACATGGTAAGATACATTCAAGGATTTCAACAAAAGTACCTTGAAACCATTGACAATTGAGTGTGGTACAGAGGCAGTAGTGGGATACCCTATAGCCAATGACACTGCTGCAACATTAGCCACACCCTACTCACAGATGGTCAAAGTACAGTTAGCGTTATACAAGGAGGAACTCACAGCAATAAACTTCTTCAATAAGTCGTCTTGAGAGATGTCCAAGATGCTTGGAGCAAAAATGGAGCCACTGTCGTATACTATTCAAGGAACATGGAACAATAAATGCTGCCACTGCCATCAACCCACCATGCAAGATCTTGAGACCATAAGCGAAAGGGTAAATTTTCAACATCTGAAGAAGAGTAGCTTCAGAGAATCCAACTTTATCATCCTTTGTAATGAGGTGGACTTCACTCAGGATTTCAATGGTTCCTTTGGAGATTTTAGTGGCAATGGATAAAGCCTGGAAAAAGGAGGTTTTCTCTGGACCTAACCCAGTGTTCTGTGGTGGCACAAACACATCGATAGGAGCAATTGCTCCTGCTTTGGCCGGGGCTTCAACCTGCACATGGCAAGTAGTGTAATCACCTCATTTCAACCAGTAAAGACGTGGTCCAAATTTACCTTGTTGGCTTCAATCAGGTCTCTAATGTCAGCAAGTTCCTCCGTAGTAAAAACAAACCCTACGTTCCCCTTGATGTGAGGAAGAATCTTTTCGAGATTGGGATTCTGATCCAAGTGTCCTCGAATAGCTTTTCTCATGGTCGTGTTCTTACCCATTATGATTGCACCACGCCCCCTCAGAGATGTTCGGATCTGCTGCATTTGTTTAGAGCCCACATTGTCCACATTTACTATGAAGAATCGTGAATATTCGTCTAACAGAGACTACAGGACAATAAATCACAATTTGACTGTTAATTCTGAACACACATCTAAACTAGTGGTTGGTCAGAAGGAAGGCAGCTATGGTGATATCAACACGTTCAGTGTTCAGTAACTGCATTAGCATCCAATTCTCTCATCACTCACAACCAAAACTAATGAATACAGATCCTAGTGTACTAGCTAGAACATACCAGTAACTTAGTGAAATAGTTGGCCTTCCATGTTGCTCTGTCTTCCCTGCCCATCTTAAATATGAGTCACGGATTGCCTCCAAGGGTTTAAAGACTAATACAATATCACTTAGTTCAGTAGCAAGAGCTACTCACCACTCACCGAACAACAGCTAGGTAGGACCTACACGTGCTTACTTGACATGCGCACAGAAACCACCACCCACCCACCCACCCACCCACACATTATTGATCAGTTGATTTATGATGGCTACCCCAAAGCTGTTTTCGAGTGCCAAGTGCTTTGGTGGATTGCAAAAAGTGTTTGAACACACCAGCGATGTCCTCAAGTGCACAATGAAGTTTGCAATCTTCCTTCCATCAAAATCCAATTCGGCCAAAGTACCTGTTCTCTACTGGCTGTCTGGACTGACCTGCTCAGAGCAGAACTTCATAACCAAAGCAGGTGCACAAAGATATGCAGAGGAATACGGAATAGCTATCGTGGCTCCGGACACTAGTCCTAGAGGGTGCAATATTGAAGGTGAAGAAGAGTCCTGGGACTTTGGAACAGGTGCAGGATTCTATATAAATGCCACCCAAGAGAAATGGAAGACAAACTATAACATGTACTCTTATATCACCGAGGAACTCCCCTCCCTCATCAACTCCAACTTTCCAGTACTGTCCGATAGACAGTCCATATCTGGTCATAGTATGGGTGGACATGGCGCTCTGATCTGTGCCTTGAAGAACCCAGGAATGTACAAGTCTGTATCTGCATTTGCCCCCATCTGCAACCCCATCAATTGCCCCTGGGGTAAAAAAGCTTTCTCTGGTTACCTGGGAGGAGACAGGGAGGGATGGAAGAGGTGGGATGCATGTGAGCTGCTGAAGACATACAATGGTCCTCCATTCTCTTACATCTTAATTGATCAGGGAAAAGATGACACATTCCTTACTGAGAAGCAGCTGCTTCCAGAGAACTTTGTGGATTCATGCAGAGGAGCAGGCATGCAAGTAGTGCTAAGGATGCAAGAGGGCTATGATCATAGCTATTATTTCGTAGCATCCTTCATTGGAGACCATATCAAATACCATGCTGAATCACTTAATGCTTGAAAATGTATGATTATTTTGAGAATGAGGGTTTCGTCATTTATTGAGTTGATGTGAGCCAGAGTTGGGCCTCCTCTATGTTGTGTAAATACGAACCTTGGAATTTCCGAGATTGTGGGGAATGACACACAAATTCAATGTAGTCCATGGACCTAGGAGCATCTTCCTCTGGACCTGTAGATAAAGAATAGTTGCTGACCCAGGGAAGCATTGCTTTAGGTAAACTTGCCTAGGATGAACATGGCTGGATCAAAGTGTGTTGGATTGGGGTACTTGGGTAGAAGCCATATCAGGATGGTATACTTGTTTGCATATTGATCCACTAAGAAGCCTCTAGTCACAGCATAGAACACACCCCCATCTCTGTCCAGCAGGGACACTATGTCGCCAACCTCAAACACGGTTCCCTATCAGGGGAGGTACCAATGAAATTATCCTATAGAATAATTCTCTCCCCCACCTTGTGTTCAATGGAGTTTGCAGTGACCATGTACTGTTGGCTGTGTGGAGCCAGTATTGGCCGACCCTGATTCAAACTCCGCCTACTTTTAGAATTAGAGATAGTGCCATGACTGCTACCTGAAAGAGGAGGTGTTTCTGCTTTATCTCGACTGGAGGTAGCCCCTTTTGTGACATCTGGTATGGAAGCTCCTTTGGTGACATCTAGTGTGGAGGTATCCTCTTTTAAAACAGGTTTATCAGTAGAAGTGGTGCCATTTGAGGGGGAAGTGGGGGGAATAGAAGTAGCATGTGGTATAGGGGTAGCGGAAGTGACAGGTTGCTGCTGTAGTTGTCTAGCTCTAGCTCTCTCATGAGACCTAGTAGTTCTTCGTGTGGTCATTCCTAGAGTAGGAAGGTCTGGTTGAGGGCTAGCTGTATGTACCTGAACAGACTTTGCTGTGGATTTTTGCTGTTTCCCAATGTGTGAAGTTTCTGAACACTTCTCCGTACTACTTGAGGAAGAAGAGGGAGCTGGAGACGACTTGGCATTCTTCGCAGCTGTGTGACAATCCAGGCAAAGTATTGCACCTCCTTTATCTCTCTGCCACATCAAACTGGAAGTAACTTTGCATCTTGAACAAACGGGTTCACAATCAGACATTTTCACCAAAATAAAGCGCACTCTAAACTTTAACCCTTGTAGTTAGAACTTCTTTTCACCTCAAGCATCTTTTGTTGTTAGTTTGACCAGATTCTTTCTCCCACCCCTAACTCCCGAGAAAAGGTGAAAGACGAGACCACCCATTTGACACCACTAAATAGTCATAGTCTAGACATGTCTCTACGTGGCTGAGTCCTTGTGTAGCGACGAGCGTGGCCAATGGTTTGTGGTACCTTTCAGTATTTACCCAATGGAAGAGATGGTTTAAGAGCTACCTGTTGCTAGTGAAAAATCACACTGAGCTGTTATATACCACTGTCTTGCCTCCATGGCCAGTAACCAGCAGGACACATCCAATAGGCAAGAAGGAATACCAGTTCCTGACTCTAGGCTCTTCAAGCTCAAAGATCACTGTTCTGAATCCTTCCTTGTCATGAACCAGCTCCGTAGAGAAGGGCAACTGTGTGATGTCACTTTTAGAATTGGTTCAGAGACATTCACTTCTCACAGAGTTGTGGTTGCCAGTATCAGTCCATACTTACGTGCAATGTTTACATGTGGTATGAAGGAGAGTTCACAAGATGAAATAGAGCTGAGAGGTATTGAGCCACAAGCCATGGATTCTCTCATTAACTATGCCTACACAGGTGAAGTCTTGATTACCATTGACAATGTCCAAGACCTCCTCCCTGCAGCTGGAATCCTCCAACTGAAGGATCTGAAGGAAGCTTGCTGCGCCTTTCTCAGTGACCACATGGACACTTCCAACTGTCTTGGGATAAAGCAGTTTGCTGACCTGCACTCTTGTCCGGAATTACTCAAGAAAGCTAATCGTTTCATTGTCCGCAAGTTTATGGACATTACTGTTCACGAAGAATTTTTTCAACTTCCCCAGCAAGTGCTGAAAGAGATTCTAGATAATAACCATCTCCATGTTGACTCAGAGATGCAAGTCTATAAAGCATTCATTTCCTGGGTCAATCATGACCTGGAAGCACGTACTCCACTAGCTTTTGAACTGTTTGACTTCATCAGAGTCTCTCTGATCCCCAATGAGTTTTGGGTGCAAGTCTTTCACAGTGAGCCAGTCTTCCAGAAGAGTCAAGCATGCTATGCCTTCCTTAAGGGGTATTTAATGGGTGTGCATTACGACACAATCGACAAAGAACCACGCTCTCCCATCAAAGCCATCTACACTGTTGGTGGAAGGAACAGTCAACAATGCCTTGCTACAGCAGAACGTTTCATCAATGAAGATGGGCGCTGGGAGGAACTGCCTCCCATGAAGCAGGTACGTACAGCTGTTGCTGCTGGGTCTCTGGAAGGCAAGCTGTATGCAGTTGGTGGGGAGTGTGAGACACGGTTTGTCCGTGAGGGGACTCAGTACTTGACATCAGTGGAGTATTATGATCCTATTCATAATGAGTGGACTAATGTGGCAGATATGAAATTCCCAAGATCTTTCACAGCAGTCTGTGCTATGAATGGTGAGTATTGTAATAGTTATCTAACGACACCAACTTCTACTGTTGGTCAGTAATGAAACTGAAATTATATTTTAAGCAACTAAGACTTTCGGTTTGTCCCTCACACAGTTAGTGACAGAGGTGGGATGTATGAGAGAGTATGCATTTGAGTACCTCTGCCATAGTCTCTATTTATTTATTTATTTATTTATTAGGAAAGCTGTATGCAGTGGGTGGGGAGACCACAGCTCATTGCTACAAGTCTGTGGAGGAATATGATCCACTTAGCAACACGTGGACACGCATTCCAGATATGCACTCTGCTCGTTCTGGTGCCGGTTGTTGTTCAATGGATGGCCGCCTTTATGTTGTCGGAGGACAGGACAGAGCCATCCACCACTCATCCATAGAATGCTATCATCCAGAAGACAGATGTTGGTGTCTCTGTGCCTCCATGCGTATTGCCCGCTCTGGAGTGGCTGCTGTAGTGTTTGGTAGACACATATATGCTATAGGAGGGCGTGACCGACATAGGCAGGTCTATCATGACATTGTAGAGAGGTATTTACCTGAAGAAAACAGTTGGGAGAGTTTTCATAGACTCATTCATCTGAGAGCGTGGCCATCAGCATGTGTGTACCAAGGCCAGCTGTATGTGATGGGAGGATATGATGGGCAGCATCGGCTAAAGAGTGTGGAGAAATTTGACATGGAAGAGAAGAAATGGAAGAAAGTTGCTGACATGAATGAGTTCCGTGCTGGCTGTGGTTCTGCTGTACTCTGAGCTTTGTGAGTAGGTGTAAACTAGATGATAGTGTATGTGCCATTTTTTATCCATCATAACTTTTATAACTGCAATGAAAAATACTTAGTTGAAGTATAAAAATAATTATGCTGATAAAATATCCCTAAAGAATTTCCTTTAGCATTAAAGAGGCCCCAAGTGCCTCCTCTTCTCATCACTGAGGTCAGGATGCCACACGTCAATACTGAGGTACACTGCTGGTTCCTCTCCAATGTACCATATCTCCTTCTCAAAAGACTCGTCAATCACTCCAATCTGGTGACTCCCTATTATCCTGAGGGAATAAAGATATAAATAAACTAAGTTATTTTTAGCATCTTTACTTTGTTTCTTCTGCTACTCTAATCTTGATACCACCCTGGACATCAACCTGGAGTCCCACCACCACCTGTAACTTTGTGTTGGTCCCCCCTACGTGGGAAGCAATGTGAGTCTGGGGGGGAATGCTGGAAAACTTAACGGTCCCTCGTCTACAGCCTGCTGCTTCGGGGAAAGTTTCAACCAGAGCACATGTTTTGGGAGTCTTCTGACAGTTCTTCAAGTTCTTCTTTCCCTTGGAAAATAAGACGTAATGAGGTGTATTCACATTGTTACCTCCACCTATGAAAACCATCCCATCAGCATCAAATATAGCTAGTGCCTCGCTGCAAGATACAGAACATTCCATGACAATGAGAGGGGCGTGGTTAGCATTGAGTGTACCTGGTAATTATCTTCATGTTTTTTTCGACTCTGATGATATCTGTCATGTATCCAGTGACATCAACAGTCCACCATGGCTGTGCCCTCAGGCCTGGTTCATTAACTGTTGACCTCTGCCACACTGAAGGGAATAGCTGGAGGGACACACCTTCCCCATACAGGACCAGTGCCTGAATACGAACACATGATAATACTATATTGCAAACTTTGAACCTTGCAGTCATTGACCTCTTCAGATCTGTTGAGTCTAGTGAGAGTATCCCCAGCATAATTGTAGAAGTGACCATTGTTACGTACATCTGCATCCTGTCTAATTCCCTCCATTAGCAGAGGCAGAGCCTGTTCATAATGTTTTTCCCTGTAGAGGAGGTATCCTAATTGAGCCTGTCCAAAGTGGTTCCCCTCAAACTTCACCACGGCTTTCTTGAAGTGAGATTTTGCCTTCCTGGTGTTGCCTTGGATGAGATAGAACATCCCTAACTTGTTGGCATACATCATATCTTCACTGCGTAGCTCTACCAATTTCTCCATTCCCCTGATAGCCAGCTGCTGTTTCCCTCTCTCCCAGGCTCTGTCTGCCATGGCAGTCAGCGCAGCCACTCTTATTGTCTCGCTGCTAATGGGACTCTCTAGTCCTGCCTTACGGAAGAAATCAATAGCACTGTCTTTTAGTTTGTTGCTCCTCTTCTCCTCGGCCATGTGGTATAGGGTGATCCCTTTCCCAAATAGTGCCCGTGGGCTCTGAGGAAAGAGGCTGAGGATGGCATTGAAGCGTTCAAGTGCCTCCTGGTATTTCCTACCCACCACAAGATTGTCTGCTGTCATGATATCCATCATGTGAGGTCGATCAGGGTCATCTACCGGTATAGGTTGGCGCAGCACTCTGTCACTTTCCTTGGTCAGTCTTTGTATCTCATCATTCTTTCTTGCTTGATGGTTTGGCGTCCTATTCCTGTCTTTCGGCTTGCTTTTAGTTTCAGATTCATGCGACTTCTTGTGTGTCTGTTTCTGTTTCTGTTTATCAGTCTTTTGTCGAGGACTAACTACCCTCGCTGGATGGCGAGTTCTATTAGAGAAGATTGTCTTGTTATAGTATGATAAATAATAGAAGAGACTGACAGCTGCCACTGCAAGCAGTAAGACCAGTAATATCCACCTCATCCTTGTACTCTGCCATTGCTGTTGCTCCTTCAACACCTTTTGCTTCCTAGATTGTCTCTCTGCATGCAATGTCATTTAACATTTTGTCACACAATGTTAGCTAACAGATAACTACTACCTAACTGTATGGCGGCTAAACACACCCCTTATAGCAGATCCTTCAGCAATCTTCGCATCAATCACTCCATTCTCTCTCTCCTCTGGCGAGCCTTTCCCCGCTCTCTGAGTAGCCATATACTGCTCAGCATGCAGCAACACCACGTACCTATAGCTTCAGCCCTGCCTAGTGGCCTCCCTCCTCCTCTCTGACTTCCGGTCAAGCCAAAGCTTCTCCAGGTCCACGTGGACGAATAATGGAAGAAACGCTAGTGAAGCTGAAGTTTCCTGGGATGGGTAGAGGGATAGGGGTCGAGGTTAGGGACGGTACTGGTGATGGTACTGTGGAAAGTCATATAGAGGAGAGTTCTGAGAGTGAGATAACCAGAGCTATGGTTGCCAATCACAACAGGAAAGGAAAGAAGTCCGGAGGCTTCCAATCCATGGGTCAGTGTGTGTTGGCATCATTTACTATACAATGAGGACAACTGAGTGATAATACCTGAAGGGTACTGTATTATAACTAGGATTCAGTTCTGGAGTATTCACTGGGATTATGAGGAAGGGCTATAGAGTCCCCACACCCATACAGAGAAAGGTGTGTTCTGTAGAGGAGGGAGGGGTCAATGTGAGAGTAATTATTGGAAGGATAATTTCTCAGTGTATCCCTTTAATCATGGATGGCAAGGACGTTGTTGCCATGGCAAGGACTGGCTCAGGGAAGACAGCAGCATTCCTATTGCCTATGTTTGAACGTCTGAAAACTCATTCCACTAAGGTTAGCCTCGTCTCCTCTAGCCATTTTTCTTGGACCTTTCTTCCTCTTATGTATTCACAGATGGGAGCAAGAGCTGTCATACTGTCTCCTACCAGAGAACTGGCCAATCAAACTTTCAAGTTTGCTAAGGAGCTAGGTCGGTTCACGTCCCTTCGAGCTGCACTAGTTCAGGGTGGGGACAGCTTGGAGGATCAGTTTTCAACCATTCATCAGAACCCAGACATGTGAGTATGACTGTGTGACATGTGGTCACATGTGGATCAATAATCAGATATTAGAATTGTAGCCACTCCTGGCCGGTTCATCCATCTCCTTGTTGAGATGGATCTCTTCCTGACGTCAGTTGAATATGTTGTCTTTGATGAGGCTGACAGACTCTTTGAAATGGGGTTTGCAGAACAGCTCCAGGACATCATCCGACGTTTTCCTGAGTCTCGACAGACCCTCCTCTTCTCTGCTACTCTGCCTGGGATGCTGGTGGAGTTTGCCAAGGCTGGTCTGAAGGACCCTGTCTTGGTGAGGTTGGATGTCGACTCTAAGTTAAGTGATCAGCTCAAGCTCTCCTTTCTCTCTGTGCGAGCAGAAGACAAACCATCAGCTCTCCTCTACCTTCTCCATGGAGTCATCCCCTCGTCAGAGCAGACAGTCATCTTCACTGCCACTAAACACCATGTGGAATACTTGAGAGAGGTCAGAGACAACTATATCACCACCACTCAGTCTGCCTGTATTACCAGATCAAATGAATGCCAGTCCCCCCCCATTCAGTCTGCCTGTAATACCACAGTACTCCCCCTCCCTCCATTCAGTCTGCCTGTAATACCACAGTACTCCCCCTCCCTCCATTTTGCAGAGTTAAAAATAATACTTCTGAATTTGGTTAGTCAGATTGTCCGCCACAAGTTAATGTTATGGATTTTTGTATATAAAATCGAGAAAAACAAACTAAGAGTCCGTACATGTGGCTCTTACAGTAGTGCAGAGTGTATGCAGCTGCCAAAAGCACTGTAGCCTATTCTCAGAAAAAGTGGATTGGTCATGTTGACCAACTACTTGGCCATTTGATTGGTCAATTTACAGATTTGGCAGGACATTGTCCAATGACTGGCTGTTATTTTTAACTAGCTAGATAAACTGGATGTCTGCAGTGATCTGTTCTCTCTTATTATCATGTCTGCCCCCCCCCCCCCCCCTCTCATGGTCATGTTATCATATCTGTGTAGTTGTTGGAGTTGGCTGGAGTGTCATGTACATACATCTACAGTTCCCTGGACCAGACTGCTCGGAAAATAAATGTGGCGAAGTTTGTTAGCAAGAAAGTGTCTGTTGTACTTGTCACAGATATTGCTGTATGTTTTCTCATTACTGAGAGTGACGAGGTAAGGTGTGACTTTTGTTACAGGCACGTGGAATAGACATCCCATTGTTGGATAATGTCATCAACTACAACTTTCCTGCTAAATCAAAGCTATTTGTGCATAGAGTTGGTAAGTCTTGTCACACTTTACCATTTTGTTGTGACTGTCATGTGATGTAGGGCGTGTGGCCAGGGCAGGGAGAAGTGGTTCAGCGTATTCTCTTGTGGCACCTGACGAGGTGGCATATATGTTGGATTTACATCTATTCTTAGGCCATTCACTTCAGCTAGGAGTGCATGGTTCTTCTCCACACGCATCTGGTAGGCCCCTCCCAATTCCATGTCTCAGTCACACCCTTTCCCTTACCTAGTGTAGGTGTGTATGGGACTATTCCCCAATCTCTGTTGGACCAGGAAGATGACCTTATCAGAAAGCTCTACCAAACATCGCCTGATCTCCATGACCTTAAGCGTGTGTCAGAAAACTCTCAGAAACAGTATGTTCGATCACGTAGTCAGGCAGCACCGGAGTCAGTGAAACGAGCAAAGAAATTGCTATCTCCTCTCCCTCTCCATCCCATGTTTGAAGAATTATGTTCAACGGGTGAAAAGGAGCAATGCCAACTCCTAAACAGCCTGAAGTGCTACAAACCATCACAAGTATTGCCATACAACAATCCACTGACTGTAAGCTCAGCAAACATGCATGTATTCTGTTCTGCAGACAATATTTGAAATCAATTCCACGGCAAAGTTGAGAGCTAAAGAGATCATGAGGACAAAGAGGTGAGTGTGAACTACAGAAGTGCAGTGTTGGCTGTGGTGATGGTGGACATGGTACAGGCAACATCATTCAGCTGTGATCCAAACTGACAGAGAGCAGAAGATGGAGGATCTGGAGAGGATGAAGACCATAGACATCAGTTCTAATGAGCAGGACAGCCATGAGCTAGTGCAAGATGCATTTCAGACCGAACACTCTGCCAAAGAAGAACTGAGGAAAAGTAAGCAACTCTCATGATGTGGCCCTACCCACTCACCTATATGTCTCCATCTTTTTTCTTTCTAAGGGAACAAGAGCAAAAGAGGAAGTGTGAAGGATTCCAGTCACTACATCAGCCATTTTCCAAGGGACTTGCACTCAGAGAAGGGCCTTTCTCTGAGAGAAGGGAAATTTGATGTCCAAGCAAGTGGTGTGACGCTGGATCTAGATGGAGATGATGAAACTACCTTTAGAAGAGTTAATGCTGTCAAGAAATGGTAAACCCAGTGCTGTATAATTAGTATATCCAGTGATGTATAGTAAATTATTAGTAAACTATTAATATACCAATTCCATGTAACTTTGTCTCCCCTGTAGGGATAGAAAACGGAAGAAGTTTGTTGGAGATAGTGGAGAAAAAATTATGAAGAACAAACGGATCAAGACAGAGTCTGGTCATTGGATAAAGGCCTCCTATAAATCTAGTGCCTATCAGGAGTGGAGAGACAAGCACAAAGTAGAGGCCTCTCTGACTGGACAAGAGGAAGGAGACAATAACAAACTTCATCAGAAGTACCTTTCCCCGAGACAGAGAAGTGGTCTTAGGAAAGTGGGTGGCAGGAGAACTCATAGAGGTCAGGGTGCAAAGGAACCAGCAGCTGGTAGAACTCGTGGAGGTCGGGGTGCAAAGGAGCCAGTGGGTGGCTTGAAGTCAAAGGCATCCATTTTAAAGAAGAGGCAAAAAAGAGAATTTATGGAACGGAGAAAAAAGATGAAAATGAGGAACAGAACCAAACAAACAAGAAAGAAATAACTTTAGACATGTTTCAATTCCAATTGCTTGCATACTTCCTTCCTTTTACTTGCAATACTTCCAGCTCCCTGAAACAACATTTACACAGTCTCACAGCAGATAGCTGGAGTCGTGACATTACAAACCTCTTAACCTCCTTCAGCTTCTCTTTCCTGGAGTGATTTTCCTCTTTGAGTAACCTGAGGGCTTTGTGTGTGGGTAGGTACAAGTTGGGGTCTCCATCAGTTCGCAAGTAGAGTCTCTTCCAGAGAGTGACATTGAGAGCTGTTACTGTAATGAGCAGGACTGAAGGATTCTTCTCATAGAGAGGGTTCAACATGGATTTATACTGGGGTGCTTTAGACAGGAAGTCCCTGAGGGCAGGGCAGGGCAGGGCAGGGAGTATATTAGTTTTGTAGGTATAATAATTACGTATACCATAAAGAGTGTGTCCGCTCTTTCAACCTAGTCATTAACCTTTCTTTGGGGGTGTCGTACAGAAAATTACCTGATGTTTGGGGGGAGGGAGGTGGGTTAGAGACAAACATGAGACTGACCTACTCAACTGACCATATTCAGAGCTATACGAGTGAACAAAGAGAGAGTGCAGGAAACACTCATTGAATTCAAATGAAAGAGGATATTGCTGCATCACCTAGATGTGATCATGCAATAGTTACACGTATCTCTAGAGTACGTGGTCCTGACCTGCCAGACAGCATCCAAAAATAAAAGAAATATGGGAGCCTTCTCTCTCTCAGGAGCAGAGGCAACTGGATGGTGACGCAAACTGAACTGATAACCTCCATTTAACCACTCTCTCTCCACGAGATCTACAAACCTGTGACACTCACATAATTCACCCGGACTAGGGACTAAGACCAGTGGACTCACCCTGACATAGTCCTGCAATGATAGTCCAGGAGAACCTGGCTAAGAGATGTTAGCTGGAGAGTGGCATCTGTACTCAGAGCTCCATGGACAACAACACTAGTTCCTACAAAGTGTCAGAGGTACATGATAGCCAGCCACTGTGTGGATTAACTGTACCATCATTATGGACGTAGAGAGCTATCTTCCTGGAATACTCTAACAGCCTGGAGACATGTACCAACCAACCACTACCTTCCAGTCTACCATACCAACTGGAACTGGTGCTGAGGGAGGGGTCAGAACAAGCTGGTGTGTGTGTGTGTGTGTGTGTGTGTGTGTGTGTGTGTGTGTGTGTGTGTGTGTGTGTGTGTGTGTGTGTGACACAGTAACTTGGAAATCATCTCATAAATATTGTTATGACAGGACAAAATGGCCAACAGAAGTTGCCTTTTCAAAGATGAGAGGTTTCACTGCCACCTAGAATCCCACCTATTGCACATACCTTCTACTAGCCTAGTGAAGGATGATTGAATTACAGTTGGTGTCTCAAATTTTGCATGTTCTACCTTCCACTGTGGATAATGTTCCGGCATCTCCACACCCCCACCTAAAGGAAAAGGGCTTATAAAATACATGCCACACCTTTTCCTTTAACTGACCTTTGCTCATGTGCTGAAAGGCAATATTCTGGGGACGGATATCAATAATTCTCCCTCGACTTCGACTAGGTAGACAAGCATTGAGCATATTCACATCCTCTTTCAGCTTTTTGTGGGTGTGACCACTCAGAGGTTGACCACACCTTATCAGAACAGCCTGATTCAAATGATGGTGGAAACAGACAATTGGGAATCTGTGACCATGCCTAAACGCCGACACCTAAAGGAGGAGAATACCAGTCACATGACTATAACAAGTGGGAGTTCCTTGTGGTATTGGGTACACACCTTGACAATGTCTCCATCAGTAATAGAGCTAGGAACAATCACTTGTTGAGGGTATGAAGGACAGAGTGTAAAGCCTCTGTTAGCATTACTAACACGAAATCTCTCTTTCATACACTTCCATCGAGCCACTAGTGAGTCAGCAGGAGAGCAGCCCCACCCGCTGGGGGCCAGTAGCTCACGAGGACAGAAAGTGAATGCATAGAGCTGGTCAAAGTGCTCTTTAGAAATGGATAGGAGGAGTGGTCTTTAGTGACATCAAGTAAAAGAGACAGACCTGGTTTAGAGAGGACTTCCAAAGCATCCACTACATCCTTACACTCCTCAAGGGAAGGGAATTCTAGATGAAGCCGGCGGAAATCTTTGAGATAGATCACAGTGGAATTGGTTCCCAATTTATATTCCAAATGACTTATAGATGTATGCAAGACCTAGAATCAGTATCATTATTATAGGACCTTAATATATGAAGGAGCCATTATAGAGCACATTGTACAGTTCAATTAGGCCCAGTCCAGCCTCTAATACTATCTATAATGGCCCATACCATCCATAATGGGCCAGGGTGCAAATCTCTTTAATGGCTAAAGGGACAGCTTACTGTGACCTCATCTTCAGCATTCTGTTTTCGAGTAGAGAAGATTAGGAAGAAGGCAGTGATACAGAGGGTTCCTTCTACGGACGGTGCACGCCCTCCCAACACCTGGAACTTCACCTTATCCACTACAGGCCTCTTCACATGCTCCATAAGATCCATAATCCTCGATTCACCTCCGTCCACGTGCCCACCTCTGACTGTCCACCAAGTACGTACCTACTTCACCTCTGTCTGGCCAACAAGGTACGTACATACGTTATAACTCTATTTGGATCCCACTAAGCTGACTAAGCAAGTTTCTGGGCATGCTTAGTAGTTACCTACCAATTTGGCGCGGAATCGAATACATCTCTAAGTTCACCTTTTTTTGAAATGGATGCAGAACAAGAGATAAGAGAGCACCAGAGAGAGTTTTTAGATTTTTTGGATGATGAGGTAAGTTGCTAGTCCAGTCAGCTATATTGGAGCTCATCTCCTCTCACAGGGAGACCAAGGTGTCTATTATAACAAGGTCAGGGAAATGATAAGGTCACAAGGCCGAAGGCTTATTGTAAATGTTAATGATCTCCGCAAGAAAAATGCCCTCCGAGCAGTGAAGTATGTACTGATACTAACTGAGTGTTTGCAGACTGCACTTTGACCCTGCGATGTCTTACAGGTTGCTAAACGAGGCACAGTTAGAGATACTGTCTTTCCAGCGCTCTGTCAGAGAGTTTGTGTTGACTATTGATGATGCCTATGGGAAGCAGTTTGAAGAGTTTTTTGTTGGCTTTGAAGGAAACTTTGGAGGGAAACATGTCACTCCAAGATCCCTCTCTGCTCGTCACCTTGGCAACCTCATCTGTGTGGAGGGAATTGTAACCAAATGTAAGGAGGACCCTACTATGCTAAAATGATAAACTCCACCCATTTCTCCTCCCCTAGGTTCTCTGGTCAGGCCTAAGGTGGTCAAGAGTGTTCATTATTGTCCTGCAACGAAGAAGACCATTGAAAGGAAGTACACAGATTTGACCTCTCTTGACCCCTTCCCTACCTCTGGTGTCTATCCTACTAAGGTAGAGAAGGGTCCTTAATTAGCATTACATACAATATACAACTCAGTCCCCTCCCCTCAAAACAACAACAACAGCAGCAATAACAACAACAATGCAATATTGTTTGTTTACCAAGACCAATCACCAGTAAACACATTCCTTCCTTTCCCCATAGGATGAGGATGGAAACCTTCTGGAGACAGAATATGGATTGTCTGTCTATAGAGACCATCAGACACTCAGTATTCAGGAAATGCCGGAGATGGCACCAGCAGGACAGCTCCCTAGATCCGTTGATGTGATTCTAGATGATGATCTGGTGGACATTTGCAAGGTAACTAGCTAGACACAAACCTGAACCCCTTGACTCTCTGGTCCACAAACCTGAACCCCTTGACTTCTCTGGTCCACAAACCTGAACCCCTTGACTCTCTGGTCCACAAACCTGAACTTCTCAACTCTCTGGTACCATTCATTTGATGTCATTCTCACAATTCACACAGCCAGGGGACAGGGTTCAGATTGTGGGTAACTACCGATGCCTTCCCTCAAAGCAAGGAGGATATACTAGTGGAACATTCCGCACCATTTTACTTGGGAACAACGTCATTGTCCTCTCAAAGGAAGTGTCTCCTCTCTTCACTGCTAAAGATATTGCAAAGATTAAGCGATTTTCTCGTAGTAAGCAGTACGACCCATTTGAGGTGTTGGCACAGTCCCTGGCTCCTTCTATCCACGGTCACGAGCAAATAAAAAGGGCAGTCCTCTGCCTGCTTCTTGGAGGAGTGGAGAAAATTCTGGAGAATGGGACTCGACTTAGGGGGTGAGTATCAGGGGGTGGAGTAAACCCCTCCCTCTGCATGAATTGACCACAGAGTGGCTAGTAGAATCCTTAAATGCTGAATTGAGAGAAAATGTTATTAGAGTACACTGTATTCTATATAATTGTAGTGACATAAATCTGCTGTTGATCGGTGATCCGTCCACTGCCAAGTCACAGATGCTTCGCTACGTGTTACATTCTGCTCCTAGGGCAGTTACAACCACTGGGCGAGGATCCTCAGGTGTGGGACTCACTGCTGCGGTCACCACTGATATGGAAACCGGAGAACGTCGCCTTGAAGCTGGAGCTATGGTTCTTGCTGATAGGGGTGTGGTGTGTATTGATGAATTTGATAAGATGAGTGACTTGGACAGGACAGCTATTCACGAGGTGATGGAACAGGGAAGAGTAACCATTGCTAAGGCTGGGATCCATGCCAAGTTAAATGCCCGCTGTAGTGTTCTTGCAGCTGCCAACCCTGTGTGGGGCAGAGTGAGTTAATATCCCATCTGTTTTATGGGGAGCTAAAGGGTTAATATTTATCTCCTGTCTAGTATGATGAGTACAAGTCACCGATGGACAACATCGGTATGCAAGACTCACTTCTCTCACGTTTTGATATCATTTTTGTGGTTCTGGACGAGATGGATCCTGATAATGACCGGAGGATATCTGAGCACGTTCTCCACATGCACCGCTATCGTAACCCAGAGGAAAAGGTTACCTTTTATCAGTCAGCATACCAAATAAGAATTTGAAGAAAATCCTCTTTTTTTTTCCTTTTTTTTTCCAGGAAGGAGAAGCCATGGCTATGGGTGGGGGTATCCTTGCTACTGGTGGAGTGGGGAGTGGTCAAGAGAATACCCACGGTATTGAAGATTTCAATGATGATAACAAACACATCTTTGAAAAGGATGACCAGCTTCTCTATGGAAAAACAACATCTCAAAAAATTGTTTCCAGTAGATTCTTGAGGAAGTACATTCATGTCGCCAGAGTTCTGAAGCCTGTATTGACCAGGGAAGCATGTGACATCATTTCCACTGAATATGCTAAGCTCCGGGCACAGGAAACGGTAGGATCTGGCCGAGCAAAGACCCAACCAGTTACAGCGAGGACCCTAGAAACTCTTATACGATTGTCAACTGCACATGCTAAGGCTCGCATGAGCAAGCGAGTTGAGCTGGTTAGAAAAGTATTTTATTTTTCTCTAGACATTTATCTTTTGCTGTATCTAGGTCGATGCTGAGTCAGCAATAGAGCTTGTCAACTTTGCCTATTTCAAGAAAGTATGTTATTAGCTGTATGTTATGAAGAAAGCTGCTGTAGTGTTAGCTGCCCTCCTTTCTCCTGCATTCAGGTGATTACCAAGCCTCGTAAAAAGAAGCAAAAGGAAGATGGAGTAGAAGAAGATGAGAATACACCCTCATCTCGTAAACGGTCTCGTACTACTACTCATGAAGGACCAAAGAAAACACCTAAACTCCGCCCAGGAGACCCAAACTACGACCCTTATGACTTCACCAGCAGTGATGAGGAGGAACACATGACTCGCTCACATGATCAGACTGATAAGTCACATGACCAGGTGGGTGAGTCTATGGACACTGGCAGTGCTGAGACTACATCCCGGGTCAGTATGGATGCAGAAAGGTAAAGTTTTATAATTATAGTGTACAAATAAGCAAGCACAACTTCTTTGTTATTCGACAGACTCTCTCATTTCCGGTCATCTGTTAGTAGAGCTTTTTCAGCTTGCAACTCTCAAAGCATCTCTGTAAATGAACTGACAGAGTATGTCAACTCTGAGGCCCCCACTCAGTATTCTGGGCCCGAAGTGATGGTGGGTTTAGAGTTAATGCAAGATGCCAACCAAGTCATGGTGTCAGAGGGTGTGGTCTTTCTCATATAACAATTCCACATATTGTTAATTCCTTCTACCAAGGTTGAAACACTGAGCATTATTACAAAGTATTGTTTTAAAAGGGTTATGTAAATATGTGTTTGTAAGACAAATTATTCAGTACTTAAGTCTTGTACATGAACTCAAAATTAATAAGTGTTGCATGGAACATTAGATACTACAGTTCCACATCACTGATGTATGTCTTTGGTATAACAATCTCATCTCGTGTGCTGTCCTCATCTTGTGTGAGGTGATCCTGTGTCTTTTTGGACAGTGTGAACTGGTTATTGGTGTCCATCAACTAATACATAAAAAATTGTTATTTGCCAGATTAAAGTGCAGATCTGATGATAATTTCTACAGTGTGCCTGCTATGTAGTTACCTTTGGTACATATACTTGAGGTGGTGGTGGTGGTGGAGCTTTTCTGGGAGTTAGTTTAAAGAATGTACCCAGGACCTTGCTGGCAGTGGAATCTACTGGCTCGTATACAGTGGGAGGAGCCATCCACCAATTTAATCCAATGAAAACGAGTAAAACAAATGCCCACTCTGCAAGGATAGTAGCGAGACTGTCTGTAGTAATCTGCCACCAGGTGTCGGGATTGTTGATGATCTGTTCTATGATCCACCATAGAATCAGCCCCACCCCCTCAATGGGAGCTACGAATCTGTGTAAAGTCAAGTGTTAACACGTGACATGGCCGGAGTGATCAATGTCCAACTTACATAATGATGATGACCCATATCCATGGGAGTGGCCAGTCCCCAATACCATACTCATTGTAAAGTTCTCTCCGAAATTTCAATATTCCAACCCGAATTACAAGAAAGACCATGAAACAACCCGAGAGGATCAGTGCATAGGCCCAGACATTGTCTTGGTTCACCAACACATCATAATTTGTAGCTGATACTGTACCCAACAGGAACATACTTAAGCTCACTATTACTGTAGCAGGGATACGTCTAACTGCATCAAAAGAGGTAATCATCATGTGCATGCACATCACTATATTTTTTGACAGTCATGATCCATTATTTAGTATATACAATTAGTACCACATACTTCCAAAGTCTGTGAGTACATGAATAGGTAGTTCCATGAGGGAAATGAGTGAACTGAGACCAGCAAACGTCAGACAGAGAAAGAAAATTATTGCTAGGAACCGACCAGCTGTAATACTGCTATAGAGGAGGGGCATCCTATACCAAAGACATCGATTACAATATATAAAGTGGCAACTGTTGATTAATACCATATGAATGTGAGGCCTGTGTTGCTCGGTCCATTGTATTGTAGCGTCTTCACAATAGTCTCCTCAGTATCTCCTTGCTTCAGTTGGACTGAGAACACTGTAGAGAACACTAAAATGCCACACATTAAACTGACAATATTGTTGAAGAAAGGAGTCATGGAACCAAGCTTCACAGCTCCCTGTGATCGTTTCATAAACGTAGCAAAGGTCAAGAACGTCCCCAAACCAGCACCTGGAAATTAATTTTTGAAATGTCATGATTTATTACATCCATATAAGCTCCTTTTCACCTGTATCCCAGGCATTTTGAGAAATAGCATCCAACCATAATTCTGAAGTTTTTAGACTTGCTACACATTCAGGAAATCACATTAAAACTTTGCAGCATTCTTTTTATAGTTATGTACCCCAGTTAGGAGAGAACATGTGTTTGATTCCTTCAGAAGCATAGGGAAGAAAGAGAGCCCAGTAGAAGCTAAGTACTATAATACCAAGGAGGATGGGAACTATAACTTTATTCACTGGTTCTATAGTAGCCACTCCTCTGATGACAGACAAACCAGCAGCAAAAATAGCAATTCCATGGAAACCAACTGGCCAAGATGAAGCCTGTAATAATAATAATATTAACCTAGTATTATTATACTGTTGATAATAACTATGTGACCTGCAGATCATTCCATGTGCTATTTGACACGATGATGGTCTCTGGGAGTGATGTGACACAGGAATGGATGAAGTAATATCCACACCAACCAACAAGCACAGAGTAGTAACTCCTGAAAAATCACAAGACTGTATAATAGTATATAGTACTCACTCATACTAGGATATTGGGTGGAATGCACTCAAAGATATATGGCATCCTTGAGTAGTAATCATGGTCCTCACCCATACTAGGGGATATTGGATGGATGAAGGCATGCATAGCTGCTATATTCTCTGTTTATTGGTTATTTACCCCAAGCAAAATCCTACAAAAGCTTGGAAGCCGCCAATAAACCGATAGCTAGGGCCTATCAGCTTGTTATAGGACTCAATGGTAGATTTTTTAGTGAATCTCCCAATTCCATATTCTATGAGAATAATAGGCATTGACCAGAGCCACAGGAACATGAACCAGACAATAAGGAAGGCCAGGGCTCCTGCAGAATGAGAGAGGATTGCTCTGATGACTGCAAGGCAGATCACACATACACTATAGCTAATTACCTCCTTCTTGTGCATTATTAGCCACAATCCTAGGGAACCTCCAAATGTTGCCAGTCCCTACAACTGCTCCCAACATAGACAGAAGGACAGCAAAGGAAGAAGAAAATGTTCCCTGAAATCATAATATCAGTGCTACCAGCTATACACCACTAGACTATCTCACCTTTTCACTGGAAGTATTCTTTTTGAAGATCGACCTTACAATAGGGACATTACTAAACCTGGTGGTCTCCACACAGCAACACTGAAGGTGCTCTGCATCCTGTGGTGGAGAGTTATCTGGTCGCTTTAACAGAGGTGCATCCTCGGAGACCTCCATCGCAGACACTCAGCTACGCCCACTAACAGTTAATTTATTCTATAGCTCACATAGCTCCATCATGTGACTAGCCAAATTTAGTTCTTGATAATAGTATTATTGTGAATATTGATACACATAGCATAATTTCACAACTGTATCTCATTGTCACTACTCAATAGTTCATTTGAAGTGACTGTGTCAGTTCCTTTCTTACCAGTGAGCATTGGGTATGAACCAGATGTTTCTTGATTATTATACTCAAGTGGTTTGGGGGTAAGGTTGAAAAATGTATCCAGTATCTTGCTCTTTAAAGTTTGGTTATTGGGTTGATATATAACAAGTGGACTCATCCACCAATTCAGCCCTATCAAGGCAAGGAAGACGACTGCCCACTCTGTAAAGACAGTGGCTAGACTGTCTATAGTAATCTGCCACCAAGTGTCTGGATTGTTAATAATCTGTTCCACTATCCACCATATAAGTAGCCCTATACCCTCAAAGGGAGTTATGAATCTGTACGAAGTAAGATTAATAATAATCTATATACAATGTATTGGTTACTGCAACTTACACCACTAAAAATACCCATATAATTGGAAGAGGCCAGTCTCCTATACCAAACTCATTGTACAATTTTCTTCTGAATCTCATTACTCCATAACGTAGCACAATAAAGATCATGAAACAGCCAGAGAGGACAAGTGCATATGACCAGACTGTGTCCTGGTTCACCAGTATATTACTATCCAGTGCCGAACCACAGCCCAGCAAGAACAGAATGACAACCACAAGTATGGTGGCTGGGACACGCTTAACTAGAAAATTAACACACATCCAGTTCCTCACACAGACTGTATGCATCATAGCATGTCTTATCAATCTAAATTTACTTCCAAAATCTTCCAGAGCATGAACTGGTCTCTCGGTGCTTGTTATCATAGAACTTAAACCAGCCAAAGTAATACACAAGAAAAATAACACTGCCAGTATTCTTCCACCTTTGATGCTACCATATAGCAGGGGCATCCTAATATTTATAATAACACTATCACGAGTACTGGAGGAGCTAACCGGCACTATATCCTTTACCATATGAATGTGAGTCCAGAGTTGCTTGGTCCATTGTAGCGCAAAGTCTCCACAATCATATCATTACTGATTCCTTGTGCCAGCTGCACCGAGAATACGGTAGAAAAAATGAGAATTCCACACAACAAGCTGACAACATTATTCAGTATTGGAGTTATAATACCCAGCTTTACAGCTCCTTGTGATCGCTTCATGAAGGAAGCAAGAGTCAGAAAAGATCCTGCTCCAGCTCCTATGTTATTATTAGTAGCAAGTTACTATAGAGCACATCCATCATCATCATCATCATTATTATTATTATTATTATTATTATTATTATTATTATTATTATTATTATTATTATTGTTATTAGTTTTGTGCAGAGCTATACCTGTGTCCCAAGCATTTTGTGAAATTGCATCTAGCCAGACTTGAGATGATTTCAGGCTTGCTGCATCCAACGTAATATTATGACAAGTAATATTATTTTCAGGATATGAGAAATATTCCCACTTTACTGAAATTCTTGTGAATTGCTTAAAATGATAACTAAATCATGGAGGTAAAATTAATACTCTTCCAGAAACCATTTAATTATCAACTCCTAAGTAAATATCCACCCCCTACCCATAATAATATATATACCACCATTGTTAGTTGCACTTGATACATACCCCAGTTAGGAGAGAACATGTGTATAATCCCCTCAGAAGCATGAGGAAGAAAGATGGCCCAGTAGAAACTGAACACTATAAGACCAAGGAGGATGGGTACTATGACCTTATTCACTGGCTCTATGGTAGCCACTCCTCCAAGAACACAAGCACTAGCGAGCAATAACATGATGCCATGGAGTGCAACTGGCCAATGGGAATCCTGTAATTAATAATATTATAGGTAGTACTGAACCACACAGGAATTATTCTGTAGCTAGGCAATATTCCTATTCCAGCCAACAATCTTGGACCAACATTTACATAGTATGGTGATATTATGGAGAGCTCACTTGCAAACTATTCCATGTGCCATTGGAGAAAGAAATATTCTCAGGGAGTGGGTGAACACAAGTATATACCATGTAATACCCACACCATCCAACCAAGACAGAATAGTAACTTCTGCAAATATTATAGTTTAGTTATAGCGCAGTAACAATCAGGAACAATTTTACTCACAGAATACAAATGCCAGCCACAACTTGAAAGGCACCCATGAACCGATAACTTGGTCCAAGCAGCTTTGCAAATGCTTCTATGGGAGCCTTCTTAGTGAACCGACCAACTCCATATTCTATGATAATGATAGGAATTGACCAGAGCCACAGGAACATGAACCAGACAATAAGGAAAACGAGTGCTCCTGCAGAGAGAGAAGAGAGATGAAATCTAAAGCATGTTGTGATACTATAATCCACCTCCTTCTTGTGCATTGTTAGCGGTGATTCTAGGAAATCTCCAAATGTTACCAGTCCCTACTGCTGCTCCCAGCATAGAGAGTAGTACAGCAAAGGAAGAAGAAAAAGTGCCCTGAAAAGAAGATTATTGTGTAGCTAAACAAGCTAAGTATTGCTGCAGGCAACCTACACTCTCGTCGGAATCTTTCTTCTTAAAGATGGTCCGGATTACGGGGATTCGGCCTAGCTTAGTGCTCTCAAAGCCGCAACATTGCACCACTGCAGGCTCTTCGTTTTGCGAGAGAAAACGGAAATCTCGGCGTCTGATAAGTGGTGCTTTGTCGTCGGAGACCTCCATAGATTACCTTGTCAACACTTCTTGTAAGAATGCAACGAGCTAAGTTACTCCAGCCCCCGCCCCCTCGGATCTGACGTTTATCACGTCATGTGATGACTTGATGATGAATACTTCTCTATAAATGAATAGCTAAAGTTTAGCTAGCTAGTGAAAGAAAGCGAGTAGGCAGCTGGAAGATTTTTGGACGGTCTACCACACCACTGATCGGGTTTCAGCAGAATCTTTGAGGCCATCTGGACGTGAGGGGTCTATTGAATCTGTGGTAATTGTGGGCGTTAACCAGCTAGCTACCCCGAATAGCTAGCAATCTAGTTATAGTTGATCTGCTGATCTCCTCCACTCGTCCATCATCATGGTACTATTGACATGATTTAAATGTGCCAAGTTATGACACAAGTGTTTCTTTTCCCCCTCTTTAGTCAGGTGCTGCAGGGAAACAGGAACATTTGTACAAAGTCCTTGTTATTGGGGATTTAGGAACAGGGAAAACCAGCATCATCAAGAGATATGTCCATCAGTTCTTCTCTCCACATTATAGAGCCACTGTATCCACCTAACCCCCTCCTAACCCAACCCCCTTTAGTTTTGCTGCTGAACTTGAGTGTGGGCATATGTATGCATGTGTACTGGCAATAACATGGAACATTAGTTCTTAACACAGATATCTTTCAGATTGGGGTGGATTTTGCTCTGAAGGTCCTGAACTGGGACAGCACCACCACCATAAGATTGCAGCTCTGGGACATTGCAGGTATGAATGTGTTGATGGATATTCTGTCAATATTATGAGTGTATAGAGAGATGCTGTATATAGATTGTATAGAGCTAACTATGTGTCTAATAAGGTCAGATATCACATGTGGTGTTTAGAATACAGCCTACTTTGCACTCTTACAGTGACTTTAGGCAAATTAGCTTGTAGATTAGCATTGCTCTTACTCAAAATCATTAATTTTTATTTACAGGGCAAGAGAGATTTGGAAATATGACACGGGTAAGGCTTGGGTTAGATGTTTATTCACAAGTCCTTGCACTGCAACCACATTAGTCACCTCACACTTCAACAGTTTACCACATTATCTGCTATATTAGGAACTTAATATATTCAGTATACCTAAAAGGTATGACTGTACTACAACATAGTCTCACATTGGCCATAGAAATGTCCCTCAATCCTCATTCTCATTTCCTCAACATTCAGGTTTATTATAAAGAAGCAGTTGGTGCATTTGTAGTGTTTGATGTGACTCGATTGTCAACGTTTGAAGCAGTTCAGATGTGGAAGCAGGATTTGGATAACAAAGTTCTGCTACCAAATGGAAAACCCATTCCTGCAGTACTCCTGGCTAATAAGGTATGCATGTTACCCCCTAATTCTTCATTCTGCTGAATGTATGACCTCACTTTGTATTCCCTGCTTGACCTTTGACCCGTAGTGTGATCTTGCCAGTGAGGGTTTCTTAGGCAACGTTAACCAGCTGGACGAATACTGCAAGGATAAGAACTTTCATGCCTGGTTTGAGACATCAGCCAAAGAAAATCTGGGCATTGATGAGGCAGCGAGATGTCTTGTAGCTAAAGTAAGCTGGAACACACCATCTCAACTGGAAGAATGAATTACTCATGGTTTACTGACCTTTGCCCCTGTCCTTCAGGTCCCTCCGTTTTATTCCCATTATAATCATCACCACTCATTTTCTACCCTTCACTTCTTTCTTGTTCGTATCCCTGTCTCTAATTATGTGTGTTTGCATGCATGTGTATACGCACATACATGTGTGATGGTTTTATTTGTCCTATTCTTCAGATTTTAGAAAATGATGAGACTATTGACCATCCACAAGCTGATCCTGATGGACTGACTTTGGGCTCTGAGGCACCAGTTGAAAAAAGGCAGAGATGTTGTTGATATGTGGAGTGTTTAGTTGTTCTATGGATGAATGTGTATTTATAATGCAATAAAATGTGTGCAAGTCATTAAGAACTGATTGACCACACCCACTTTACAACACAGCTTGTAGATTAGCTTTTTTATGTACAGTACTGTGCCTGTAGTCACTTGCATAATGAGATCATCTGTTGAACTTCAAACTTCCTACGTTATTAGCTGTGAGTGCTATTTAGTGCACACCACAGTCTAGACGACCCTTAAAGTAGAGATGAATGTTAAAGTACCACGGGAAGATAGGAGAAATGTGTTTTGGTTGATAATGGCTTTCTCCTGGGTTGGCGGGAGCTGCATATCTATTCCAGGTACCGAGAGAGCGAGTAATAGTAATAGCGAGCATAATTTAATTAATGATCAACAGACGGACACACCCTCCATCATGCACTCCATCACTTCGAGGTTCTCCATAAAGACCACATCCAACATAAGGGTCAAAGGACATTAGTCTTTACAACCCTAAACAGGTGATATAATCTTCCCCTTTATATTTATTATTGAATGTGTGTTTGGATAGAGAGTTCCATCTGGTTTTATCGCCACGACATGGATTATTTATGCCAGGGCTAGGAGTTACTTCTATAGGGAGAGATGGGAAAAGAACACAACATGCCATTAATGTCAACCATTTCTTCACTGGTCAAGTGAAAGGTAAGCTGCCTCACCAACACATCCTCACTGACACATCCTCACTGACACATCCTCACTGACCGACACATCCTCACCAACACATCCTCACTGACAAATCCTCACTGACACATCCTCACTGACCGACACATCCTCACCGACACATCCTCACTCACTGACACATCCTCACCGACACATCCTCACTCACTGATACATCCTCACCAACACATCCTCACTGACCGACACATCCTCACTCACCAACACATTCTCACCGACACATCCTCACTCACTGATACATCCTTACCAACACATCCTCACTGACACATCCTCACTCACCGACACATCCTCACTCACTGATACATCCTCACCAACACATCCTCACTGACACATCCTCACTCACCAACACATTCTCACCGACACATCCTCACTCACTGATACATCCTCACCAACACATCCTCACTCACCGACACATCCTCACTCACTGATACATCCTCACCAACACATCCTCACTGACACATCCTCACTCACCGACACATCCTCACTCACCAACACATTCTCACCGACACATCCTCACTCACTGATACATCCTCACCAACACATCCTCACTGACACATCCTCACTCACCGACACATCCTCACCGACACATCCTCACTCACTGATACATCCTCACCAACACATCCTCATTGACACATCCTCACCGACACATCCTCACTCACCGACACATCCTCACTCACCGACACATCCTCACTGATACATCCTCACTCACCGACACATCCTCATTGACACATCCTCACTGACACATCCTCACTCACCGACACATCCTCACCGACACATCCTCACTCACCGACACATCCTCACCGACACATCCTCACTCACCGACACATCCTCACTCACCGACACATCCTCACTGACACATCCTCACTGACACATCCTCACTCACCGACACATCCTCACCGACACATCCTCACTGACACATCCTCACTCACCGACACATCCTCACTGACACATCCTCACTCACCGACACATCCTCACTCACCGACACATCCTCACTGACACATCCTCACTCGCCGACACATCCTGATTGTAATTGTTTGTTTGACTAGGAGAGGAAGGGTCTAAAGTGTCTGCCCACTTGGACCATACAGAAGGGATTCTCACTGCTTCCATACTTACCAATACAGAACATTATTTCATAGAACCTTCTCATCGCCACTTCAACCAGTCACATGACTTCCACATGATTAGTTATCGTGGGTGTGACCTCAAGTACAATATAAGTGGGTAAGTAGCTATGTAGGAGGGGCTTGTTGTTTAAACATGCATTAATGAATGTCTACAGAAAACCATCCTATTGTGGCTCTGCTCCCTTGCACTCCCCTCTACCATATAACTCACCTTTGACCCCCTCAGTTCGCTATCAACGAGTTCAAAGACAGACTAGGCCACTTACTTTAAACTCCTGTCCAATGTTCCTTGTCGGCACAAGTCAGTTCCATTGGGCCTACTCTCGGAACCGGAACCTGAATGTGGAGAATACTATTCTTTTCATGGTCAGTAGTTGTCAGCATGTGGTGACGTAAGACATATGTTTTGCATGCACAGGTGCAAGTGATAGATAACATCGACCAGACTATATTCAGACCTGTTTCGTGGGATGTGGATATTCAGAACTTTGGACTCACCATTAAGAATGTAACACATGGTATCTTCGTTCCTTCAAAACTCTCTCTACTTGTCTCCATTTCAGGTCACAGTGTATGAGACGAGCAACGAAGGACCTGTTTACAATAAGAAAGTTAATGGTGGTTGGAAGTCCAGTGAAATGCTGAGGAGCTTCTCTCACAATGACTTTAGTGAATTCTGTCTTGCTCACCTCTTTACTTTCGAAGAATTTACAGACAATTTGGTGGGTGTGGCCTATCCTGCTAGTTCCAGATTGGACACCCCTGGAGGCATCTGTACCCGAGGTATGTATAGAATATACTTGGAGGGGCCAATAAATCATATCGAACTGATTATCAGCTTTGCCAGACTTCAATGAAGGGACTATTTCTACTGCTAATGTGGGGTTATCATCATTCAATGGAGGAAGGGAACGTGTTCTTCTGCTAGCCGAGGGTCGCTTGATCACTGCTCATGAGATAGGTGAGATGATATTTCTCTCGCCCCCCCCCCCCCCCCATGTGCAGGTAGTCACTTAGTCACTTCTTCCCTCTCTGGACCCTCCAACAGGTCACAATTGGGGAAGTGAACATGACCCCACCAATGTCATGGGTCCCTGCAATCCTGAGCTGTCTAACCAGGCGGGCAAGTTTCTCATGTTTCCCTCTGTGACTGATGGGACACAACCTAACAACGACAACTTCTCCGTCTGTTCCCAGAGCATGATCTCAAATGTGCTTCGTTCCAAAAGCCCCTCCTGCTTTGTCAGTGAGTGACTCCTGCTTGCTATACCCCCCACCATGCTGGTTAGTTTTGTGCAGAGCTTGAGGAAGGGAGTCAGTGTGGTAATTATGAAGTGGAGGGGAAGGAACGGTGTGATGCAGGACTCCAGGGCATGTTGGGATTAGACCCTTGTTGCAACTCCATGTGCGATCTTACATCTGACAGTGTCTGCAGGTATACCTGTATACTGTATGAGAGGAGAGGTATCCACCGTCTGGTTAATAATACTTTCAGTGATAGCAATGAGATCTGTTGCACTAACTGTGTCTACTCCTCCAATACCACGATGTGCCGAGTGTTTCCCGAGGGTAACCCTCAGTGTTTAACAACTGTCTTCTGTGACGGGCTGACTAGTTCCTGCCCTGGCAACTCCTTTGTGGAGGTGAATACAAGTTGCAGTGGCCTGGGAAAGTGTCTGATTAGTGGTACATCCTGTGATCAGAGGTGAGGGGACTAGTGTGGTAGTCATGTTGGTGTGTCTTTGATAAATTTTGATTAACCCTTTACTCTCCTACATAGTGGGGTGTGTACTGGTCCTTCCCTCAGTCCTCCCCCGTCTACCCTGGAGTGTTACGATTTTTGTCGTTTACAAAATATGGAGCAATGTTTCTGTTCTGGAGTTGAAAATGAGTGTTACTACTGCTGCCGAAATCAGTCCCTATCTAACCGGACTGCTGCCTGTGAAGTGATCAACCCCATCAGAAACCTCACTGACGGTACTTCATGTGTTGGAGGACTGTGTCGTGGAGGGAAATGCATTCCACTAACCCAAGACCTTGTCAATAGACTCTATGACCTTTTCACTGACTTCACCATTAATAAATTCAGTGAGTTTGGTTTGTTAAACAGAGTACCCTTTACCAGATATTGTTGCAGTTGTATTTCTTGCTGAGAATATTGTTGGAAGTGTTCTAATCATTGTGACAATCATCTGGATTCCCATAGGCACTGCCGTATACTGTTATGTAAGCACTAACTAATGAACATTTAGATGAAGTCGATACACGTATGACATTTTTTTACAGGATCGTAGCACTTTGAAGGATTTTCGGAAGACAGTAACAGATATTGATGAGGAAAGGTATGGAAACTATACTGAAGATCATTTTGACCATGTCTACCTGGAAGCTCTCGTCCCAGAGACCCACATTTCTACAACTAGGAAGGGACTTGTCAGAATGGGGTCACAAATCGACCCATCACTGATTGGTGAAATGAGCTTCCCTCCTCAGCAATACTCTAAAGAATCAGGCTACGTCCCAGATAGGCTGCTTCATGGACGGAAACTCTCAACAGTCCTGGAAGAGTCCAAGGCAGTTGACCCAGAAAAGAATATTATGGAACACATACATGGGAGACAAGCCTAGTGCGGGGAGGGGACTAGGGTGTGGTTTCCTTAATTTCTGCACCCGCCATGTCAAATATAATATTAGTGTCCATGTTTATTGCTATAGTAAGCAGTGAATTGAGAGGTGATGGGAAATGGAAGTGGAGGTGGTGATCACCTCCCACTAATCAGACCAGCTAATAGTGGTGTTTTCTTCATTGGTACTCAGTAGTAATGGATGGTTGGGTCAATTAATTGTTTGGCATACAATACTCTGAACAGCTGTGTCTTTAAACTGACATGTTTTGTTGACCTCCTCAACACCTTGGTAGTTTAAGTAATATTATCTATCACCTCCTCCTGAAATGAAGTCACCTTTCTATTTTTCTGCAGACACCATGAATATAGCTGTTGGTATAACACTTAATGCTATGATGGGCAGGTGTTGTATTACCAGTAAGTAGCTGATCTGTAATTATTAAAAATACTGATAGCTTCCTCCAACAACTGTAACATTGTTTAAAAAATTAACTAGGTTTGAATAAACATATGCTGGAGATTAGAGTTCTCTAATTAAGCCTGCCAGTAATCCGAGCAGAATTTGTAAACACCATGGGCATTAGAATAGGTTGTGTTTTAGTGGATGAAGTGAGCATTTATAAGCTCACACGATCTTACTTGAAAGATACTCTGTTGACAGTTGGGTTTAGAGCCTAATAACTTGGGCTCCTTCTACTTGTGACTGATTATTCTGATTAACATTGATTGCATGCTATGGGCTAGGGCTGGTTAGATACAGTACAATACATGTTCTATCCGTTTATTATTTTTTGCTCCCACTTTCACTCAATTTAATGCTGTTATGCTGTAAAATGATGCTATAACTGGACCAGTCTCTGCTCAGTTATATATCCTCACAGTTATAGGCTCTTTCTCCAAGTAACAGATTCAGATTACTTACATCATTGTCAACCAGAATGGAATACATCTGAGAGCACTAGAGCAGAACAGAATAGGGGAATGTCAGATGAAGCACGTGAATGGGGGTGTGACCCTGACACTAGTCTAGACAGAGAGATCAAAGGAACTGTGGGTCACCCTACATTAGGAATGTGGTAACCACATGACTGGTGGACTTAGAGAGCAGTTTCTTCCAGATTCAATAGTAAATCTATTCATAGGACAAGTATTACACAGCTCAGTACAAAGTACTTCCTGTGTAGGCCAAAGTGTACTGTTTAGTAGCATTAGAGTACACCTTTGACCTTTTTCTCATTGAAATTGATAGTATCCATGTTTGTTTGGTGTTGCAATTTCTTTGAAGTTGGTGAGTTTAAAGTAACTGAGACTGTTGTTATTTCATCTTCACCTTGGAACTTGTTTGCTGACTGCAAATTTTTTATAGATTAAGTGGAAAATACCAGAGAATACTACATTTCCCATTTCTAGCACAACTTGAATTCAGGTTTGAAGGTGTTCGTGTACATGTACGTCTACATATGTGTTAACATGTTCGGTCTGTGTAAGTGCATGTGTCTGTGTATCTGCAAAAGTGTGTGAGTACGTGTGTGCACGTGCATACATGGGTATGGGTGAGTATGTGTGTGTGTGTGTGTGTGTGTGTGTGTGTGTGTGTGTGTGTGTGTGAGTACATGTGTGTGCATGCATACGTGTGTGTGTGTGCGTGCGTGCATACATGGGTGTGGGTGTGGGTGAGTATGTGTGTGTGTGTGCATACGTGTGTGTGTGTGTGAGTACATGTGTGTGCGTGTGAGTACATGTGTGTGCGTGCATGTGTGTGCATACATGGGTGTGGGTGAGTACGTGTGTGAGTACATGTGGGTGGGTGCATACATGGGTGTGGGTGAGTACGCGTGAGTACATGTGGGTGCGTGCATACATGTGTGTGTGTGTGTGCGTACATACATGGGTGTGGGTGAGTATGTGTTTGTGCGTGCATATGTGTGTTTGGGTGTGTGTGAGTACATGTGTGTGCGTGCATACATGTGTGTGTCGGTGTGAGTACGTGTGTGTGCGTGCATACATGGGTGTGTGTGTGTGAGTACGTGTGTGTGTGTGCATTAGAGGCATGTCATTGGAATACTTACCCATTGGGGATTAGAGGCATGTCATTGGAATACTTACCCATTGGGGATTAGAGGCATGTCATTGGAATTTAGAAAGAGTTTTTAATCTGCTAATAGTTCCATAGTAATGGCTTTATATTCCATGTGACCTGACCTTCTCTACAGTTCATAGTTCAACATAATTATTAGCTACTGTAAAGACTGATCTTGACAATAACATGGCCGATGGTTGGGAGCTTTAATATGTAGGAATGAAGCTTGGGGGGGGGGTTGGGGGGGTTGGCAGATACAGGATTTCAGATGCCAGGTTTCTTCATTTATTCAAAGAAAAGAAAAGAGAAGCAAAAGGACTGCACTCCTTGATCTGGACAATGTCCCTTTAACCCTGGTGAATTCAACCTCATACAGACAGGATGAATAACACTCCACTATAATTCCTACTTCCTCTATGAATAAGACAAAGCTAATGCTTGCAATGATTGCTTGCAATGATTGTGTTTACAGAAAAGTTGGTACCCAGTGAAGCGAATTGTGTATTATTTATGTGAGCACCATCCAATTTCCATTGTTACCTTATATTGTGTAGTCTTACCTTAAAGATCTCCTCTGGCTTGAGGAACGTCAATCAGCCTTTTAATCAGCCCCAAAATGTGGAAAAACATACAGCCCTATAAGTATATTCATTGAGTGGAATTTCATAATTCTATTAAACATGACAGGTGTACAGTGTATCGATAGCGTCTGTCTGGGAGCCATGTAATTCTATAGTTTCATGCATCATGTACACGAAATATCATGTAGCTAATGACTCCAAAAATGCATAGTTAAAATACAATATTCCTGATTGTCTTGGTAGCTCTATGTGGGAGAACTGGCTTCTGATACTTGTTGTGAATAGTCATCTATAATAAACAGGAATAGAGAAATAATTTTTTAAGGGAGTGATTCAACATTGAAAATAAAAGCCAGATTCATGAAAGGTAGACTTTACTTATGTTATCCCTGGACTATGAAGGTTCTTATGTTATCCTTATGAGGGTTCTTATGTTATCACTGGACTATGAGGGTTCTTATGTTATCACTGGACTATGAGGGTTCTTATGTTATCACTGGATTATGAGGGTTCTTATGTTATCCCTGGACTATGAAGGTTTTTGTGATCGCAATAAATTTCTGTCTTGCTTCTTCTATTTATAGTAAACATCATTTCTGTGTTACTTGATTTGGTGTGTTCCTGAAGCCTGAATTGTACTTCGGTATTTACTATTAAATGACTTTAGAAGATTGCTAAGGGCTGTGATGAAATATAGAAACCTGTTTTGTATAATTATAGTTGTGTTGTATTAACACCATCTTCATTGTTGGTTACCATGTAGTATGATGTTTATAGGAGATAGTTGAAGTGCTTACAGTTGGAAATAGTTGGAAATGGTTTGGTGAAAGTACCTAATTAGATCAGAAAAGGAGCTATTATGTGTTTGTATAGGAGTTTAGCTGTAACTCTTCCAATGCCACATGTAGGACAAAGGGACTGGTATAAATTATGTAGCCATTGGAAGAGTTGAGAGTTCCTTTGTATCTTCTCCAATAGGAGCTTGACACCATTCAATAATTTTGATATAAATAACTGGAAGAAACTGGTTTCATTCACAAGGTTTGTCAGCATCCTTAAATGTTTTTGTGGTTGGAGTTTTCTCTGTCACTTCTTTAGTTAATAAACTTTCTTGAGTAGTTAACCTTTTATGTTCATAATGATCCGAATGATTTCAATGCAATCATAGAATGTTGTACTTCTTCTGTTTTCTAGGAGTAACTGTAAAAGTGATAATTTGATGATAATTTGACTGGGTCCCCATTTCCCTAGTGAAATGACCCCGTTCCCATAATCACTTAGCACCTTTAGAGGATGTCTTGCAGAATCATGAGGAAACTACTTATATGGTAAAATCTCTGCATGGCAGGAACATAATATTAACAATTCTTTAATACTTGATTAATGACAATCTTTTGCTATCTAAGCAATAATTAAGAGCATATACTTAATGTAAACCACAAAAAATGACAGTATTGTATAAACTAATACAGATGGAGTGCAGTGACAAAAAAACAAGTTATTGTGCTATAAATGTTGATAAAAAGTTTAAATGGATTCCACGAACAAGTCTCCTTCCAACAGTTCTAGGATGAGTTGGTGTTCAGTCAGATCTGATGGTTTTTCATAAGAGTGTGTAAGTGCGTGGTGGTTGGCACCTTGTTCCATTAGAAGCACCACCACTTCTAGACAGTTGTAGTATGCTGCTGTATGGAGTGGGGTCCAGCCATTTCTGTCTCTAATTTCCAGTGAAGATAGTTGATGTCTGCAGATGTAGTCTACCAGGCATGGGTAGTTCTTGGTTGCAGCTAAGTGGAGGAGACTGTGATAGCAAGTGTTGGTCTTCAGGACATTGTCTAGAGCTGCACAGTTTGAATGTTTTTCGCAATGGTCCTTCGTCAGTTGGAGGACTGCCTGTTCACTTGTTTCTCCATTTTCTCCACCTCTCAATGAGTTACTTGATCTAAATTCATCCAGGTCAGCATGGAGAAGGAATCGTGTCATCTCGATACTCTCTACTAAATCAATGGGCTTTTCTCCATCAATGTTTCTTGCCTGTAGTATTCCCTGGTGTTTGGTTCTTGTAGTCAAAACAAGTTGTGCAGCTTCCATATTATTCATGGCTGCTGCGACATGTAGAACATTCCAGTTCTCTGGATCTTTAGCCAATACATCAGCTCCAGATTCTATCAGAAGCCTGAGGCAGTCTGTTTGGCCTTCAAAGATGGCTCTCATCACTGGTGGAAGACCATTGGGCTCTCTTTCTTCAACTGCTTTACTTCCATGGTCTGCAATAAGTTGCTTAATCTCTTTTAAATCCCCTGAAGTGACTGCCTGTTGCATCAGGACACCCAATGGGAAAGTCACTCCTTTCCTTTGCTTTGCTCGTATTGACTTTGCATTCTTGGCCTTACTGAGGTAAGATGGCAGCACTGGTAGACTTTGTCTTCTATTTTCTATCTTGGTATTTATTTTCTCCAGACTTATTCTCCTCCGCCTGTTGTCATAGCTGGGTCCATTTTTCCTCAGGTTGTCTATGAGACAACTTTCCGGGTACGAAAGTACTATTGATGGCATTGGGCTCGTTTCTCCCTGTAATTCCGAGTCTTTGATGTCTTTTTGCATAATAATCTTTTACTTGAGTCTTCTAGAACCACTCACTGTTACTTTTATAGCCGACGGTGCGCCCCTTCCAAAACTACCTATTATGATGTCATGCGAACCGGAAAATTAAAAACTAGTATGTAACAGGTCATTATCACAGCCTTTTAGACGACCAGTGACGGAACAATGTATATTGGTAGATTACATAACAGTGGTTTGCAGTTTTTGATCAAAGTGGTAAAACACTAATGACCAATTATCGATAGCATAAAGTTTGTATAACGACAGCAAGTTATCACTGGCATGTCGGGAAGGACTTAGTCGTATTGTCAACATCTCTGGTGGTGGGATGATGTTGTGAAGACCTGTTGCCCTTGATACAGGATGAAAGCATCCAAACCAATCTGTGAGAGTATGAGCTAGTTCCCATCAATTTTGGAGATGAGCAGGAATTTCTGGCCCGTGCATGGATCTCTAAGGTAACCTTAATCGAATCTTCAACCTAATGATGCAATACACTTACACTGTATACAAGTTGTTTACTCTTTCTTCTTGACGAGACATGATGTACTGCAAATTAAAGAGTAGTAGCCATGAAGTCATTTTAAGTGCCCTTTTAGCAGCCAAACCAGCCTTAGTGGTTAAAGGGTAAATAGCCAAACCACTAATCTGTTGTTGACAGAGCTAAGGTGTCATGAAGAATGCATAAACTTCAGATAAGACTCCTGTAACTGCATTCAATGTTGGCTAGCACTGTTTAATTCTGAAATCAAAGCATTTTTAGTCCATTAAACCAACTCTATACTTCAAGTCAGATCATTTTGGTACAAATTGCTCAAAGGTTAACAACTGCATGAGAATAACCATGGTTGCCATGTGTGCAAGTGTGTTGCTATGAGGAATTGTCTGTGTACAGAGACTTCCCACACCTACACAGCAACCACTTCAACCAGTAATACAAGAATAATAATTAAATTTCCTCTGTTATGATGTACCTGTATAAATACACTTGAGGATTATTACAAATCAAAATGATCTGCCTCTAGTGATTTCACCAATTAAAACACACACACACACACACACTATAATGTTATTTGTTCTATATTTTAGCATTGTTTCCAAGAGATATCACTGTTACTGGACCAGTCTGGACTGTTCATTTGGTGGAGCAGTGGGATATTGTTGCGATGGAGATGCAGACCCATTCCTATCCCTAACCGATTGGGAATTAGAATTGGTGTGGGTGGGGTCTCTATAAGGAAGGTTCAATTTAATGGGGACATACACAGGACCTAAAAGGTATACACAAAATTGGTAAAGTGAAGTTAAATTCTAAATAAAGCCCACTTACCAACATAACTAAGGAGTACTGGTAAAAAGATCAAGCCATGCAGAGCACCCCACAGTAACATAAACATGTACATACGGAAATAATAGACTTCAAAGATTTGTGATTTTGCAAAGAAGAGAACAAAGACTCCAATTAATTTTGTAAGAGTGATGCCACTGACCACCGATGCACCCATGTTGGCCAGGGCCGAGCGAGCACGAGCTACACGGGACTCCAAATTGCAGGAGACAAACCAACGGACAATATGAGAGCAGAACTCGACAGAAATACCAACAGTCTAGAACATTAATGGGGAAAATCATGTAACTTATAGCGTTTCATCAACCACTTACCATGACCAGGTTGACAAGGGAAACAGCATTAGCATTGATGTTAGTAAGAGCCATACAGCCAAGCATATGGATGATAATCATGCTCACAATGAGCATCACAATGGCTGCTGCCACAAGGTTTAATCCCAATAGCAGAAAACTCACAAGGAACACAGCCCCTGTAATAAGGCCAAAATCATAAACTATATATCCCACCCTCCATGACTAATCCCATTAAACCTCCCCCTCTGTCCACCACTAATGCCATTAGACCCCTCCATCACTACCCCATTAGACTACTACTCCTCCATCCATCCATCCACCCACGACTAATCCCATTAAACCTCCTCTCTGTCCACCACTAATGCCATTAGACCCCTCCATAACTAATCCCATTAGACTCCTCCTCCCTCTATGAGGAATCCTATTAGGCCCCTTCCTCCATCACTAATCCCATTAGACCCTCCCCCTCTATCACTATCCAATTAGACCACTCTCCCATTGAATGTATCCCTCATGATCTGTTGTGTCCTCATACTGTCCTAATTGGACAATCAGGCCACTACTTTTGAAGTAATCACAGAGATACCAGGCATGTAATGTATAACAGACATACACACTCACCTATGGAGATCCCACTATTCAGGCATGCATACTCACCTATGGAGATCCCACTATTAAGGCATGCATACTCACCTATGGAGATCCCAATATTAAGGCAGAAGTCATGGATAGTTGTGAGATACTGCTCATAAAAGACATAGAAGACACTATAGGGAAATATCTCTACTCCAGTGAAGTCTGTTAGCTTGTCGGCAAGCCTTCGTGCCCACTTTAGGCCAGAAATAAAGGAAGATGAGTTTGTCATGATACTGTGGTATGTCATCACGTAAGATGCTGTGTAATGCAACACAAAGAAATTGAAATGGTGGACTCAAGAACAGTTGGGGGGGGGGAGTCATACAATGGGCAGTGAGCAAGAGCTATGGCTGGGAGTTCATGAGGGGACTTACTTCTAACAGTTTCATTGTCATCTTTAAGTTTAACTCCTGCCCCAAAAGCAGCATGTCCTCCCGAAGGACAATGCTTTCCTGGATTATCAATCAGAAAATACTGCAGGTACTTGTTGAAATCACTTGGATAAGGCCATCCATTTTGAGTCAAATTGGTCACACATGGTCGACAAGTTTCATTCTCATAGTGGCAAAATTCATCTGTTTCGTTGCTGAAAAAACAGCACTCGCTGTGAGGAGCTATCCATTCAAAGTAGGTATCAAGCCATAACATAGCAGGCTCAGCAATACCCGTCCTACAAGTCAAGTCAGGAGGTCACCATAAAGTCAGGATGACAAAATCACTTAGACTCACAGTTCAGAGTTTCTTGAGTAGCCAAATATTTCAGTACCAATGGACTCTCTGTCACAGCCTGCAGCCGAACAGAACTTGGCCTGATCAATGGGATCAGAATAATTAAAGCCTTCTTTGATGACAAAATAGACGGGAGAACCAGTGTGGAGGTATTCATAGAGGTCACTAAAATAGCCGTTGAGGTAGGAATCCTGATAGAGAGAGAGAGAAGTCTATGTAAGTCACTGAGGGAACCCTGTCCCATGGCAGGCTCACCTTAGGAAGGGCTAGAGTCTGGTCTAGTCCTATCTCTAGTCTCAACGCGAGGAATAGAGACATAGTTGTGGTGATTCCAAATAAAAGGAGGATAAATGGCCGCACAATAGGAAAGAGAATAATATTGGCAAATCCATTCATTATGTATTTCATCAAATCCAACCCTCTTCGTGGATTGAAGAAACCCTTCTGACTCAAGCAGTACAGAACATCAAAGTGATTGTGCTGAGGGAGAAATGAGATAGAGATACCTTTTAATGTATTCGATAATTATACGTACACAAGTACTCACCATTTGTCTCCGTGCATCGAGTGAGAGAGCAGCAAGGAAGACAGATATCTAAGGGTAACAAAGGTCAATGCTTAACAATAGATATTTATACAGATAGCTAATAGGTATGGCCCTGCCTTACTGACCTGGAGCAGGAAATTGAAGAAGACTGCCACTCCAGCATAGAAAGAGAATGTTCTGACAGCAGGCATGGTTGAAACTCCTCCTAAAAGGAAGGCAGCCGTCTCTGAGAATGAAGTCAGGAGAAGACTAGGAGCAACTTCAGCTATAGCACGTCCTATAAACTCCTTGACCGGAACATCACTTATATCACCAACGTTTGCAAACTTACGAACTTGCCGCTAAATATAAAGGAAATAAAAACCGTCACAATAGCCGGGAAAAAGTCAAACTCCTACTTCATAAGAATGGACAATAATGAAGAGGTTGTCAACACCGACAGCCAAAACCAAGAAGGGAACAACTTCAAGAATGATGAGAGTAACTGTCACCCTGGTCAAATTTAAGAAGCATATGGATGTCACCACCGCCAGCAACACCATCAACACACCAACCAAACCAACCGTCACCTTCAAGTCAATCTAGAGAGAGAGTTGATAAATAATTGTATGGTAGGTTAGAATGGCTCACCAGTAAGGTACAGAATCCTCTGATGTGGCCAAGAGATAAGGTGATATAAACGAACATGAGAACGTAGCTAAAGAGAATGGTGAAGATGTCAGCTCTACTCTCTCTTGCCAATTCATCTTCTATAGAACGCTGCAAGAAATTCAATGAGGTGACATGTATACCACATCCAGTTAATTTCACTGCTACTGACAGGACTATTATTACTGTTTGGATAGGTAAAGGGTTTAAAAAATCAACTTTGGCTAAACTCAAGGAGAAATTAGACTCCAATGAATCAGTAACCATTATTAACAGCTAGGCTCCAGGACCTTACATCTATGTTGCAGTTATTCTAGTGCTAGTTTTAGCTGAGGTCACAAATAACTAGTATGTTGTAAAAAAAACAACCATTTTTAAGCCATGCCACGAAGTATCCAGGCATTGAAGTGTTTTAGAACCTCCATCTTCCTGCTATATACAGCCTAGAGCCTTCTCTCCCCCCTAGCTATAGACTATTAGAGCTCATGCTCCAATCTCCTGTGACTGTTTCTTCAGTAGAGTTAAAACATTATTAGCTGGCCACTAATTCCAGATGTAAGTTGCCAGATAGAAGATTAATCTGCCCACATTCTGGCTGGTTAAAATAACCATAGACATCAGCAAAAGAAAATACAGCCTCAGTGAAAATAAAGTGTCTGTAACTCTAACTACAACAGGCCAGGACAACAGAGTGCACACACTCATCTGTAGGGCTGCCTCTGGACTTGAGAAATTGGTTGTAGTGGCTCTGTAGCCAGGCTAGTGGAATTGAAGTCTGGTGATTTCATCTGTAATTACCACTCATGCCACATAAATCAGACCACTAACCTTACCTAATAGAGCCACATGACAACCTTAAAATCTGACCTTATATGTGCATAAACCAATCCAGTCACTCACCTCAGCTGAGTATGTGATATTGATATGCTCAGTAGTATAGTTTCCAAGGTAATCCAAAAATGCCTTCTCCCAAATTTTTGCCATCTGATTGTCCTCATCATCCAGATGGTTGTTGACTGTGAAGGAGACAATCAGTGCCGTGGCGTTGTTATAATTTGGAGAGCCATTGGGTAGGGCTGAAGGAAAGGGATGAAGGGTAGCATATAACTAACTGAGAGGTGTCTATGCCATTGATTTTGCACTCACTGTTGAATCCACCGAGGGCCACATTGGGATCTACTGGTCCTCCAAATGCCCCCAGACAAGGCATGTCCATTCTCTGAAAAGTGGGATCTCCAATTGCAGTAGGATCCCTGAGAGAGAGAAAGACAATAGTTTGAACACACTGGGAGTTAGATTTAGGTGGTGAGATGTTAACCTGGCGCAGTAGTAGATGTGGTACGAATTATTGATAAGAAAACGCTCAACATAGTCTAGTTTAGTCCTGTCATTCTGAAAGTAGTTCAACACACTCATTATAGTACAGTTATTATTATCTGGAGCAAGAGGCTTAAAACAGATGTCGTTCAAGGTTACATTCACGTGACTTCCATTGTCAAGTTTCCCAGGTACCACCATGTTGATTAGGTCATTCTGGATGTCGTAAACCTAATGAATGGAAAGTGAGGATAATAATTTAGCAATAGAATGAAAATGCAGTTTCAGTTTACCTCACTGAGTACATGATTAGTAAATACAGGCCCAAAAGTCCAATTGGTCACTCCAATAACTCCTGATGGCTGAAACACAAAGTAATCATCTGGATTCTTTGCAGTTACGATAAACATCTCTGTACGGAAGAAAGGATTGAAGTTTGCATCAAAATAGTCCTTTTCTTGTCGTGCACGGGAGTCTGGAGCTGACCAGAGCTTGACAGGGTCTGTGGTGATATTGAAGGGAGCGATTTTTGTTACATGAAGTACAAAGGTCAGGATTAGGATTAAAAAGATAAGAAATAGGCCAACAATGATGACAAGGTACCAGAACTGGGCAACAAAGCATCCCCAATGATAGAAGACTCGTTTAATCCAATTCTCCAAGTGTGCTCCTATGGTGTAACAAGAAATACAGATGCCTTTCCCTGGAGGACCAGCTGCAGTAGAACCCATTACATCCCCATCTTCACTATTGATGCTCCCACCGCTGCTAGCAGTAAGAGATTCATGTTCGGTTGCTCCATCCTCTCCTATGGGGCTATAACCTCCATGCTCTCCACACTTGCCTCTCATAACAGACAGGATTCCAAGTAACAAAGCAGCTACAAAGATTACCGTGGAAACAACCACACCCACACCTACAATAGACCACTCCACAGCAGTCCTGGGGAAAGTACTCTTGGGTGCTTGAGGGGAGGGTGGACAGAGGACAGTGGAGTTGCAATCTGCACAGCTGCATTGATATTTGGAGTCATTAGTGTAGCACTTGGTATAGTTGTAATCCTTATAAGTAGCCCCCTCTGGGATGAGAGAGGTGTTGTCACCGAATATATATCCCATGTGAAAGGGTGATTGTTGGTTCTGCTTTGGATCCCCTAAGTACTGCAACCAGAGGGTGGAATTACAGCTGTCAGTTCCTCCACACATGATGTCCACTACTCTATTACTGGCCTGAGGGTACTGCACATTGGAACATGAACCATACAAGTCATTGGCATATTCCTTAGTGATGTAAAAATCCAGGTCAGTAATGGCTGGTTTCTTGGTTCCATCTGTTGTCTTTCCAGCTTCACACTTGGTTGGAGTCACATGAAGTGCTTGGTCTGGGTCACACGTAGTGAAACAGAAGTGCTGTATTAGATTCTTGAGACAAGCAGGACACCTGGAAAACAGCTGTCTAGGGATCTTGAGCTGTGTGGCAAGAGTTAGAATCTGGGAATAGTCACAGCAGACTAAGCCTCCATGAAAGTATTCTGGACAAGTCTCTTCAAGGAGATCCTTGAACTTTTGGTCAAAGGAGGAAACTTTTCTGGCCTTATCATTGTCAAAGCAGTTGTACTTTCCACCAGTTGCACCTTCTGAGCTGTTAGCACAAGTGCTGTACCATATGCAACGTCCAGGTTCTCTGATAATGCTATGGACAACGTCAGTAATATTGCATGTTGGTTCTTGAGAATGGACTTGAAGAGAACTAGTAAGAACCTGCAAATATAACACACCATGATTTCACAGAGTATCATATCCTAAAGCCAAAAAATAGACTCATGCTATGTCACTAATGATATAATGAAGATGTGATCAGGTAATATTACATAAGGAAGGAAGGATTATGATCCAACATGGATAACCACTGCATACCTAGATACCTACCCATCAGACCACTAGAACAAGCAAAACAATACCACAATTGGCACAGATTGCTGAGTTATCATCAACCATTGGATCACGTTTCACTAATAGAAAACATAACCCACAGCTAGTTAGTCCTTTTTGGTGGCCCGTCCCTCCTCCACAATTAGTACTCAAGGATTGCACAAAACCCCTTTTGTCAGTGTCCATAGAACAGAATGCTTAACAGCACTGTGCTCCACTTTACACACAAAATCAATAAAAAAGAGGAGATAGGTCTGGTTATGGCCATCTAGTGTAGTGAAACTAAAAGGGGAGTTAACTTGTGATAACTAGCTACTCTCTAACTATTATAGCCAACTAGTAAAATACAAAATAGAGATTACAGGTAGCTAGCTAACTAGCTATAGCAACGCAAAAATTGTCTCACCACTAGCAGAGCCAGGAGTCGGGGTAGAAATGAAAAACTGGGAGCCATTACTGGCACGGGGAGATTCTCGGGCCTAATTCTTGCTAAGAAACCAATAAATTGACTACATTCAGACAGCCTGTATCTACTTCTAATCGACCCCAGCTGTACTTTTACAATACTTAGTAAAGGTCACCAGTTTTTTCGGGCGTACATAGACCTATCGAAAGATAAGTTTACGGAATTATCAGCCTAGTATACAGAGAAGGGAGGGTTTCTGGGAATTATTATTCAATTATTAAAAAAGGGAGGGCCAAGGGGCGCGCCCGGATAACCTTTGACCTTAGCTAAAATGTCTGCCAGTAGCCAGGGTCACAGAGTTACAGTTCCTAGCAGTGACGATCATGCAGTTCAAGCTACCAATGATGATGCCACTTCGTGCAAAAGGTTGGTTTCTTCCGGACTAGACTAGTATTATTGTAGTTAGTTTCAGATATGCAGTACAGAAAGGTTACTGGAAGGACAACTATGTCAGTTTCTTTTGTAAATCTTCTGAACGCAAGTCTCCAGAGATTAGTCGAGGTAAAAGTTTGCATTCGCTGATTTTTTTATCCAGGAATGATTGTGTGTGTAGGATATTTTGCTAGAGTGTTAGCATATCGTACTTTGGTGGAAAGATTTCTGGAAAAAACTAGTGGGGAGTGTCAAGTGGTCAGTTTGGGAGCAGGGTTTGACACTCTCTACTGGCACCTCCATTCCAAGACCCTCCTTCCTAAGTTCTATCTAGAAGTTGATTTTAATCCTGTTGTAGCTAGAAAATCTCACATCATAAGGTACGTAGTCTGGTAGCTATTAAATCTGTATCCTTCAGTCTTAATTTCTTGTAGTCTAAAATCTCCACTGAAGGATGCCCTGGAAAGTGCTGTCTTCTCAAAAGATGGGATTTATTCTCGAAAATATTGTCTTCTTTCAGGGGACTTGAGAGAGATGGGTGTACTCGGAGAGAAGATCTTGTCCACTGGAATAAATACGAGGTGATTTCATACTACGTAGCTCTATGGAGTACACGCTAAATTTGATACTTTATTGCATGCAGTCTCCCTACTATTATTCTGACAGAGTGTGTCTTGGTCTATATGGAACCAGAAAAGTCCAAGGAAGTGATCCATTGGTTTGGAACACATTTTCATACAGCTCTCTTCCTCAACTATGAACCTGTATATAAACATAGTCATGCTGATCAGAATAATGATGTCTTATTTTTTTTCAGATCAGACCCCATGATCGTTTTGGACAGGCTATGCAAGCTAACCTCAAGGTAATAGTAATCTCTATATTAAAGTATACTGAGATATGCTTCCCTTCAGTATAATGGAGTTACGTTATATATGCATTTGGTATAATCTCGTTCTGTGATATATCCATAGCATCGACGTTGTTCTCTGTTGGGAATTGATGCCTGTCCAGATCTGGATTCCCAACGTCAAAGATTCTTGGACCTTGGATGGTCTGAATCATGGAGTCTGGACATGGCTGAGGTATATGAATTACTTTCCAAAGAGGAGCGGCTAAGGTATGTTATCGTCTGCTTCAATAAGGCAGTTGTTATTATAATGCCATGGTGTTGCAGAGTAGAGCATATTGAGTTTCTAGATGAGCAGGAGTTATTAATGCAACTGCTGCAGCACTACTGTTTAAGCTGTGGTTGGAATGATTCCACAAATCAAGGTTAAGAATCTCAATCCATTCTATCCATGGTCCTGATTGATTGTCCATTTTGGTGGTATTTCCAGGATGCAGTGGAAACAATAAAAACTATGCCCATTTTTACAGAGCCATCCATACTCACTATTGATTAATATAAGCAGTTATCTAAATTAGACCTGCTTCTGGTCCACACAGCTGCATGATACCGACTATAAATATGTCTCTTTTCAAGATATCATGTCAAGCTTTACCAGAGAGTGATCATGATGATAACAATGTCTTTTACTTAACTTATGTATGGGACAAAGGAATAAAATAATACTCAGCTGCTGTCCTGGCAGAGTTGGACATACTTCTTTGTTAATGATAAATGATTTCTAGTCAGTATCATGAAATGTACGCATGACCTTGTGCAAGCTAGCTACTATAAATAAAACTAGTTATTAGTTTAAAATTGCTACATTTAAAGTGATTTTTACCATTGCAGGTCTAGACTCAATAAAACTTGATGACACATGATCATTCATTTCTCATTATTATTATTACCACTAGTACAGTACATAAATAGCAAGTAACAATAATTATTATAAGCGCGCGCGACGTAATTGGAATATCCATAGCAACTGTGGACTGGAGAGGCGAAAATTACTGTGTCCATAATGGAAGCAGGTATAATATAGCTATCATGCTTTGGAAGGTAATTAATCGAATCTATGCTTATCTTTAGCTGCAGCTGTGAAGTGTCAGCCTCCTCTTAGATTCAGGATAGATAAACTGGCCACACCAAAAGCACTTCCAGCTTCCTTTCAAGAAGACAGGTTAGTTTTCTGCACAATTTCTAATAAGACATTATTAATCTGAGTGCCCAGCAATTTGGCCTATATAAAAAATTTTCTGGGCCAGTAGAAAAAATAATTATAAAACGGTGTCTATTGCAAAACAGATTTTCAGTTTATTGGGACAATGGTATTCCACCAAAAGATTATTCCAAGACTACGTCATTTGGTGAGTTACCTGGCTTAGCATTGGGTGTAGTGCCAGTGAAAGTCTCAACATCATATTAATATTGCAGTTATGAGTGATCGACTTAAAGTACTTTTTTACAACAAACAAACTCACCCTGCATATCAACCCGATTACCTGACTCCTATTACCAAAGTAACAAAAGCAGCTCTGACAGCTGTGCCCACTATTCGGTTACAGCAGTTGGCTCAGCCAAAGAGACAGCATGTACAATATAAACCATGCAGAAATGTAAGTGTATTTACTGTCAGGGGCGAGATTTCTATTATAAATAGTCCATTTTGTAGGTGTACACTGTTATTCCACAATCTGCTTTGACGGTTTTGCCATCTGAGAGACTCATGCAGTTGTCCAAACCTAAAATCCCTAAGCATAACAACATACAACAGAGCAGACTTTGGGAATGGTCAGAGTGGAGCAACGAGCATCTGTATATTCCCACTGCATCAGAATGGGTCTGTCGACTAGCAGAATCTAAAACCTCACATAAAGACTATGTGCCTCCTAAGCCAGTTGAGTCAGAAGTCATCAAGGACTGTCTTAATTACATGGCCACTGAGAGGATTGTGAAGCTTGCCAAGCCAAAGAATAAACATTTGGAGTCAGAGGACTATGATCCACACACATGGGAAGTCTCCCACTCTGCACTGATGGCACAGGCATCTCAAAGAATTAACGAGTTAGCTACACCCCTACCAAGGAAAGTTCGAACAAAGAAATAAACACTAGAACATCTTCTGCTCCTCCTTCTCTCCTTCCCTCTTCTCCCCTCCCCTCCCCTCTCCTCCCCTCCCCCTACTTCTTGCTTTGACATTATGAACTATTTCTAGTATTTCAGTTATTGGTAAAGGGTAGGTATATTCGTAAGTGATGTTACCATACTGAACATGCATGAGATGATTGAAGAAAAGAGTGTAGATTTGGGAGAGGCAGACAGATTGTTGCAAGCTGGTCTCTATCAAAAAGCACTTGATTTGTGTCTGAAAGGAGGTGAAGTAGCACTAGAATACAGGAATCAAGGAAGGAACCATATGCTGACTGCTCTAGGCCACACTCTTGACCTTATCTGTGTGAATGTTGTAAGGTCAGAGGGCAGTGGAGATTCTGAAAGTGAGGGGAGATGTGAAGACTTCAGATATGTAGATTGGGAGGATTTCTCTAAGTTAGCACAGAGAATGTATTCCTTATACAAAGATGATGATGTTGCCATGACGATGCTCGGGGTGAAGTGTCTGGATGAGGGCATGCATGAACAGGCAGAGTTCTTCCTCAACTCGGCCATCATTGCTGACCAAGAATCCCTGGTAGCTAAGGAAAACCTTCGAGTGTTATTTGACCGTATGGTACAGAGGTGGCATTTTCACATGCTGAATGATATCCAGCGTAACTCTGCCTATTCTAAGGCCATACATCTTGCCGTTAAAGCCCTTTCACACTGCACTGTCCTAGATATCGGCTCAGGAACAGGGATTCTCAGGTATGTCACCAATAGTTCTCTGTACATGATATTCACATTTCTGCTAGCATGATGGCTGTCCACTCAGGAGCCGAGATGGTTTATGGTGTGGAGGTGAACAGTACTATGGTGTCCATGTCACAAGAGATATTATCATACAACAATATAACTGAGAGAGTGAAGTTAATACAGTCTCTGTCAACTTCTTTATCCATTCCTAGAGATATTCCAGGACGGTAAAATTATCTATTTAGCTAATGGAGAAGTGTGTTCATCTCTGATACTCACCACTCTCTGATTTTTCACAGAGTGAACTTAGTTGTGACAGAAATAGTTGATGCTGGTCTATTGGGAGAGAATATTATCCCCACTCTCAGACATGCTTGGAAGGAACTGCTGCTCCATCCCAACTCCTCTGGAACTGGAGGCTGTGTGATTCCATCAGGTGCCACGGTATATGCAGTGGTCATAGAGTGCCCTGAAATCAGGAGAAATAGTCGGTAAATTCTCAAACTTTTTACGAGAGTGACTGTTACTTTCCTGCTCCCCCAGACTCATGTCAACCAAAGTAGCAGATATGAGTATGGGAGCAGTGAAGCTGTTGGGGAGCTGCAAGATCAACAATGAAGGATCCTGTAGCAATCTAGAGAGAGAAATCTATAGTTGCGAGAGACTCAACAATATTAGAGGAGGCTTCAAATCACTCACATCAGCCCAACCTATACTTCACTTTGACTTTACCCAACCTGAGGTGAGCGAGACACATTCATATTGTTATCATTATTATTATAAATTGTAGTAACTTTATTCAGATCCCACTTCCAAAGAGTGACTGCTTCTTAAAAGTTACACATGGAGGAAAAATTGATGCAGTGGCTGTCTGGTTTGATCTTCACTTATTTTCTGACGTTTTCTTTTCCACTTCTCCCAGCTGGGACCTATCATGGGAGCAGGCCATTTTCTCTGTCCCAGAAGAGAAGACAGTTGAGGAAGGAGACAGTCTTCTCCTTCATGCTACATGTTCGGACACTTCACTCTTCATGGAAGTAGAGCTGTTGGAAAAACCACAGGCTAAATCAAATGAAGATCTAAAGCACAGAGAAGTGTTCTATGTAGAAAGAAGTGACTTGTTGCGATTGAATGATTCTGTGTACGTCAGTAGCTACCAGCAGGCTATGGTGCAGGCACTGGCTACAGTGAAGAAGGAGAAGGAAGAGGAAGAAGAGAGTAGTGATGAAGATTGGTCACAATGGTCAGAGTTTGGTGATGTTAGTGCAAAATGTTTGCTATTAGACATGACACATGGCCTGTCTCTATTTGGCCTGTCAGCTGCAAAGTCTGGTATAGTTATTCCAGGAATTTCCATTGTGTATTAATTAAGTTGGACTCTCCTAGGTGCCGATTTTGTCCTGATGGCTCAGTTTAATCCCACTTACAAGTCTCTAATAGAGATTTTGGCTGGTTCAAATGAGGTGGCCGACCTCGTCTCGGTCCGCCACTACCAAGACATGAGAAAGTGTCACCCCAAACTAATGTGGGATATTGTTGTATGTGATGTGGTTAGTCCACAAGGAAACCTACAAGAAGGGGTATTTGAGAAAATAGCTCATATAAGGTATTATTATTTTCTCAATGTGTAGGTGGATGTGCACCTTGTAATTCTATAGATCAGCTCAATGCTGTACTGGTTTGATAATTCCTTCTAAAATTATCATTGAAGCAGTTCTCATCTCCTCACCATTCCTACGTGCTCAATCCTCAGTACTAGGAACTGTGCCCACCCTCGGCTTAGAAATTGCCCCCTTCATCAATCACTATCAGGTCACACACTTCATAGACTCAGATCTCGGAGCATTCCCTGTAGCCCAGCTTTCTAATACCTTCCAAGTCATGGAAATTGACCTCAATACTCTGGACAAGACTCCTCTAAAGGTCAGTGGGCAATATTGTAGTATTATTATTACTGTGCCAAGGGCTAGTAGCTGAACAGTTCAGTGGAAGTAGAAGTGAAGAGTGATGGTACCATTTGTGGCATTGGGTATTGGTTTAATTTCCACTTGTACGGTGACATAACACTCACTACAGCTCCAAGGGGCTACAGTGAGGTGAGTTTGGCTGGTAATCTGTGCCATACGTAGACTCCGTTGTTTTGTTAGTCTCATTGGCACCAGTGTGTGTTCATGCTCCCTCAAGACATGACAGTTTCCAAGGGAGAGAAAGTAATAGTCAATGGCCTTCTCAGAGACAGCTGCATTGACATGTCATTAACAAAACCATCCTTACTATAGTCACAGTTATTATTATTATTATACATGAATACATGAACAGTCAATGATTTGTGCATACTTGACATGCTCCAGCAGTTGGTCTACGGCAGACTCATTGTGGTGAACTCTAACCCACTACAACTTATTCCTTCCCCTGACTCCTCACTCTCACTCTCCTCTCCACACACAAACTGAGTCCATCGTGATGAGGGGCATGGAGTCCTGCTCCCGTCTGGTTTCTTATGAGTTCTTGTCTCTTCTGTTTCATTATTACGATCATGAGAAAATTGTTGTAAATCCTGTTTGATCAGGGCCATCTTCTCTTTGTGGCTGACAGTACCAGAGGAAGGGACAGATGAGATATCGCACATGGAGAAAGAATGTGAACTGGTTGCATCAAACAAGAAAGGTGGACTCTCTAGTTTGGTATAGCGGTCAGAGTGGAGGCCAGAATTTGAAATGTGCTCCATTTCTTGGTTTATGCTCGAGTATGGACAGACTTCTTTACATGCATCCAGGGGGTGTGGCTTCTGATCCAAACTCCTAAAAAGTTAGAAGTATGATATCCAAACTATTTGTAAACATGTATCATACCTTCGAGCTGATTTACGAACTTGAGTAAACACATCCCTGTCTGTAGTATAGATATTTTCATCTTCATCTTCCTGTATTTTGGTAACCATGGTAATAATTATTATGACCAGTTGTGATCAACACTACACCTCTTCAGGTTCAATGAAGGTGGTCCACTTGCTTTTCTTGGTACCTGTCACCACCACAGGATGGTCCATCTGAAGGGAACAAAGAGACAATAAAGGAGATACATTGTTATCCTTCCTCTGACCATATCATATGCCTCTTCCATCTTCTCTCCGTCTTGAGTTGTGAAGGCATTGGCATAGTCTAGAGGAGGATGGCTTCCTTTCACCTCCTCACTTCTTCTCTCCTTCTCACCTCTCAACATGTTCAGTTTCTGGACGTGTTTCCTGCAGGCTTTAGCTGTGCCCTTTCCATACATCTGGAGAGACTTGCTATCAATGTAAACTCACTAATCCATTACAAGGAGGGTCAATATTTTAGCCCTCTCCCTTGATGTGTGCCATGACCAAACAGTTGTCTTTATTTAAGCAGGGACACAGACACAAGGACTAAGGCTATAATAACTAACCTTCAAAACTGACTGCTTCTCAGTACATATTTTGCATATCCACTTGTTGGTTTTTTTTACCTGCGCGATATCAGCACTTTAAACTACAGACAGGAGAGTGATTATCTCACCTGCTGCACTTGAAAAGTCTTGCATGAGTAGCAGGTAACCACCATGAACACCTGTACCATGTCTCCACCAACACCCAGATGTGCTTCATCTAGAAACAAAGTTTCCCGCTAACTTGACGGCAAATTTAATTAACGCACGTACGCTTAGGTACAGTGCATTATCACAACTCACTCATCATGTTAGAAGAAACAACCTAGGTTAGGTGCAGTGTGTTGCATCCAGCATTCAATCATTGCTTGCAACATTCATTGCATAGATAGGGGGGGAGTGGCTGGCTCAGCTAGCTCTCTATAACAAGCTATTATAGCTCTCTAGTAATTAGTACCAGGTACCACCCACCAACCTACTGAGCATGCGTATACTCATCAACTGCTGAGTCAGCAAGAATGAAACTGATCCTTCCACCCGCACGCTCTGGGTTGCAGTAGTTGAGAGTGTGCACGGTAAAGCCGGGCAAGGGGTTGGCAATCGAAAATTTATTCACCTGGTGTGCTGTGGGTGCCATACCCGTACAAGAGAAATGAGTGAGATACGACGAGTCCAGTTAGCTCATGAAGGCATTCGTATGCTGTTGTGTAGTGAAGTGAAACAGGCAGAAGATCTTTTCAAAGCCAGCAGGTGCTAATAGTGCTCTAGCAATTAGCAATTACATACGCTAAAAGCCATATTACTGCCTGCCATATTGTGGCTCCCAATTTTTTTACACCTTGCTGTGGTCTCTCCCGTTGCCACAACTTTACAAATGGTAGCTATGGCCATTGAGTAGACTGCATCTGGTGCTGGCAAAATTCCAACATGTGGCAGCTAGTGTGCCGATATAAAGATTTAGGTGCCAAATCTAATTGGTGTATTATGTGTTGTACAATGACATGTTCTGTGACTGTCAGCACAACACACACACTGTTGTAATCTGTGTAATGATCACACATTTATTATTTTTTTTTCACATGCATTCATGACATTTTTAATCAAACTGCAGAAATTTGGGACCAGAGCTAAATGCTGGCTATAGTATTGTTCAGTTGGTGGTAAGTTTCATAAATGGAGAGTTCTGTGTATTTCCTTTGTGAATTGATGACTCTATGTGATGTGTTGGTCTCTGTAAAGACATTAACTGTCCATATGATCACTGGACACCAATTCCTTATTTAGAATCAACTCTGTGTATTAATAATAATGACTACTTAAAGGAGTAGGCAGCTTTTATTGGGCTTTTAATTACTATGATACATCATATATACTTGCTCAAATGACCATTGTTGATATACAAGGGGAACACAGGTTTCAATTCACTCTGTGTACAGGGTGCGCCTTCATGGCTAGCTAGGACTGTATTATGGATGTGCAGGCCTGAACGTAGCTAGCTAATATATTTGCATGGACAGCTGCTGAACTGTTAATATTGTGCATGTAAGGTGAAGTGGTTGGTGTTTTTACAGAGAGCTCTAATGTCGTTTGATGAAGATGCCATGGACCATGCATACAAGTGTCTTGAAGTGACTGAAAATTTCTGTGAATACAAGAAGTTTTTCTCGTTTAATACCTCTTCAGTAAAACCCGATCAGTTATCCTCTCACGAGAAACTACAGAGAAAGGCCATCATTGCTGACTGTATTCTGTTTGAAGCCATATTGGTGTTCTTGAAGCAAGGACTCACCAGCTATGTCAAGGGCGGATATCTAATACGAAAAGCATACAAAATGTATGAGAAAATATTTCAGGAAACGGAGCAACTCTGCAGCTTGGCATCACCAATTTCTCAGCCAGGCATGGTGTCTCCTACAGACAAACATGTAGGCTCTTCTATTTATGACAAAGATAAGGCTAAAGTGTTAAATGAAGAGGTGGAGTCTGTGGCTAGTGAAGCATCCCTCTGTGAGATCGAGGGGAACATCTCCTCACTGCACATGGGATTTTCTGGGTTGGGTGAAGAGGGAGATAGAGAATTGGGAGGTGAGTTGACTTGTGAGGGGTTTCTTGAGGGCCATGTTAATCTCCATGCATATAGTTGGAGGCACAGATGGTACACTCACAACAGACAAGGCTGGAGCATTACAGGTGGCATGTTCATTGTAATACACTGGTTATGTGGTCACGTGTTTTCCTTTCAGACTGAAGATACAGATTTCCCTTTGGGAAAGTCAAGTAACAACAGAAAAAGTGGTAAAGGTAAAACAAAACATGATCGACCTCTCTCTGGGTACCTGGCTCCCGAAGTACTCTCCACTCCAATCCATAGCTTGGAGCATGAGGATGCTCGTCTCCGTGGTGCTGTGTACTTTGGATATGGACTTATGAATATTATCATGTCTCTCATCCCTCCAAAGCTGCTTAAACTTGCCAACCTTTTTGGATTCCATGGCAACCGAAGGGTGGGGCTGGAAGCTCTGGAGTATGCCAGTAACAGCCAAGACATGAAAGCTCCCCTAGCCAGGTCAGTTTGTTCTATCCCAGTCAGTTCATGCTAGCCAGGTCAGCCCAACCACTAGGTTGATGTGAGAACGGGAGAGTGGGGTGGAGGGAGAACGGGAGAGTGGGGTGGAGGGAGAACGGGAGAGTGAGGTGGAGGGAGAACGGGAGAGTGGGGTGGAGGGAGAACGGGAGAGTGGGGTGGAGGGAGAACGGGAGAGTGAGGTGGAGGGAGAACGGGAGAGTGAGGTGGAGGGAGAACGGGAGAGTGAGGTGGAGGGAGAACGGGAGAGTGGGGTGGAGGGAGAACGGGAGAGTGGGGTGGAGGGAGAACGGGAGAGTGGGGTGGAGGGAAAAGTGGGGTTGATTCATGTGACAACATCCATCTTGTGATTATTCTAGAATTGCATTGTTGTGGTACCACACAATTATCAGACCTTTCTTTGCATTGGACGGTGAGCAGGAAAGTGCTGGAGCAGAGGCTGCTAATGAGTTGCTTGACCCTGCTTGCCAACAGTACCCCAAAGCTGCTCTCTTCCTTTACTTCAGGTATGTACTCAATCTGCCATTGCCCATAGCTACTTAACAAAGTCTTGTATAGGGGGAAGGTCTGTTACCTCCACTGCCAGCTGCCAGAGGCACTGACAGTGTATACAGAAGCAGCTGTACTGTCACGAGATCAGCGAGAGATAGAGCACATTATCCTCTATGAAAAGGGTAAGCATTGACTCTTCATTATTAGTGAGAAGAATAATTTTGACTTCCATCTTTCAGGTTGGATACATTTCCTGCAAATGAATTATGAGGAATCACTGAAATGTTATACCCGGTTGAAGAATGAGACAAGGTGGTCAGCCTGCTACTATGCCTACTTATCAGCAGGTTTGTCCCCACCCCTCCCCTGCTCTTCCCCTGGCCCTGCCCTACATCCCTGTAGTAATACTGGTATTTTGTTATCAGTTCTATCTGGTTGCCTTGGTAACCTGAAGCAAGCCAGGGAGTTTTTCCTCCAAGCAACTAAACTAGTTAAGAAGAAGAACAACACTTTGGAAAAATTCTGTGCAAGAAGAGTAAGGGGGTGTGACTATTCCTTCAGTAGGTTCCATGAATCTATAGCATTTGCATGTGTTTTATAGGGTAGCCATTACAAACATGGTGAGAATCCACTCATGTCATTGGAGATGTTATTGATGGCAGTAGAAGTCATCTATTTGTGGAGAGCCCTCCCCTTCTGTAGTAGGGAAGTCAAACAGCAGCTGCTGGATAAGCTCAGCCTACCTCTGCCACCTGAAGCTCAGCCAGTCCACAAGGCAATGAGAGCATGGCTCAGGGGAGGGTTACTAAACAGTATGAACAAACTGGTGGAAGCTGAAAAGGTTTGATATTGTTAATGTTAATTTTTCGGTGTTAGTCTAGCTGTAAGTGTGTGATTTAGTGTCTCTGTGAGGCTTTGGAATTGGACGGAATGATTAAGAATGATAAACACATTCTTTCCTTCTCTCTCTATGAACTGGCGATGATACAGATGAGAAGATGTGAGGTATGTAACTGGATCTATTATGCTCTGTTATCCCAGTCCATGTCCTTCCATTCTGTAGTATGCTAGGGCCAGGAAGACACTGGATGTGGCTAAGGTTCGTAGTTATTGCACGATTATTTCCATACCACGTGAGAGTGTAATATAACTTGCAGGATGCATACAGTGGTTATGAGTTTGAAGCTCGGTTACATTTTAAAGTCCATTCTGCCATGAATCTGTGCCAGTAAAACACAGTAGTATGAGTGGGTGTGCACCTTCACTAAGTTTTTATTTATCATCATTAAAAATCGTTGTAATAACTAACCAGTCAGATCGAACACATATTAAGTAATCATGCGTTAATTCAAACTATTTTGGCGGTATAATCAGTTTTGAAATAAATATTGCACCACGAAGGCGTCACCCTAGTTAAGTCTATAAAATAACAGATCTGAACTTTACCAGCTAAAATTAATTCGATAATGGAATCTGGTTTGAAGACACTCTCTCCCTCGGGCTCAAAGGAGCTAGTTACCAGAAAGAGCCCGTGGGGAACACCTGTACAGCCCAAGGCTCTATGCTCCTTGGCCTCAGTGATAGATGAAGAATTGGCTAAAAAATTGCAACAGGACGAAGAGACCTCTCACAGGTAAGGCTATAATGGCTAACTGTTTATAACAAAAATGGCTGATATCCCCACAGGAAGGAGCTGCTGAGACTCGAGGCTCCTCCATCTCCATTGGCAGCTGGATCACCCTCAGAGGGAACACAAGATGACTTCCTACTGGCACAGATATTGCAGCTAGAGTTTGACAAGGAACATGACCTTCTTTTACGAGCTGAAGAGAAGCAATTCAACAAACACAGTCAAGGTTGCTGCATTGGTAACATATAAGACCACACCTTACCAACTTTTGTGTAGTTCATGTATCATTTGAGAAATTTCGATCACTTCATCCTTCTTATCTGGAAGAAGATGAAGAGAGGAGTGATAATGACTTACATGATGAGGATGACAGCACTCTCCAGGACCTCCTACCACCAAGAAATCATAGGAGATCAAAGGGGGTTCCAGTTGGCATGGTAACCAAGCATGATGCAGTTTTGTGCGGACGAAGGAATGTGAGGAACATGGAAAAGTTTCCTCCAGACTTCCCAGCAGGAGATCTCAATGAGCGTGGACAGGACTATCGTCTCTCCAACTCTGTATACAACACACTCAAGCAACATTCACAAAAAGAGGAAAAATATGTGAGAATAAGAAATCTTTATTCCCCTCTAGGAGTGTCCCATGATAATCCCCTCATATCCCTGTCATGTGATCTTACTTAACGATTCTAGGCTCAGAGGCTACATGAGAAGAAGGAGCACTCTACACACGAACAGGTTTTAGATGAGAAGACACGTTTGATGCTTTTTAAGATGGTGGATGGAGGGTTATTGGCTGAGGTGAATGGCTGCATCAGCACAGGGAAGGAAGCCTGTATATACCATGCCCAGGGAGGAAAGTAAGGATACTCCCCAACTTTCTTCACTCAATCATATGACTTGTTTCAGAGCTGAAGGGCAAGTGATACCAGCTGAGTGTGCTGTCAAGATCTTCAAGACTACACTAAATGAATTTAAAAATAGAGACCGTTACATTAAAGATGACTACCGATTCAAGGACAGGTTTGGAAAACAAAACCCACGGAAATTAGTAAAACTATGGGCTGAGAAGGAAATGCACAACTTAAAGAGGTAATCTCCACCCACCCACCTACCTACCTACATTATAATGCTCCACATCACATATTCTTCCTAAATGTTTTGATATATCTGGTCACATCTGTGGTTCTTGACTTTAATATGCAATTACTAGAGAAACAGTTGTCCTCTTCTAATATGTGAATGTTTCTGCAGACTGAGGGCTGGAAAAGTGAACTGCCCTGAAGTTGTTCTACTAAAGAAACACATTCTGGTGATGAGTTTCATTGGAGAGGACATGAAGCCAGCACCTCAACTCAGGGAGGTTCAGCTCTCACATTCCAAGCTAGAAAGTGCCTATCGACAGTGCATCAAGGTCAGTGATTTACCAGTGAATTCACTTCCAGTTTAACAGTGATGTCTGCTTATTGAAATCATTCCATGAATGTTGTGAGCTTTCTCCATTGCATGTTATGTCAAATGGAGGGAATGCAAAAAGTATATGATGAAGCTAGATATGATAACAAGATGACATGACTACTGTAAACTTCTTTTCCTTTGTAAACACATGTGGGTGTGGTCAGCATCAGACAGCCTAGCCAAAAATTTAGACTTCTTCCCCTATTCTTGTGAGCTTTCCTTATGTTCATTGTAAGCATATCTGAATCTTCCTTGATGGGAATTGGCTAAGGAGATCTGATGTCAGTATGTTATGTCTACATAGGCCTAGCTCAATGCTGGCACCAGATCTCTAAGGATTAGTCTGTCCCTAAACACGCTGACACTATCCACTACAAATAATCCTGCTTATAGCTGCCAGAAGAATGCATTATTATGGTATACTGGTTCATGCCTTGCATTTTGTAGTAAGTTAATTGCCTGCTCCAATTTCATCTTCCTCCTTTTTGAGGATAGCAATACATCTGTATTAATTGATTAATCATTAGGGCATGAAAACTATGTATAATGTGTGCCACTTGGTACATGCTGATCTGAGTGAATACAACATGCTGTGGTATAATGATACCATCTACTTCATTGATGTTGGCCAGTCAGTGGAGCCTTCCCATCCTAATGGACTTGAATTCCTCTTCAGAGATTGTGGTAATATCTCTGCCTTCTTCTCACGAGCAGGACTAGGAGATGAAGCCATGTCAGCTCAACAGCTCTTCAACTATGTCACTGGCTTAGGAGTTCAAGCCGATAGTGACCAGGAATTCATTATTCAGGTAAGTGTACATGTGGTAACCACTTATGATTAAATGTGATTATGTATACAGCTGCAAAATCATCGGCATAAGGAGAAAATGGAAGCGTCTATCCACTCAAAAACTGACTACCCTTTTGACTATTTCTTTGATAAGACTTCAGGCACTTTGCCAGAAGTGACAGAACCTCTCTCAGAAAACTTTGATTCTGTCTCTGAACCGGACACTGAGTCCCATAGATCACAACATGATGGGGAGGAGTCTGGAAACAGTTATAATGAATAGTCTGCTACATGGAGTTCAGAGTGCAGTAGGCTGAATGATCAATTATACTGTATCTGTACTTATGTGGATGCCTTATTTAGCTGTGATACAATGTTAGCATTCTGAATCAGACATTGCATTAGATGAGGCCTTATTTAGCTGTGATACAATGTTAGCATTCTGAATCAGACATTGCATTAGATGAAAGAACTACAATTGATCTTGTTTCAGGAACATCTGTAATGGTGGTATTGGTTTCCTCCTGTATCTTGGAGTCCACTGTATTATAACATATCAGATACAAGATTATACATATTTAGGGAACTTAACTAAGGAATGTGTGACTTGTGCCAATTTGGAAGGGTGTGTGCTAATAGTATTGAAAATGGCAGCCTGCTTACTATCCTGTGGTTCTGTGCAATCCAAATCTAATAAATTTTATTGGGCTTCAAGTGTCTGAAATCCAGGGTACAGCTGTAGGTAATCTGACCAATTGGCTAAAACCAAAGTCATGACCAGGGTGCTACCTAGTGCATAATATTAGTTCTAGCAGCTGTCAAGTGCTATGCAATCTTATATTACCTTCTGTACTTCCAGCTAACTCAGGTGGGTGATCTTCTGTAGGGGAGATCATGAGATTTGCTTCTTCTCCATCCATGTCAACAGACTTCCTACTAAATTTAGTTAGGCTGAAACGACTACTCCTCCTGTGTGGTGAAGAGAGACGTCTGAATGAAGACCGAGAAGAAACAGAGTCTTTTCGTAAGTCCTCTACCATCTGGTTCCTCAGTCTCAGTACAGCCTCTCCTTCCTTCTCTCCCTCACAAACCACAATCTGGACATCTGCATCGCTATCCTTAGGAAGAGAAGATGAAAGATCCACTTTCTCCCTCTCTGCTGGACTATTATCAGCTTCACATCTTGACACTGGAGGACTGGTTCTTCCATAGCGACGACGAGCAGTAGTGCTTTCATTAACTGTACCTGAAAGTAAAGATGTTGCAACATTAATTTTATCATTCCAAAGAAAAACAACATGTAACCATGATTCCCTGGCATCTCTCCTCAATGCTCTTAGTGAGATGTTTTTACAGATGTAGCTAAAGGCTACCTACCTTGTGACTGACTAGAGTCATCAAAGAATTGCACGACTTCCTTCTTCTGAGTGGCTTCATGCTTTCTCTTGTGATAGCAGACTGCAATTATTAGTGCAGTTATAATTATGGTGTATAGAAAGTGAAGAACTGCTATTAGAGCAAGAATAGTCGTTGCAAACTGCAGTGAAATTAATTAAATGCAGATTCTAGCTAGCGATACACATCATAATAATAACTTACAACTAGCTACAACTCATAGTTAATTAGATTACACACTGGCTCTGATTAGAACTTACTGAACAAGCCATTGCTCACATCTAGCTCGCGGTCTAGGTCCCGTCAGCCGTAGCGGTTCTGGAGAGACGGTAAAACGATTTCCGGCGGAATTGGTGGTAGTGTAGAGGGTGTGAACCTTTATTGAATTGCGCTTGCATACGTACTGCGCATTGCGCACATTCGCTACAATGGCTCTACCTGTATCACTCTTTATTGCTTTGGTTCTCTGGCTCCCATTGGGAAGCTATGTGCAGTGTGATTCCAGAAGACCTCTGTTGAGAAATCCGCAGGGGAGTGCAGGGACTGGCTGCTATTTCGTTGTACTTCATGAAAAAGCAACTGAAGAAGAGATGCTGCAATTAATGGTAACGATATCAAAACTGGCAGATGACTCCAAAATATACAGCGAAATTCACACGGTTTCTAAAGCTTTCACAGTAAAACTTTCTCCGTTTTCACTAGAGTTGGTAAGTGGTGATAACTTTGCAGAGAATATTTAATTAGTGCAGGTTGCAGGTGAGGAGAATGCCAGCAGTTGACTATATTGAAGAAGAAGGTTTTGCAGTTGGGATGCACAGTGACACAGAGTGGCACTTGGACAGGCTAGATCAGCTGAGCCCAAATTTAGACTCAAGATACCAGCCAATCGGTGATGGTTTAGGAGTGGATGTCTACATCCTTGACTCTGGGATTAATTATGACCACGAGGAATTTGAGTACCGTGCTAAGTATGGAGGCATGGATCCAACCGACGATTACAACCAGGCTAATAGTGATGAAACTTACGAACGTCTAAATGGTCGGGACTGTCATGGCCATGGTACACATGTAGCCAGTCTCTGTGGTGGGAAGACGTATGGATCAGCCAAGAAAGTAACACTGTATAGCATCAGAGTGTTGGGGTGCAACAATGCTGGACCATGGAGTGTGGTCTTGACTGGAATAGAACATGTAGTGAACATGAGTCAGAAAACTGGCCGACCATCTATTATCTCCATGTCTTTGAGTGGAGACAGTTACAGAGTGGTGGATGGAGTTGTAAACAATGCCATCAGCAGGGGTGTACATGTGGTGGTAGCTGCAGGTAATGGCCAAAAAAATTCCTGTGACCGGAGTCCTGCAAATTCCGACAAAGCTATCACTGTAGGTGGAACCAAACTCGGTGACGGTCTGTACTTGTTGGGTGCTGGAACCAATTTTGGAGCTTGCATCAATATATTTGCCCCTGGGGAGAGAATATTGGGTGCAGACTTGAGTTGTAATAACTGTTCTAAGATGCTCAGCGGTACAAGTATGGCAACTCCCTTAGTGAGTGGTCTCTTGGCCATTAAACTTAGAAGACAACCTCTTCTGACCCCTGAAAAACTGAAGGACATGTTAATAGAGGAATCGGTTAAGGATATAATAGACTTCGCTGGTATGCCAGATCAATACAAAGAAATAACTCCCAACAGACTGGCTACTATTCAAGGCAGGAGAATGACTTTGACCCAGTCGTGTTTTGCTTTGTTTAATATTGTCTCACATTGCAGGATCCTGTGGGGAAATTAACTCAATTCTCGGTCATGATAACATCTCATCCCCAAACTTTCCATCACACTACCCACCCAACTTAGATTGCCGCTGGGTGATTGGAGGTGAAGAAAAGATAATTGTGAGACTCAATATCTCCTTCGTTAATGTAGAGGAGTCCCATGATGTCCTGAGGGTATATGATGGGTGCTGTGAAAATAAAGTCAGTTTTGTTAAGGAGTTTACAGGTGGTGATGTTTCTATAGTGGTTTGGGATAGATGATACTGTTTAATCCTTTATTAGGAAACTTGGGTCTTGTGGAGTACAGTTACCTCTCAAAAGGGAATGTTGTGTGTTTGCAGTTCATTACAGATGGCAGTAACAGTGGAGCAGGTTTTAATGGATCTTTCACTAAGATGTATGTGGGGACTGACTTGACAGGTAAAAATTAAACTCTAATTTTCCTGCTTGGTATCATTACTGTGACCCCCCCCCCCCCCCCGGCTAGATTCCATAAAAGTTGACCTCTGTGGTTGAATAATAGAGTGTAGAGTCCAGTGAATTATATTATGCTTTGGAGCAGTGCTCAAAATCTAACCCTATTATGCTCTGAATTCTATCCATTATGCCCTACTTTTTAGAACAAATTGAGTCAGTATCTTCCTTTTTCAACACAAATCAGACTTAGTAGGGGCTCAATCTACTTAGCAATGAAGCAGTCCTATTTTTTGTTGAACTAAAGAGCTCTCACTCTATGATTCACTGCTGCTACTACTCTCAATCTCGGGAATAGAGCAGAAAAACTCCATTAGGGCTAATTCAGCTAACTAGCTACAACATGTACTTAGGTCATGTAGTCATGATTAATTCCAAACTATGCCAACCATAATGGTTGAAGCTCCCTATTGTGCTCCATTATGCCCAGCATGATGGTTGAACCTATTATGCTCCAATTATGCCTGGCATAATTTACTGGAGTCTAATAGAGCGTGGTCTGTAACTGGACCCATGAAGAAGTGAGGTATTTAATTATAAGGACAGCGTGTTTACCACATTATTAGATCAAGGTCAATCTTAAATAGCTTCAGGGTGCCAATATGGGCAGCTAATAATTAACTAGAATAATACTTTACCTAATCCACACTCTTTTGTCCAGTCCCAAATGTTCCCATCAGACCACCCTCTCCTCCCAGGCCAAATGCAGATGTCATTGTCATCATTAAAATGTCTCCACGACAAGCAAGAAACGAAATTAAAAATTTCATGAAAAGAGGCTATAAACTAACGTGGATAGCTTCTTATCGGCTAGGGCCTTCCTTCAATCCTTACTTTGACTTTATAGCAACCAACAGTTCTGAAGTTGATACTAAATCGTATGTAGAAATATCTTTTGATAAACTTAACGCTAGTATCCACCAGATGAAGAAGAAAGGATATTTTGTTAAGTTATTGATTGATCGTATACGAGGGAAGAATCCAACAGAACCATCTTATTCAGTTATATTTGAACCCAGAAACTCCATCTTTGAAACACAGGTCTTTCTTCGTGACAACTACAAGACTTACCTGTCACGTTTGAAGAATCAGACAGATGATAAATTCAGACTCATTTCTCAGTCTTTCTGCTCTATCCAAAGAAAGATTGAGGTGACTTCTGTGTATATTCGAGATAAACGACTCAACCACAACATTACAACCCCCTATTACCCAAAATTACACATCAGAAGTAATCTCACTTTCTTTCAGTTCACTGACTTATGCCTGAAACGTGCCAAGGAAGGTTTCTATCCGCATTCTGTTGAGGTCTACAAACAAGAAGGAGCTTCTGATTCTTTCTTTTCTGTCATCTTTGAAGAAAGACATGATAACTCCCAAGGGAACTGGTTTCGTTGGTCTCTAAATACCACGGCTGCTAATGAACTTATTCAGAGGGAGTCCCGGCGTACATGGGACGTGTATTTGACAGTTGGTTACACATACCGTAGCAACATGGAGCACTTTATTGAGTTCAAACGTAAAGGGATATAGGTCAGAGATTTTGTATCACTATGGTTACTGTTATCACACACATAATATACAAGCAAAAATTATTACAATGTTGACAATGTAGCTCAAATGAAAAAAAAAAAAGGAAGGAAGAAAGAAAGAAAAGTAACATGATTGAATCAAAGTTCTTAGGGTTGGCTAGCCAATCCTTTGTAAATGCCATAGCAGCCAACTCCTTTTAATACTAGCTTGTTTGTGCGCTAAACAAACCCAAAGGTTTTTGTCTTGATGGCAGTAAGGAGTCTTGCTCTCAAAATGGCCCTAGAACTGTACAGAGGTAGATAGATACGAGATATACAGGTATTGGCCGTTGGAAATTGCTGGTCATCTGGGGGTCTGATAGTGATGCTTGGCCTAGGCTGGTAGGAGTCCACACTGGCAGGTAACACAGGACTACTACTCCAGAAATATAACAAGTCCTGCCTCTCACGCTGTGTCATACGTTCGAGGATGGCCCAAAACCAACCCTTAAAGCGTGATAATGTCACCATTTCTTTATCTGAGGAAAGGAGAGGATTAAGGTCTTGGATTAGGAGATGGCTGACATAGATACTTACGACTCTCATCATCAAACACAGTGATTCCTCGCAGGACCTCAATATCAATGTGGGGACAACCGCATAATATCAACCGCAAATCTTCAGCCGTCAGAGTTGAAAGAACAGATTTAGGTAGCACTTCATGAAGACCTGCACGCATTTCCTAGAGAGTAAATGCCTCAAATTATTCCTCTTCTACCAGTAAATGTGCCCCTTTGCCTGCAACCATGCACCCTGTACCTGTAACCATGCCCCCTATATTATGTACCCCCTATATGTACCTGTAACCTATACTGCCTATTTACAATGTACCTGTAATGGTTCCCTGCATTCCTCTATCATTCGAAACTCGGCATATCTTTTTACATATTCGTAGATGTTGCTAGGGGTAACTGGAAGATTGGTGCCATTCTCTTTCAATTCATGTACCTCTCCTCCCTCCTCAGAACTCAGGGTCACAGTAAAGGTCAGGCCAAGGGATAGGAGGAGTTCATTCCCATTCTCCTCTCGGGAGTCTAGGATCATCTTACGAAGACTCTCGTACACAGCAGGATCAAAGAAGGCCAAGTCATGCCAGCTGACCTGTGGAACAACACAGGCCTTCATAAATAGACGTCTGTCTGGTATTTTGAGAGCTTCTAACCTGTTTACTGGCCAGGAATTTAAAGACATGTCGAGACAGTGTTAAAGGCATCACTTCTGTGTTCAACAGACACAGACCAATCATTCGGCCAACATTTCGATAAGAGTTGAGTCTGTGTACTGAGTTCCTCCCAGGTTTGGGGGAATAATAACCTGCTTTACCCGGCTGGTAGAAAAGAGGTGGGTCTAAACTAGTACAGGAACTGAAAGAATATTACAGAATGAGCTACAGCTATACCACAGCACACTAAAAGTACATTAATCATTCATTCTTACTCAGCTGAGGTACCACTTCCTCCCTTCCTTCCTTTCCCAGACAGTTGTTGCTTGTCCTTTGTCTTCCCTTCCTTTATCACACCTCCTCTCTCTTCCCTGCCACTCCCCCTCTCCGAAAGTCCACCACTAGACCCAGAAACCTCATAGAGAGGAATAGGCTCATCCATCAACACAGCCTATACAATGTTATTACTTCACATACTCCCATTAGAGCCCCCTAAACTCACCTCTGCCATAGCTGTGAACAAGCTACGTAGAACACCAGACCCCTCTCCTGGCTCGTTAGCAAAGGTCACCTTTACTTTGTGCACACAAAGAGGTGGAGTCCCATACAAACCTGTGACAGCTTGGTGCTCATGGTATTGGTTCAGCTTCGTAAATAGACAGGGAAGAAACTTATTTCGTGATCTGTCCACCTGTACAATACAAACATGTAGTTCTCAGCTTAGTTGGTGGGAACCATTCAACCACAAAGATTAGTATCCTCTTCCAACCAGTGAACATGCAGTGAACATGCAATGAACATGCAATGAGGTAATGTCACTAATTAACAGGGTGACACAGGACCTCTGGACAGAGAAGGCAACACTTTATTATCAATGCTCACTTCTAGAACTATCTCTTTGTGGCAAGTTGCCCTCAGGCAGTCCATCTCCCTGCGAAATTCTTTTTCTCTGTGCTTAAAATGAAGCTCCTGCGACAACACAGAGTGTTTCTGGCGTCCTACAGGACAGACAATGCAAGTACCCTATCATCTCCCCGACATCCTATGACTTACCAACAGTGTCCATGAATGCTAGGGCAAACACCTCCAAACACCCACCCCAACGACCAACCAACATCGATGCCGTCAATTTATGGTTGTCCCATCCACAAACCTCATCATGTGACAATGCAATGGAAAAGGAAGAATCGGCAGTAGGTGTTGTAGAGAGTGTCTGTTTGGGCCACACCTTACTAGGTCCACCAGGGTGTGAAGCAAGGAGGGATTTGAGCGGAGAGTCTGGAAGAGGACATTTAGGCCAGTCCTGAAGCAAAGTTGACATCTGATACCCAAACAACATCTCTTTATCCTGTGTCCCATCAAGAAGGTGTGGCTTCTCCGCCAGAGGCAATGCCTCCGGTAAAGGGTCAAAAGGCGAGAGCGGTACTGTACCAAGGCACACAACAGAATCAGACCTACGAAAGAACCTCGTATGGGTTGGGTCAGAGGTATAACTGGAGGGCTTGGTGTGGGTGGGGTCAGTAGGAGGTGGGCGTGAGTGTCGAAGGAGGTAGAAAAGTGCATCAAAGCACCACGCCAGGTGCTCCATTGCCCCCATATCCACAGCTGGAAGGACCCCTCCATGTTCCCGGTACTGTCCTCTTAACAGAGTAAGAACATATGCAAACAGGTCCTTACGGGACTGCAGAATCTCTGATGATGAATCTGTCTTCTGTGGAGGACTTCGTACAAGCTACATAAGTGAGACACAACCCTATCACTGGTACTTAATAATTACTAGCCTGACACCCCCCTTCCTCCCCCCCCCCTTCCCTCTTCCCCCATACACCAAACATCAACACATGCTACCACAGAGGATCTGGTTATCTTCAAATACCTTTCTACAAGTGGCAGTGCCAAACCGAAGCTGACTCTCTAGCATATCCATACAATCAAATAGCCACACCCACACTTGATGAAACTCCTCCCACACATAGTGATAAAAGTGTTTTGGGTCAGCCTCCTGTACGGGAAGGACATAGGGAGGTGTGGGGGTGTTCACAAGGTCCCAAGTTGAGTCCAGGGTATCTGTCAGCTGTCGTATGAGTAACGAGAAGGTCTTTGCAAGGAGTGCAGCACTGACTCCCATACTAAGAGAACTCCTGCACATTGAATGGAGTACGTGAGGCTAGTCACACCTCCAAAACCTACCCACCCTGCCAAACTATGTACCTGTGAGCAGCGTTTGAAGTTCGAGAGAGCCTAGAAGAGTGGTGATGGTGATGATGGTGGGAGGAGTGAGAGGGACGCGAAGAAGGAAGGGCCCAATGTGAGTCCTGAGTACTACGATGTGACGAATGAGAATCTATCAACCCTTCTTCCTCCACCCGATAATCCAGCACAGATACATCATCTCCACCTGAGTCCAACTCCTCGGCATCACTGGAATCCTGAGATACAGCAAACCACCAGTTCTCAAGAGTCTCAAGTTGCCCCGGGTTATGACTAACCTGGTCAGAGAGATAGAGAAGATTTGAACCGGTAGGCATCGAGGAGGTGGCATCCATAGGAGGGGGTGGAAGGACAATGGAGGATTCCTCTTCACCATCTCCCATCTCACTCTCAGTATCTTGGTCCATCACACAGCCATCTCCCGAACCTTCCTCCTCACAGGGAGGCATACGAAGGAGGGAGACTAGAGGAAGACTAAACATCTCTTCACTGTTCTCATGTCGGTCAGACATACACATAGGATCAACAGGTCTAGGGACAGGAGGGAGGAGTAAACAACAACAACAACAACAACAAAAACAACAACACCTTGCTATTCCCATCACCACAGGTAATACAAGTGCTTGGGCCATAGGGACCAGTTGGTAGAGAGAGAGAGGAGCCAGTGATGAGAAGACCCGACGTGTCCTGTCCACTAAAGGACTGGTAGATGATCTGCAACAAAAGGAGATCACATCAGGAAGAGATAACAGGGTGTTCACTCACTGCTTCTTCCTGGAGGAAGTGATGATTGAGGAAGGAGATGGAATGCTAGTAGCCTCCATTTGACACACTGTGAACACCCTAACCACAGACCGAATGAACCTATTAGCTGTCTCCACACCCTCAGGGTGATTTCGATCAGGCCCTATGTGGCTAACCAGCATAGTCAGTAAACTATCCAGTACCTACAGAGACAGAGGTCAGCTTCACACCAAACAGAAAGACACACTCCCTTGCCTTCATGTTTATCTTGGTCAGGAGAAGATAGGTCAAGGCATCTAGGGAGGTAGTACTAGTTTGGGCCTTAAATGACCCCACCCCCTCATCTGCCACACCCTCACACATCAGTGCAGCCTTCACACATGCCCAATTCTCCATGACAATGCTCAGACCTTTCTGTGCAAATTTTGGAGGAGACAAGTCATACACGGGGATTTCATCATTATGGGAACGGGATGATCGGTAACTGGTCCCCGTCAGCAAACCTGTGTGGTGACACTGCTCTTTCTGTTGCCTGACCAAGATGGAAGCCAGCATGCCCAATAACGACTCCTTCCGACCATTCACACACGTACCTAGGTTAGTACAACCCAGCAGTTTATTGAGCAGGGATTTCCTCTCATAATTGCCCCCTGGAGCAAGAGACCGACATACAGACCCCTCCCAACAGTCACAGTATGCTGTAGGAGAGGCCCTCTTAAAGCTACAGTCGTGGCCACGATGGCAGTTGTAAGCACATTCAGTACAGCAGCATAGAGATCCTGTCAGACCACATGTACGACACTCAAAGATGTCCTAATAGTGATTATGAAACAAATACAGTAGAGCAGGACACAGTATAGGGGTGTGTGGCTAATTAGTGAAGGGGAAGTGGCTTACCTGTTGGATGTGCTCCTCCCCTGTCCAAGTAAAGGAACAGGGATCATTTCGGCAGAGGATGAAGACGGGATTATCATCTGGGTGAGAGTCTGGTGGGTAGAGCATTGTAAGGAGAATGTCCTCTTGTCCAGAACACATCTGGTCTGCCAGGTCCAATAACATACGAGCTGTACAATAAGCCTAACCACACACACACACACACAGTGAAAGTTATTTGGACAAGATTGGGCCTTTTTCAAACCTTGAAAACTATAGCTGCCATGAAGGGGGTGTAGCCATCCATATTTTTCTCCTGGAGAAGCTGAGTCAGCACATCGTGGTGATCACAGAGTGACGAAATGAGGTCCAATATATCATTTGCTGTGTCAGCATTCATCAAGTTATCTACAAAATCATCTCCTCCTTCATTCATCCAATCTACAGACAAGACACACCTACATCAGAGCATGGATGCTCAGCCACACCCTTACCCATGCCACGGGGGAGTCCACTGCCACTGGCAATGGCCATGGCCTGTTTCATAATCTCTCGCAACATCCCACCCTTGGGCATGGTCCGTGCAGCCACACCCCTCTTATCTCCTTGATTGGAGGGGGTGGGGTCAGGTGGTTTTCCTAGAAATGCTAAGACATGAAATATGTTGCATCCTCCTGAACAGTGCTCCTTAAGTGCTGATGTCAGCAACGATGGATTCTCTGAGGGTAAAAAATCAAGTAAGGACTCTTATATATGATGATGTATATAGATTCACACCTTTCAGTTCCTCTAGGATAGATTGCACAGCATGGAGATCACAGCGGAGTATGGCAGGTAATAACAGCTGTTTCTGTACGACCACACCCACCAGATTGTTCCTACTGCTGCACACACCCACACTAACACACAAGACAGGAGGGAGGTTCTGTATGCATCCAACAATTCTAACGTCACTTTACCAAACAAGTTTCAAAAATCTTACCAACAGTTGCAAGTCACGAATATTTCCAATGTTATTCTTTGATACCGGGAATAGCCCGCCATGTTGATCAATCACGACACTAAGACTGAGGTTGATGGGTACTAATTGGAGTGGACCGCCTTCCTTGATGAGGTATTTAGAATTGAGCTCACTGAAGTGTGAGTTTTGTTGGAACTTTCCTGAGTTTAGATTGAAGATTACATAGACCATCTGGTGTTGGATGATATAGATAGCATGAACACCTCGAGAGTCACATGACACAGAGACAAGCTTATGTGAGGGAGGGGGACGGAGTCTTCGAGGATTGGATTGGATGAAGTAAGGAGTTTGGTAAGAGGATGCATCAGAGTCAAGCTAACGGTGCAAAGTAAAAAACAAACAAACAAACTTTAACATAATCTCCAGCTGAAGATTAACTTATAATCTCTTCTCTAAGTGTACCACAATAATATTGACAACCCATGATTCTCTAGTCCCACGGTATGGGGTTCCACTGTACAACATTATCTCCTCCACCTGGGACTTCCAACACTTGAAGTTCCACTGCACATTATATTTCCTATCCAGGACCTCCTCACTCACCACCAAGTCTTCTTTCCTTAGCAGCCTGCACTTGTTGATATCCACCTGCAGTAGCTCCTTATGGTCCAGTGCTGGGTAGTGGACTGCCACGTAGTTCCCATCCAACTTCACAACCGATCCTATCTGTAAGTTGGTCACGTGATCCACAAACACAACATCACGAAGAGACCACTCCTCTGTTTGCACTTTGCTACTGCTTGTACCACTGCCTTCAATCTCTCCTAAATGCTCTGAGAACTTGCGCTTTGAACCTGAAATAGCAAGAGATGAAGAGGTCATCTTCCTGTAAGTGAGATGCCTCAGTTCTAGCTATCACATCCCATGAAAATACTCATGATGTAACAATTACCTAGCTTCACAGCATCCATCTCTAATGGCTGATGGTCCATCTCTTCCTCCTTGTCCTTGGGCACCATCCCTTCTGCTCCACTAATAATTCTAAAGGAACATTTATCAGAGAGGGAGGGGCTGATGACGCTGGTCTGGAGGATACCACACTGGAGCTGAGTTCCTTTGATGTGGATGGCCTTCCCTCCAGCACTATAGATGGGAGAACTACGAAGACAGACTTTGCTCCCCTGCACTATACCCGATGACCCACCGGAGCCACTCTGATGATACTTGAACTGACGAATCTTATCATGGCTCTGAATGATGGACTGTTTCCTTTCCAGGAATGGCAGTACACCCCTTACCAAACAACATCCAACAGAATCACTTCTAAATTCTAATCCTATCTACAACAACCTACCACCAAAATATCTTGTTAGTTTCGGTGACCACAGTACTGACCAGTTCACTGACGTGAAGCTGAACTATATTCTCCCCTCCAATCTCTGGGTGAAGCTGAGCCTTTGACTCCAGCCTCTGTGCCACTCCCCTCACACTCTCATTAGTCCACGTAGCAAGCTAGAATTACACGATATAAATTGTGAGTCAACAACTCCCTCTCCAACTCTTTACCTTCCCTGACTCTGTTACCACACTGGCTCGTAGAAACTTTCCACATATCAGCTTAATTTTTTCATCTTTGAGTTGAAGGCGTGCCTCAAGTGGGTGTGGTCTGGCATGGGGTGTATTACTAGACCACATCCAACCATGTAACTGTCCATTTGAATCCACAGCATAAAGTTCGGAGTGCAACCCCGCTATGTGTTTGAATACTATTCCATCCTATTAGTACATTATAGAGCAGAACATTGATACCTCAGGGTCACTATTGCCATGGCAACTACATACATACATACTATTACACCACTAACAGTAACCACTCTCTACACCCAATAGTGACACCACATGGCCACTCTATACCCTTAATAGTGACACCCTCTCTACATCCACCTCAGAGAGCTATTATTAGGACTCACCTTTGCTCCACCCCACCACTCTGGGTTACTGTCAAACAGGAGTGGACCAGTGGGACCATCTTTCTTCTTTTTCCCTCCAGCACTATTACCACTACTACTAGGAGCAGACATCTTTGCTCTGCTAGAACCACTCCCTCTTTTACTTCTCTCTCCAGTCCTAGAGCTGCTACTGGAACTAGAGGTAGGTGGTGGCTGAATCCCACCTTCGCCCAAGGAGGGGGTAGAACTCCCCCCTCCCCCTCCCCCTGCAGCTCCGTCACCAATACTTACCAATGATCGGAGCTCATTCTGAAAAAATGAAATGGAATATCATTTTCTCCACAGACCTGACCTATACTAGTACACATTAACCTGTACTAGTGTCACACCTACACACAGACATGTACTACTGGGGTACATTACACACTGACCTGCACTAGTGGGTCACTGAACTCATAGAGGGCTACCCGAGATTCTCTCCCTCCTGTGGACTCTGAACCCTCTTCTCCACGAACTCGACCCAAGGCTTCCTCCAGTTCTTCCTCACCAACTCCAACTAACCCAGACCCCAACAGACTCAGCAGTTCCTCTGCACATATACACATCATAAAACTAACACCATAACTTTCTCCTTTCAAGCCACACCTCCAGATGGGATCCCGAGTCCAATAACCCCTCCTCCTTCATCATGGGTGTCTTCTCCATCGTCATCCTCTCGACTAAGTAGATTGTTGAGTGCCTGATTCACATCCAAGTTCTGAGGGAACACAACACATCAAAGAGAGCATGTATCTACGTAAATATAATACTTACAGTTCTCTGGAGTTCTCTTATAACCATGTCCCGTGACTTGTCCTGTAGGACAGACATAGCCTGATCTACCAGTTCATCTGGAACTTCTGATGCCGGGATGATCGGCCATCGAGCAATTAGGCCTCTTGCAGCACCACGTCTCCTTAGCCATAACCTTCCTCGGTTGCTGAAGCGTATACTACTGCCAGAACCTCCAGAATGGTTGGAACGAAGAGATCCCCAGGCATGACTAAAAGGAGATAAAATGCTACTATCCAGACTACATGATCTAATATAGAGCCCACCAACACAGCTCACTCACATTACATTAGAGGAGGAAGATCCTCTGTCTTCGGCTTCAGGGTGCGGGGAAGCACTGCGTGACCCTGTAATTAACACAGTTAACTTAGAGCATAGACACTTTTCTATATAGCTGCATCCATTCCGTACCCAAAGATCTGGCACTTGAGGTAGATGCTCCATCATCATCACTGGAATACCAACAGAAACATGTACCAACAGAACAGAAACATGCACTGCACAAACCAGGAACTCACCTTTTTTCCTTGCTGGAAGTAGATGCAACAGGCACACTGGTGCTTGGTAACACAGGTAGCTCCTCTGTGTATCCCATCCTGAGAACTCTGCCATCCTCCATTAACAATGCCACATGGTTCTCCCCTACCACACACTCCAACACAGTGCACTTGTGAAGGTTAGAGAACCTGAGAGTTGAAGAGAGAGGTAGACTCCATCAGAAGGTGATACCTTTAAGAGTTATTACCTTCCCTTGAGGCCAGAGGGAGGGTCATTGGTGATACCTTGGGAGAGGTCTTTTAGTCTGAGCCAATACAAAATGTGTAGAATGAATGAATGAATGAATGAATGACTGACTGACTGAATGAATGAATGAAAAAAAAAATGTCTTAACTAACTTCTCGGTGATTTGTATGCTGGTCCCTATATTGCTATGCGTGAAGCAATACACGAAGCTGTTACCAGCAGCCATTAGCTATGGTCACTCTACTCTCACACCCCAAAAAACTGGCCCATTTCTTCAACACAGCATGCTCTTTCACACATTTCACCCCAAATGAAGTGCGCCTCCTGTAAGTGTGACGATCTCTACCAGATGACAACTATTAGTAGATGTCTGAGTTTGAGGTGATTCAGAATTGAAGTGTATATTCCTAATGTCTATATCTCCCCTCCTCTCTTTAGAGTGAAGCAGAAGCTACGGTCCCTGCACCGACCCTAGGAGGTGTGTCGAGAGAGGAGTACCCTTGTGGTGGGTGTGGAGAAGACGTGCAGGATCACCATGAAGCCATCTACTGTGAGAGTGGGTGTGAACGATGGTACCATAGGGAGTGCACAGGAATGAGTAAACTAGCATATAACCTATTGACTGGTGAGGACTCTGCTGAATGGGTCTGTGATAAGTGCATCTCTAACAAGACCATACCAACTATTAAGGTGGTTTCCAAATCAACGTCATGACATACATTCATACAGCATCACTATTGGACATGACATTAATAACATGAGAATAATTTTTATCATCAAAATGTTGCTATATTTGGTGGAATAGTGATGTCGTGTCCTTAGGCTTGGGTTCATCGGGTCAAAGTCACAGATATGATTTGATGTCTGAATTACTCCTGTATAATAAACTTTTAATAAAACAATTCAGACCAAGTTTCTGTCTCTCACTTTAGCTGGGTGCCAGATGGCATACGTCCTTCATACATTAATTCTGCTGCTGTGGAGACTGCTGGATCAAAATTAAAGCTGGAGACTGCCATTACCTTGTCCTCCCTGTCAGGGAGAACAATGTTATAAAAACTTCCCTCTAGGGATTAGCCTTACTTAACATAGTATGCTGCAAACTTCATGTCTTCCACACTACCATCGTAGATAATTTCATCCCAGGAAAGGGCGTGGCCACAGTACCGCAAACTCTTTCCAAATTGTACAGTCCAGAAGTATGGGATACTATTAAACACCTCCTCTTTCTTGAGCATGTTCTTAGCAGCAACTCGTCCTATAGATCGGAGTATTTGTACCTACTCTAGGTCAAGTGGGTTTGACTCACCATGGTTGTGTGCTATCTGCCAATGTCCAATGTTGGTGTCTCCTCCGGTCAGAGGTAAGGGAAACAAGACGATATCACCTGCTCCAAACACATCTTCACTGGCTTGCATGTGCTATATAGATAAAAATCAACAACCATATTATATAGGACTTATAGAAGGCAGAGAATTAATGAGGAAATGGATCAGAACTTCCAGAGGTACTGGTGAGTATTCAAAATAGAAACCAAAGGAATGTGCAACCACTAGGTGGTGTTTAGGTGTATATAAGTGGGGATAGAGTGTTAAAAGGTTGATTACCTTGTCCACTATCAGTTCCCCTCTCTTGGTAAGAGGCAAGCCAGACTCCTTCAGGAAACCCGTAGCTGGAACAACTCCTGCAAACATTAGCTAACAAGTAATGTTTTATGTAGCGAAATACTAACCTACTCCAGCCACAACAAGGTCAGCATCAAGTGTCTCTCCTGATAGAATGGTGACACCTTCAACCTTCCCAGATTTCCCTACAATCTCCTTAATTCCAGTGCTAAGATAGAATTTGACACCATTCTTCTCATGCATCTAACGGAGAGACGACAGGGAGGGGAGGGGGAGGGGGGGATATAAAAATAGCCAACTGAGCAAGAGAGAAAGACCGACTTACACTTTGAAGCATCTTTCCAATAGATTCTCCAAGAACTTTTTCAAAAGGAACTGCTGCAATGTCAATGCAAGAGATGCTGGCAGCCTTGTCACTCAAGTAAGCAGCCACCTCCATCCCTAATTAACATGGAAAACATCTTACACTTAACTCATTGGGACCTCTTGAACTCACCTATAAATGATGTTCCTATCACTACCACCTTCTTACCCACAGCAAATTCAGCTATCAGGTTTGCTTGTGAGGGCTCCCGAAGGAGGAATACATTCTCCAATTCAAAACCAGGTATTGGCAGTGATCTTGGCCTGTACGTAAGATATGACTAGAGGGGACGAGAATAGGTCTGGGCAGGAAGTGCCCGGCTAAAGGTAAGTATCAAGTGACAAGAATAGCAGCATCTCATCCATTCACAGTGGTAGCCGGTTCCATTTGAAAAGGTACTCCACCATAATTAGCAGAGAGAGGCAAGAGTCAACAGCCAACTGTACTTACCTGGAACCAGTTGCTAGAAGCAGTTTATCATACAGAAAAGTTTCATCTCCTGCAACCACTTTCTTTCCTGCCAGGTCCACACTAGTTACCTGACCAGGAATCTAATAACAATGCATTCACAACTGAATTCTTCCAAACTTACTTCCCTCCCCAGTTTCATCTCAATGTCATTATTTTGATAGAACTCCTCAGACCTCAAAGAAATGCTTCCTGCTGACAGATGCATGGCCTACACAATCAGCAAACAATTAAAAGTCAAAATCTCTCAGATACATGCCACACACCTTGCTCAGTTTTGGACGGTCATAGGGCAAATCTGATTCTTGACTGAGAATCATGATTCGACCTTTATACCCCTCCTGTCTGAGAGTCTCAGCACATGAAACAGAGGCAGGACCTTTGAGACAAGGAAGGAAAAAAAGTGGCACTTTGTAGCGAATGCAAATCTTTACCGACCTCCTCCCACAATCAGGAAGACTCGTGAATCTTTCTCAGGGTGAGCCTTGCAGGGGACTGGAGCACGACGGAAATTAACCAGTGATTTCTTGTCGGCCCTAAGGAGGACACTGTCACCTTCCAGCTTCACCTAATACAGGAAAGGAAAATAATGACATTCTTACAGTGCTCCTGATGATACTGTGTCACACACACAGTCCCATAGTTGGTACACATGTGGCTATACTTGAAGTGCCTCCCTAGCCACATCAGAACTAACAGATTTAGTACATTGGCCAGACCTATCTAGCTTCATAGAAAAAGGGTTAGAGCTAACCTGGAAGCAAGGGACGCTATCAAGTCCTGGGAATTCCTCTATGTCACCATTTTGGACATTAAAACACGCTCCATGCCAGGGGCAACGGACACGACCATTGCCAAGGTAACCCTTTGCCAGGGGAGCTCCATAATGTGTGCATTTGTGTCCAATAGCTGAGAATTGTCCATTCTGACGTATGAGCAGAGCTTTGGATTCTCCAATGTCCACTTCTTGCATTCTAGAAAGCAGAAAAGAGATGAGCAGTTTAAAATGGCATACATTATCACAGTCCAGTTAGCATGTTCACATCAATGTTTATTTGGCTAGCTACAAAATATCATAACAAAATCTAGTCTTCCTTTCGATACAATATCCACCTATAATGTTTATGGACATCCAATGTCTCCAGGGATCTAAGTCTGAATAATTTTTATCTTGCCACACCAACTTTTGCAAATGTCATAGTCTTTGACTGAGCCAAACAAACTATGCAGCAGCTGCTCTGGGTTTACACAATACCAGTGTGCAATGCATTGTGTGGTCATTTCTCTGTGGTACAGCAACTGGTCAAAGTGAAGTGTGAACTAACTTGGAGGGGGTGAGGATTTAGATACAGTCCTGGCCTGTTAGCTAGCTAATGCAATACCCACTTAACTAGCAACCTAGCAACCATGTAGCTACCACCAGCCTCACTCATTGTCTCCAAATTCTGAAGCTTTGGCCACTACAGCTTCCACATATTCTGTCTCTGCGTCCATGGTTGTTGCAAGTAGCTCTTGTCTCACAGCTCCTGAAGCGGTTGTGGTTGCTGCGGTAGAATCCTTATTTCCTCCTTCCGCTTTCGAGCTCAGGTTACTCCTATTTTTCACTGACACAGCCTTCCCCTCCCTTTTTCTTATGTTTTTCGACCCGCTAGAGCCCATGTCATGGTTTTTTCCAGGAGAGACAAAGATCCTACAGTAGGAGCGTATCAGGCTGCAAGTTGCAGGGCATAAACTGCGTGGGACTTGAGCAAAGTGAAGCTTATAGAATTGCAATGAGTTACCCCTGACAATTCCTCCAGCAATTCTATACCAAATTCCTAAGCAGCGAAGCATGCAGCTGGTAGGAAGAGCTATTATTTGCATTACTACACGTACATTTACATAATAATAAATGCAAACTTAATTATGTGCGGCGCGCGGTCGAGTAACCAGTAACCACACCCATGCACACGCCCAACCATTATAATTGAGCCTGCTGCGCATGCCCCATGTAGATATGGATGGCAAGATGAATAATGATGGCAAATGAACCCGTCGCACTGACTGGACCTTCTTCTCATTTGAAAGTAAATAAAGTGTGGCCCCTAGAAAGGTATGCCAGGCTCCTACAGGAACAATATTTCTCTCAGCCGCCCAAATCTCAAGGAGGAGGCAACTGGAAGGTAGGTGACACTAATTAAAATTTTTTTCTTTTTTTAATCTGTTCATTTGCAGCACTATTCTTCTTCAACAGATGGTCTCATACAGATGTCTTTACATGAAGATAACCATTTGATGATAACCAGTGGCAATCAGATATATGTAAATTTAGCTAGCTGCATTGTGCACCCCACACCTTAGGCTATAAAAGTTGGTATTGGCTACCTTACACCCTGCATGATGCACTGTACATTTGCAGGAGAGTATTTCCCTGTGGGAGGCAAGGAAGTGGTTGAAAGGTGTGACCAAAGGAGACAGTGCTCTCTTCATTTACAGATTAAATGTAAGTGCAAACTATTTTGTGCTGCAACCAACACAGCTAGCTAGTTCTTACCTGTTTTACACAGACTGAAAGTCGACGTTTCAGAGTAAAGTTTTCCCCGATTTGTCCTGGGGGATCATCGTTGGATACATGTAGACATTGCATATCAATCCTCTCTGTGTTCATTCCGATGAGTGAGATGCCCACTCCAACCCATAATCAGCTCCAGCTACCCTCACTTTCTTCCTCCTCCCTTCAACCAACTCTGGTTCAGCCTTTGTGTGTGCAGTCTTTTAAGCCTGGAGTTTGCAGCTCTAAGCATGCACCTGGCATTGCTACAGCTGAATCCTGTGAATCGGCCGGGTTTACCATCAGGAGAGATATAATGACTGTGCCAGAAATTGCAAAGGTTGTTAGGCTCTACTAGATAGCTAGTGTTTATGATGTGGCCATAACAGAAGAGGTTTGTGCTCTAGACTCTAACATGTCCTTTTTTAGGTTGTTGAAGCCAAGAAACAATGTTTGGGTAGAGCATATGAAAGCACCAACTTCCCAACAGAACAGATTGGGCCATTCATCAAACTTTGCCTCACAGATGCTAACTTTCCTGCATTTGTTGAAATTGTAGAAAAAGAACTCAATGATATCACTCAGAAATACTAATAATAATGTGAGCGCATGCTCAGTAAGTTTGTACTTTTGACCTTGTAAAGAGGTGAATGAGGGCGGAACTCTCTAGTATAGATCAGAACATCTATGATCAGAAGTGCTTCAAGTTATAGGTTGCAGGTATGAGTAACGAACCTCGCCAAAGGAAATCGCAAGGTAATACTGAAGAGAAACTAGGAGATGAAGTTATAGGATCGGCTGTGAAAGACCCTTTTGTGAGGAGCCCTCCAAAACCATTTAACGAGTCCAACATAGATGACTACTGGGATTTGGAGGATGATGAGGATTGGGTGGATGGACAGAACTCTACCAACAGACAGACCAAAGAAGATGCTGAGCAGGTCAGAAAGAGGAGAGTACTGAAACGTGGTTCAGTGGAAGTAGGGATTGCATTTGTCTTCCATTTGTTAGCAATGTGTGTATACATCTACATTCATGTGTATGATGCTACAATTGTCAAGAGAAACAAAGGAAGAGGATTTGTAGGAATTGATACTTACGGAGGAAGATGGAAATTTCTTACTTACTGTAACTTGGTAAGGTTTAGACATGCATGTAACCATCTGAAGTTGTATACAAATGTATTTCTGCAGTGGCTTCAATTTATGTATTTCTTTCTGTGTTTCTTTACCGACATCATGCCCTGGAGCAGTGCAAAGTATTGGTTCCTGAGAGCATGTGATGTCCTGTTTACAACTATTGCTTTACCCCTAAGTATGGTGAGTTGCACACCAATCATAATGATGTTATAATCTGTCTGCTCTTCTCTATTCCATAGTTTGTAGTAATATTGTTCTGGGGATTATTCTTTACGGACAGAGAACTAGTGTTTCCCCAAGAACTGGATGCATTCATACCTTCTCTTCACAACCACTTCTGTCACACTGTTCCTATTATTATGACGTTTCTTGAGGCAATGGTGGTCTTCCATCAATACCCTAGTTATATGGTTGGGATTCTAGTGGTCTTCATAGTCTGTACTCTCTACATTGTGTGGATTGTGTGGGTGTTCACCATAACTAATGTATGGCCTTACCCTTTCATCAAGTTAATTCCACTGCCAGTTCTCCCTGTGTTTTTTACTGCTAATTATGTCATCAGTGTTCTGTTCTACTTAGTGGGGAAGTTTACCTCCTACTTGAGATGGAAAGGTAAACAGGTCACTGTGTAGAAATTACAATAGCATTTTTACAGTAGTATGATAATTCTGACCCATGAATTATCCCTTATTATTGGTGAATTTTTCTCTTGCAGAACGCCATGATCTATTAGATGAAGAGGGGCTTTAAATTGTATCTACAGTATTGCTTTTTATTACAATGTTTTCTATTATTATTGTTGATGCGGCACAAACTCGAAAATTTCGTGGATTAATTTTCGCGCTCGGTTGCCGTAATACGCTATATTGAAGGTGAGGGCGTGGTTCATAATTGGTGCGTCCTATAATTATTATTTTTAATAATGGCTGTTGTAAAGAGGAAGTTTCTTCGAGTTCCTATAAGTTACTTCTTTTCAGACCTATTCCTGTTTTGTTACTGCCTATCAGTGATAATATATGACAGTTGGAACTTCTCTAAGAATAACGGACGTGGTTATACTGGTGCTCAAACATATGGAGGACAATGGAAGTTCCTCACCTATTGGAACAAGGTGTTGCTATAGTTACTAATACTGGGCTCACAGACATGAGTTTTACCTTTTACTTGCAGTGGATTCAGCTTTTTTACTTCTTGTTTTGTGTGTGTACTGACATCATTCCTAAACAGACCTTGAGATATCGCTGCCTCAAGTTGAAAGATATAGTTTACACCACCATTGTTCTCCCCCAAGCTTTTGTAAGCTCTCTCTTTTTTAATTATTTTTCTGAACCATTTAACAATGCTGTTTTTGCACTATCCAGTTTGTCTTGACCATGTTTTGGGGAATATATTTATATGACCGAGAGCTGATTCATAGCCGTTCACTTGACAAGTACATCCCTCCATTCCTCAATCATCTATTACACACAGCTATACTTCCATGTGCTCTCATGGAACTCTACCATCATCATTTGTACCTCTCTCGTCTTAAAGCTCTGCTCTGCATCCTTGTCTATTTTGGAGTTTACTTACTCTGGCTGTTATGGATCTATTTTGTGGCAGGAATTTGGCCTTATAAGTTATTCTACTCCATACCAATTCCAGTTCTGCCATTATTTTTTGCTCTGTGTTTAACCATATACATGGGGTTTTACATTTTTGGAGAGATGCTTACTAATCACAGGAAAAAGAATGTTATAATTTTATCATTATGTTTGATGTGTACTGTGATTGTATTCTTAAAATGATTCTATATTATAATTTTTATAATTATGTTGTTGTTGTTATTGGGGCCCGGCCCGGGGGGGGGGGGGGGGGGCTTGTAACATACACGCATGCGCACACAGCAGCAAAATTATTACACATAGGTGTGTATGTTTTTACGTAACACGTACATACATTATTATTATACTTACGTACACGTGGATAATCTTAGGATCCGATTTATAAAATAGTATAGTAGTGCAAAGTACGTCTAGTCTCGAATCACGTGTTATTTAAAATTTTTGGCTGGTAAAAAAAAAATTGTTTACGGTTGTTGATCTGAGCAGCTTGCTCTGCTTAACAGAAATGTTATTAAGGTTGGTAGGATACTAGAAGAGCTGTGTAGCTGTGGAGCCATGTCTATGGTAGACTTTAAGCAGGAAGCCAGGGACCAGGCATGTCTACACATCGCACTGAAAGCGTTAGGGCCGAGCAAAGTCTTTTGTTGCGCTGTTGCAAAGTTTCTGCACAGTTTACCACCAATCCAGTTGACGGAGGCCAAAGGTACAGTTATATTCTTGCGATTCCTGGATGGAGATGACCTTCCTTGTTGGGCTGGGAGCAGTGGGGGAGTAAGATGGGATGAGTTTTCAGCTCATAAAAGTGTTCTTGGATTGCTGTGCATAGCTGTATGCCATCATGCTGATGACTTTGCTGACATCAAAGCTGGTTATAAGGAGATCTGTAAGACTCACTCGAGATGGCCATGTGCTTCAAAGTGCATTGTGTATGGCTCCATGAAGAACCTTGAGTCTTGTATAAAATCAGTGGACGGGTTTGTTCATATTAATTACACGGCTAATGAAAAAAATACCATCTTAGATGATATCCAGCCACAGAAAGTGGAGGCTATAATCAATGAACTCGTTTACTCTATCTTGAGAAGTCTAAAATCAAAGATGGATATGTGTATGAGACTAATAGGGGGAACTGACTCCCTTCCACACCTTAAGGCTCCCATGGAAACAAAGGAGACTTCAGAGGAGGATTCAGAGCAGAGGTAAGGTGTTGGCTGATGGTGTTATATTGTCACCCATTTGTACTGTATCATTGGTATGTGACACCACCAAGAACTGCTTGTTGTTTTTAGATAGCACATCATCATAGCCAAGTGGTTGTGATAATGACACACAGAGAACTTAAATATTATATAATACTGTCATATAAAGATCTGTAGCAGCTTATTGATGGGCCTTAACTGTATTATACTGTTCTTTGTAGGAGTGTGTCTTGAGGTTACCTTGGCAACTAATTAGTAGCTAATTACAGCTAGCTGAAATAGTGTGGGATTATAAGGTATCCTTCTATGAGAGTTGAATTCTATGTGGCCATATTTAGCTACTGTTGTATCCTCTCTCTTTCCTGCAGGCAGAGCCGAAACCTTCTATTGGGTCGTTTATACAAGCAAATCGCTGACCTCTACCTGCTGACTGGTCAGTTACAGAAGGCAGGTGAGTGCTATCGCAATGCCTCTGAACAGCTAAAATCTCAAAAAGACTGGCTGTGGGTGGGTGGGGCTCATGAGGGGTTGTGTGTGACTGCTATGATGACCAAGGAGTGTGAGCAGGTGTTGGGCCAGAAGGCACAAGGGGTGGAGGCTCCCACTGGACTTGCCAGATTTGGCAGAACAAAGGTAAATATGTCTATGAAAAAAGTGTGGATAGATATCTCGTGTCAAATGTGCAGCATTCTAACTTAAGATCAAATCCCCGAGCTCATGGGTTTTCGACGGGTGGGAGTGTGACTTCAAACCGCCATACCATCTCCAATGACTCTCGAAAGAACAAGGACTTGCCTCGCTCACCTCGATCTGCTGCGACTAGACATTCAGCAGCCAAAAGCCCATCCCCTCCCGATTCCTTGGAGCAGCAATTGGACGAGAGAGAAGGGATCAGCAGTGGTCTGGTGATATCCAACAGGCAGCAAGACTCCTCCCTCTCCAATGACCTTGATGAAGAGGTTGATGGAGTGATGGAGGATTTCAAAAAAGAAGAGGAAGAGACACTTTCCTTCCTGATTGACAGCAGGTTGCTCCATAAGGATTTCATTGTGGACAAGTTTACATTAGCACTGGTTTATTTCCGCAAGGTAAGTCTCCCCGATAATGGCTTGACTTCAGACCATTCTGTGTTATTATTATTATTATTAGGCTGGGAAAGTAGGTACCATATCTCATATGGAATCTTTACTCAAATTCTCAAAGTATCTGGTCAACCAGAAGGTGAGCAGATTGATTACCTGTCTCCTCTGTTATAAGTTCCCCTCTTGTCCAAAGCACTGGGTCAAGGCAGCTGACATGCTTCAACGGATGTCAAGAATTGATGGAATCAATGACAAAGATAAGGTAAGAGTTGGAAGAGCCCCTCCTTCCCCAACTTGTATGGATCTCCTCCTGTAGCTCTCCCTCTATCGGACAATGGCCTCCATTTATCAGTCAATGGGGTTCCACCGTAAGGCAGCCATGTTCACTCTTCTTGCTGCTCAGTTTGCTGGTCAAAAACAGCTCACAACTGATGTATGTTAATAACATTCTTTCCACTACTTCTCCTTCCCTCCCTGTCCCCTCCCTCTCTGTCTACTCTCTCCCTGTCCTCTCCCTCTCTGTCCCCTCCCTCCCTGTCCACTCCCTCTCTGTCTACTCTCTCTCCCTCTCTGTCCCCTCCCTCTCTCCCTGTCCACTCCCTCCCTGTCTACTCTCTCCCTGTCCCCTCCCTCCCTGTCCACTCCCTCCCTGTCCCCTCCCTCTTTATCCACTCCCTCCCTGTCCCCTCCCTCTGTCCACTCCCTCCCTGTCCCCTCCCTCTTTGTCCACTCCCTCCCTGTCCCCTCCCCTCCCTCCCTGTCCACTCCCACCCTGTTCCTTCCCTTTTTCCTTTCCTGTAGGCACACTCTCTTCTAGTTGCCAGTCTCCCTGGCTACAAACTCTCTCGTGAACTTGACACCTTACAAAGCACTACTGGTATAGTTTGCTAGTCACACAGTAAGACCTGAATCATTGATATCTCCAACAGCATCCTACATTGGCTGGCCAAACCTTCAAGCCAGTGTTTTGAAGGAGTTTATCACTCTATCTCATGAATTGGGTGAAGATTTGATAGTTATAAGGTGAGTAGTTGATGTGATTATGTGTGTGTGAGAGAGAGGGGGGGGAGGGGGAGGGGGAGGGGGAGAGATGGGAGAGGAGAGAGGAGTAATAATACTGCCCCCAACCTTCTGCATTGCATGTATGATACATGTATAATCTATTAGACGTTCCTGTTTTCTGTTGGAAGCATTACATCAGAACATGACAGCCTTTGACCTGAAGCTAGTAACAAAGACTCTAGAAAAAGTAGCCACGAGGGCACGGAACAGTGAGGCCAAATCTTCCGATATGAATATTACTTCGCCTATCCCCCTCAAGCACTTCCCCTTTGTACGCTCCTTCTATCCCCGCCCTCTCATTAGTAACATGGCTCCCTTGAAAAGAAAGGGATCCAAGTCCCTGGCTAATAAGGATGTTGTGGGTGTGGCAGCCGATAACCCTTTCATCTATTCTCCTTTTCTTGGACCTAAGAAAACTGTCAAACGAAATGAAGTATTGTGGGTTGAAGATGATCCTGCCGAAATTGCTCTCAGCATTGTCAATCCTTTGCCCTTTGAGTTACGAGTGGAAAACATGGTAAAATCCTCTTCCAACATTATCACATGGTGTTATGTTTTGAGTCTTGTGTGGAATTCCATATTATCCTCTCTTGACATTGGTTTTCTGAACTACAGGCCTTGTTAATGGAAGGGGTGAAGGTTGAAATCTTTCCCTCCTCTTTGACTCTCCCCAGAGGGACAGAACAGTCTCAGTTTGCTTTGGTGATTATCCCCCATGAAGTTGGTCTGGTGACTGTACTAGGTAACTGCATGAGAGCATATTTGAAGCCAGCCACTGATCGTTTGAATTTTAATCCTCAGGTTATGAGGGCACAGTGTTTGGTGTTTATCATAAATGCTATATGAAAATAGCCGGTGACCCCATAATCAGGGTCATACCTAGATTACCTCTCTTGAAGGTTAGGGTTTTCCCCGTTCTGGGGACAGGCGGTAGTGGGGTGTGTGAGGACATGTATGTCGGAGGGAGGAGACTGAGTAAAGCCTGCCAGGACAAGTTTGACTTAATGGATGGAGAGAGGTATGTAGTATTAAGTAGATGGGGTGTGGGTGGGCGAATTGGTAAGTGATTCTGATCAGTTATGCACTGTGTAAACTGATTTCTGTTTGTCCTAGCGGTTGTTTTAACATTTTTTTTCAGTTTGTTTTCTCTCTCCACATACAGTTGTCAGTGTGAGCTGGAGCTTGAGAGTATTAATGACATTGACATTAGTTATGTCAACATTTCCATCAAGAAATATAATAGTGAGTCTCTCTAACCATCCCAGTTCTCTTTCCCTCCACCTTATTGGTGACCAAGTGACTTCAAGTGAACCCTTGTAATACCATATACCCCTCATCAAGTGATCCTTTATATACCTCCTTTCCTCCCTCCAGATCCCTTATGTACCCTCCTCCCCACTAAATGACCTTTCATTCTTATATAGATGAGTTCTGCCATTTTTCTTGGGATGCTGGTCCTCTGAACTCTTCCCTTCCCCTTATCAGTAATAGGAAATATTCCTTGTGTGTTTCCGTTAAGGCCAGCATACCTTATTATTATCGTCTCATCAGCGACTTCACAAATACTGTTCTACGTCAACCTCACTTTTCTGAAGCAGAAGAGGTGAAGACCATCCCACAAGGAACTGCTCAGGAATTATCCCAGACCACAGATTCTAATGTCGCTGCTGGTTCTTCTACCACCTCTTCTTTGAAACGAGGACAGAGGACATTTCAAACTCTCCTTGGTCACAGACGTAAACCAAGTAACGAAGGATTGGAGCGAGGGGGCAGTAAACAGACAAGGTCAGGATCGTCTCTAATGGAATCCCTGAACCTTGACCACCCTCTGATGGACTCTAGACATAGTAACACGGTACCAAACATGGTACGCTCCTCGCCAGCCAGATCCTCCTACAAGGGCACACGGTTCAAGAAGAATGATTCGTCAAAGGGGAGTGGTCAGCAGAAGAAGTCTAATCATGTGAACTCCATGTTGGACTATGATGATGTTATCTTGGGATTGGACAAACGAGCATCTGTGCGCTCTGACCCCGGGGAAAGAGATCAAGGTGACAGGGGGAAATCTAAACTGAAGATATCTCGTGTGGGTGTGTCCTACCACACTAGCCCCACCTCTTCCAGCACGGCCATTGCTAGTGATTCCATGCGTCCTGTCAACATTTTCGGCTCAATAGAGTCTGATGGTACCAGTTCAGATTCCAGTGCAAAGACACAGAGTCTTAAGAGAAATATTAGTTTCCAGGCAAGTAACCCCAAAGTCCGTCCAAATATCAACAAGGGGAACATCTCACTTCCCACTGGACCCCTCTACAAGGCAGTTCCACAGCCTCCCAAGAGGGTGAAGGTAGTTGGGGAGTTTGTATTTGACTATTCGGGTGGCAAGAGTGCATCTGAGGGTTATTACAGGGAGGGTGGTGCTAACGTATCTGTATTTGTACGTCCATGTCTTCTATTTGATCTCTTTGACATGAAGAGCAGCAATGAGTAAGTGTTGGACTATGTCTGTCTCTTTGGTTCAATAGACAATCATTTTTACAGATCTCAAGATTTGTTTCAACTTTGTTTTGTCATGCACAACGTATCAACTTTACCACTCTCTGTTACATGCAAGGTTGACCAAGGTCAGAATTATCCATTCCATAGTCTATTAACCTTAACTGCCCCTCCCCGTTCCCTTGCAGCTGGTCTCACGGAGGCTGGGGGGACGGCCCAGCTCACTGAAAACCTGGAGGCCAACACGAACAAGAAACTGAACCTGTTAATCAGGAAATTTAAGTTAGACTCAGACGATTCCAACTCACCAGGGACAAAGACAGAAGTAAGTAAGGTTTACAGCTAGTCAAGTGACACTAATAGTTTAATGGACATAAGATATGCCATGTAAACACAAGTCACTTCTATATGGACATGTCAATTATGTAGATTATTAAGTTGTACCTTGTGCCCACTTTATAGACATGTATATAGTGTGCCATCATACTGTATAGATGACTCACACTGGACTACACTGTCCATGTGTAGATGACCCACACTGGACTACACTGTCCATGTGTAGATGACCCACACTGGACTACACTGTACATGTGTAGATGACTCACACTGGACTACACTGTACATGTGTAGATGACTCACACTGGACTACACTGTACATGTGTAGATGACTCACACTGGACTACACTGTACATGTGTAGATGACCCACACTGGACTACACTGTCCATGTGTAGATGACCCACACTGGACTACACTGTACATGTGTAGATTACCCATAATGATCTCCTCTCCTTAGATTCATTTGACAAAGCAATATTCCAAGAAGCTTGCAGAGATGTTGTCTTTCCATTGGGAAGTTGTAGGTGGTGCTGATCGAAAGGGAACAGTTACACTTGAAGGACTTCGTCTTCCTGTTAGTATCACCGCCATGAGACCCCACCCTATTCTATTCAGTAAGAATCCACCCTTTACCGTGCTCTAAACTAGTTATGTACATCTCCCTAGATGTGATGCTGAACCAGGAGGAATGCTCTCCCGTGGAGACCACCCACTCAAAGAAGTTAGGTGTTGGTACTATTGTCAGAGCCTTCATCAAACTAACAAACAATTCCTCCACTTCAATGCTGCCCTCCTTCCTTGTCTTAGAGCCTTATTCCTTTTCCCAGGAACTCAAGAAGATTATTAGGAATCTGAGTGGGAGAATGTTGTATTCTGGTAGTCTAGTCACAAGTGTACCCAAGGTGAGGAGGCACCACTGCTTGTAGACATGAAAGGGTTTAGTCAGTGGATGGAAATCTATCTTTGATTATTGCAATCGCCTTGGAAAATGTAATCATTCATAGATGCTGCTTGTTTAACAAGTCCCAGAGTACACCAGTTACTTGATGGCCATCTAATGTCCAGAACTAATTGGTTCTTTCTCAATAGAGATTACATCATTCAGATTACATCATTGTCAATTGTGTTACTATTGTATCTACCCCTAGCCCTACCCCTAGCCATAACCCTAGCCCCAGCCCCAGCCCCAGCCCCAGCCCCAGCCCCAGCCCCAGCCCAGCCCATAGCAATAGTACAGTTAACAATGGTGTAATGTGAATAATCTGTTACATGGAAAAGGAGCCATTAGATTGCAGATAGCTGACCACTATGTTGTGTTACTATGGTTAATAAGATTACACAACACTTAAGTTGTGTTACTATGGTTACCTATAGCTCCCACCTGGTGTCAGCTTTCAACATGAGATCTGTATCAGTTTCCTCTACAAAGGGGACTATTTGTTGAATATCAAGTCTGTCATTCCAACCACACCCACTCAGAGGTTAGAGGTCATGGAAGGGATGATAGCTAAGAGTCCGGTGAAGAGAGCAAAGGAACAGAGACCCTCACCGATACAACTCCCATCTCAACCTTCCGAGTCACAGCTCCATTCCCCTCCCTTCTCCCCTGTGTCCTCTGTGTCCACATCTTCATCGGTCTCCTCTCCTCCCTCTGTGATACCTAAATCTGCAAAGGCCATAGCCAGAAGATATGAAGCGGAGTTTGCAACTAAAAAGATGTCCCACACAACTCACTCACCTGTGATCCCAACAGATAGTGATAATACATTCAATGGATCAGACTCACTTGCTACAACCAATAGAAGTATTGAAACTCCACCTCCTGTTCCAACCTCCAGCCGCCCACCTCTCAATAAAAGTACCAGTGTTGACGTTGAGAAGAAATTGTCTTCTGTGGAACCATTAAAGAATCGATCATACACTGTGCACAGGGATGTGGTCACAACAGCAAAATCCATTCCTTTGCATTCCAAGATAAAACATGCCTCAAAGATTAGCTTCACCCCCGTATCGACAAAAGTTCGCAGTGAACTCTTGCTCCCCTGCTCACAGTCAAACTGTACCAACCTGTTGCATGATCATACCCAGAATCCAGGATCAATCAGAGTGACTCATGGTCCTAACCTGTCATTTCATGTCAGCTAGTATAGGGTTAAGGTGGTCTAGGCTCGTATTGGGTTAAAGTGGTTTAGGGTTATTATTTTATGTGTGTCATAATATATTTCAATGTACGTACCTTCAATATTATACCTTTGCAGTTTTATAACACTCTGAGACACTGTCTGTCTCTCACCCACTCTCTCAATATTAATTAAAAATAACATTGATTAAAAATTCTTCTATTGTTTTTTCTTGCTGGCTTCTAGTCTGGTTGCTCTCCTCTCCAAGTATCGCTTTCTCCCCTCCTCAAACCTTGCTCTCTCTTCCTCTCCCTCTAACTTTAGAGGCGGTACAGCCACAGCTCTCTCACCCTCTCCCAGAGAGACAAAAATGAAATAGGCAGTGTTGGTGATGCGTCTGCTTCCTGCCATCAGTCCCTCGGCTTCAGTTGTAACCTGAAATCAAAATAGTATTACCAGATGATGAATGCAATTATTATTTTCATACCTCTATCTCCATTGATTTGTTACTGACAAATGTTATCCTGGCAGTAACAAACACCATCTCTCCATTAGTGATGGGCTCATGGAAGTCAATCACGTCAATAGATGCAGTGACAACACGAGAACGACAATGTCGGGCTGCACAGATACCAGCAGCATTATCCATCATTTTCATCAGTGCTCCGCCCATCATGTGACCCGTGACTGCACAGTCTGAGGGCAGCACGATGTTTGCTAAAGTGGTCTGTGATGCCATGACAGTGTGTTCCCCCACTGCATCAGGATAGTGATAGGTGTGGGTGGGGGGTGGGGCCTTGGAATGGTGTGCAGAATTTTTTTCCCTAGATTTTCTTTGTGCTTGATATCTCATCTCTCCTGCTTTGATGCTGGCTTCACTGACTCCTTCTAACTGAGGTATAGAGGTCACGAGTCGTTTTAGATTGTAGATATTGGTGGGCCTGGTGGATATGTTCTCTGTGTTACAGTCTGACCTTATGGCCACATACCACAGGTAAGCAGTATTAGTGTGCCTCCGTTCCCCAGAAATGACATTCTCGGCCCACACGTCAACAGTTACTTCCAGGGAGTGAGGTGAAGTGTATGTGACAGCTGCTTGGAGTTGGGCTATTTCACCTACTAACATAGGTTCATGGAAGTCCATTTTCTCCACACGAGCCAGAACTGTAGTGATGGGTGGGTCTCCCTCCTCTTTCCGACGGTTACAGTGTCTGCTAGACACCACATGACCAGCTTGTTCTATCAACTTTAGAATGGTACCCCCATGGACATTGCCCATGGGGTTGGTGTCATCTGGTAGCATGATACGACTTATCTCAATGGGCGTGTTGTTGGGTAAGATAGGGTTAACATTCACTGAGGGCACTCCTATAATAACAATTATGTCATTGAGAGCAAATGCAGATTAAATCAATCCAGTAAATGTGGTACTATAAGTGGGACAGTGCCACACCTTCTGTTCATGTAATAGTAATAATAATAGCTGTTATCTCGCCTTTTCTGGACTTGAAAAATGACAAGGTTAGTGAAGAAATGATTAGAGGTCTTCTCCACGAAATAATCTTTAATTTTTGACTAGTATGCTTCCAACTGTAATAACTCCTCCGGCTCAGATGGCTCGCTGTTGGTCTCCAGGAGATGCCCATAAACCGAGCATAAGTTTGGAGAATATTAATTGGCAGTCTCTGAGCCATCATTATCTTAGATTGTACTTTGCACTTTTAAGCTGCGAATTATGTGATGTGTATACAACGATGCAAATCATGTTATTGTAGGTCTGCCTTTCCCCTATGCGGTTCTGAACATTAGTTGTTGCAGAATGGGCCTCCTGTCAAAAGGCAAGCCACTCTCGTGGCCTGAAACAAAGGAGAATGCAGGCATTGTTCACAAAATTGGCATCCAGCAATTTCTAGCACTCTATCACAGATTGAAAGACCGGAAGGGAGATGTTTTGAAATGGGGAGATGAGGTAAGCGATGAAGTATGCAAGTTTTAGGAAGTATTTATTTCCTCTTCAGATAGAATACACTCTGATTACTTTGAACAAGGATGAAGAGAGGGCACAGCTGAGTTTGGTGGGGCCTGATATTCTCGATGCCCTCCAGCAACCAGAGAGCAGCGATCCTCTCCATCACACCACAAAGTGGAGGCCAGAATATGCTAGCTACATGATTGAAGGTATAAAGTACTCATGGGTAGTCTCTGGAGCCTGCACCAGGCAAAATTCACTCCTGCCTATTGTATTGTTCAATGTAATCAGAGCAGGCAACTAAAGTCTGTCCAAGCTGACGAGAACCACGGAAGCAGCCCGGAAGTGCTTTAATATTATTCATAGATACCTCGAAATAATAACATTCACGATGCATTTGCCCAGAGAGCAGCTGACTCTCCACACAGCAATTTTTTATTATGCGCAACACTCCTCATGGTCCAAGGTACTACCATAGGGTTTGTATTAGTCTCCTGTATCTCCCTATGGGGCACTACAATAGACTAAACTGGCATCTGGTAAGAAGCGCCTCGGTAAGAGCTACTAAATGATACCAAATGCGCATAATTTGAAGGTTTTTTTAGCCGAGTTATGCATGTTTTTGTGAGGCTCTCGTCAGCTTGGACAGACTTTAGTATCCATGTGCCATCCTCTACGGAAAATGTTACATTATTTTGTGGTATCCTGTAGGGACTCCTGGTGCCACTCCTTATGGGGGATGTCCTTTGCACTTCAACCAGGTAGAGGCTAACATGAAACTGAGGTGGGTGTGGTTTGTGTAGTATTACAAAGCCAATTATTTGTGAGGAGAACTTGAAGCAAGTGATGAATTTTATCCCTGAGTCCACACGTGGAACCCCCTGCTGCTCCTTGGAGTCGGTAAAGGGTCTGCTGTGTGCTTGCCCAGTAATCTTGATGAGATGACCCGAGTTATTGCATCTCATTGTAAAGCTAGGCATATAACATTATCTAGTTGCTATGAATCACTCGTGTGTGCACGAGATGGTGCATCACAGTCTCCATTGGCAACCAGTTACATTTCAACTCGTTTCTTCTATGATGACCTTTTAGTAATCTGATGCTTCCTTTCTCTCCACTCACTCTGGTATCTGATGCCTCCTTTCTCTCCACTCTCTCTGGCATCTGATGCCTCCTTTCTCTCCACTCTCTCTGGCAACTGATGCCTCCTTTCTCTCCACTCTCTCTGGCAACTGATGCCTCCACTCTCTCCACTCTCTCTGGCAACTGATGCCTCCACTCTCTCCACTTTCTCTGGCAACTAATGCCTCCTTTCTCTCCACTCTCTCTGGCATGCATTAACCAAAGATTCTTCCTTCAATCTTATTTTGTCTTATTAATATTTCAGGCGTAAGCAGCTTTTGGATATTCTCAAGGACACACCCATCTTTCCCCTTTCTATCACAGTGTTCCCTCAAATTGGATGTCCTAGATTTACCAAACCGGAGTACCAACCCATGACCTCTGGCCCCGCTGTCTCCCAGTCACTTTTCTTCCCCGATGAAGCTATATGGAGAGACCACCCACGTTTTCGGTCAGTAAATGCATATCCATACCTGCCACCTATATAGCCACCATTACCACCACAACCATCGCCACCATCACCACCACAACCATCGCCACCATCACCACCACAACCATCGCCACCATCACCACCACAACCATCGCCACCATCACCACCACAACCATCGCCACCACCACCATCACCACCACAACCATCGCCACCATCACCACCACAACCATCACCACAACCACCATCACAACCATCACCATCACCATCACAACCATCACCATCACAACCATCACCATCACAACCATCACCACCACAACCATCGCCACCACCACCATCACCACCACAACCATCACCACAACCACCACCACAACCATCACATCACAACCATCACCACAACCACCATCACCATCACAACCATCACCACAACCACCATCACCATCACAACCATCACCACAACCACCATCACAACCATCACCATCACCATCACAACCATCACCATCACCACAACCACCACAACCATCACCATCACAACCATCACCATCACCACCATCACAATGCAACTACTGTGCTCAGTGGTCTCAGTTGCTGTACATGACGAGCCATGTCTTGTCTTATAATTAGCACTCTCACCAGAAACATTCGGGAGAGAAGAGGAGAGAAACCTCCTATAAATGTTCCGAGTAAGTCCGTATAGTTTCCACAATGCATATCACTGGTACTTCCCTCTCACCACAGTATTCAAAGACACTCATACTCCTTCACCCTTTATTGAGACATTCCCCCCTGAGGACACCAGTGCAGCACGTAATGCTAAACCTGACCACATTTACATGGATTGCATGGGGTTTGGAATGGGTTGCTGCTGCCTCCAGGTAACCTTCCAGGGCTGTGACCTCCAGGAGACCCGTCACCTTTATGACCAATTAGCCGTTGTCTGTCCGATCATGGTCAGCCTGAATGTCCATTAAGTGTCAATGGATCTAAACACTGTTGTTTTTAGATGGCACTCTCTGCTGCTTCTCCAATTTTCAGAGGATATCTCTCTGACCTTGACTGTCGATGGCACGTCATTTCCTGCTCCGTAGACGACCGGACTGAAGAGGAAAGAGGAATCAAGGTGAATTAGATGTGTATTTGACCATACTCTTTCTTTTGAATGATGGATTTGTGTAACATGTAGCCACTGAAGGAGAATGAGTTTGTGATTCCCAAGTCTCGCTATGATACAATAGATTGTTATATTGCTAGTAGAGAGTACAATGACTGTCAGGTACTCTATGACCAGGAAGTCTTCCAGCAGCTAAAGGATGGAGGTGATTGGTGTGTGTGTGTTGTGGTGTGTGTGTAGATGTTGTTGTGAGAGGAGGAGTGTGTTGTACGTATAGGTTTGGATGATCTACTAGCTCAGCATATTGCTCATCTCTTCATAAGAGATCCAATATCTCTCTTTGCTGAGAAGATATATCAGGATGTGGAAACTGATTCTGACCACTTTGAGGTGCATACAGAGACTATCCTGTAACCCTCTTTACTTCTCTCTCTCACTCTCCCTCTCTCCTTCTCTTTCCCCAATCTCCCTTTCTCTCCCTCTCTCCCCCCCTCTCCCTCCCCCTCAGAATATACAGTCCACTAATTGGCAGAGTATGCGATTTAAGCCACCACCTCCTAATTCTTCTATTGGCTGGAGGGTGGAGTTCCGGCCCCTTGAGGTCCAACTGACTGATTTTGAGAATGCAGCATTTGTTGTGTTGATAGTCCTCCTCACACGAGCCATCCTTTCTTTCAAACTAAACCTCTACATCCCGATCTCTAAGGTAAGGCTCTCCACTATCAAATCCCTCCACTTCTAACTGACTGACCTGGCACTTTAGATGGAGGAAAACATGAAACGAGCTCAGAAACGAGATGCTGTCAATCTCGAAAAGTTTTATTTTCGGAAAAGTTTGGTGCCAGAGGATATTGAGGAAGAGACAGAGGCAGGTCCCACCCAGAATAGGTCACATGACCATGAGTACACATTAATGAGCATTGACACAATCATCAATGGAAAAGTATGAATTGTTTTGTTTGTGTGTTCAGCATTGTAACTGGGGGGGGGTGTGGTGTTGGTTTCTCCAGGACGAATTTCCAGGGCTTCTCCCATTGGTTAGAATGTATGTGAATAGTATCGATATAGATGTGGACACGCGCTGTACGATACTGCAATACCTCAGACTCATCTCAAAGAGGGCATCAGGTATGGTTCTCTCAACCAGTCTGTCTTCAGTGGTTGTCTGTGTCAGTTTCTCCATTTATAAATGTTCTCTGTCTGATCAGGTGAGCTAATGACCACTGCTGGTTGGATAAGAAAACAAGTTCTCTCTCATCCCCATTACAAGCATGATTCTGTTATTAATGATAAAGTGACCTATGACCTCATCCAGCTCTTGAAGGATGTCACAGAAGGTGAAGTGTCATGCCCAGAACTACTCGGTACTTTCACTTCCAAAACACCCAAGACATACACTGTGCTGGAATGTCCTCCTGGCAGTTGTGCCAACTAGATTAACTCTTAGTTTTTTTTATGATAATCATGAACAATAGTGAATTGTTGTTTTTTGTTTGTTTGTTTTTTAATTTAATTTAATTTTTTTTTTTATTTAAATTTAAAGGGTTCTGTTGATAGAGGAACAGTTGATGTCTTCAAGAATTTTGTCACAGCGTTCTTGCTGCACAGGTGTAGGAGATGGAATGCTTTATACTTACTTAGAATGCAAGAATACAAACCTCGTGCCTAGAGAGGAGTGGTGATAGTCTTGTTTGGAATGGGAGGGGCTGAAGGAAACATTTTAGTCGCACTGCCTCGATGGAAGATGGCTGTGAAGCTATTAAATGAGCAAGTTCGTCCTCCTGTGTGTACATGTATCAAGTACATTGTGAGAGGAATTATTTTGACTTGCCTTTTCCTGTAGGTAAATCATCTTCAATCTTTTCAACCTTTGTCTGGCTTCAGCTGCCCTGTCATGTGTTAATCACGTGATCATGCTCAACTTCAATAATTTTCCATACTTACTTTAAATGTCCTACTAGTCCACTGTCCCATTCATACTCAATCATTGTTTCTAAAGGAAGACCTTTCTCGCATCTAAAAAACCAACCAACCAATGTAGCATTGACCTTACTCATCAGACACTCACTCTTTTTCGGCTATTAGTGTTGTTCTAACTCTCTTCAACGTTTCTTTTCTCTTTTCTTGGATATCCTTGGGTGGTGCCTCGTACTGATAGATGGAAACCTTCACAATGTTATAGAGGATGTGATATGCATGGGCTTACAGCTAAGTATCTGCTCCGTTGAATGGAAGTGAGCTTTTGAAGTTCCTTGTCTGTCAACTGCTTCCAGTTTTTGGCTTCAAATTTGTTAGGAGTACCTTCGAATGTCCCTGTCAGGTTCTCACCTATTATAGGTCACACAGACCATAATGTCACCCACCTACAACAACCAATGGTGCACCTCCACCCACAATCTGTGGGACTCCTCCTCTGGGGGAGGTGTGCTGTGACCCCACCCCTGGGCGTGCTATGGCCATAGAGAGTTACCTATTGACTTCTTTTTCTTGAGCAAATCTTGTAGCTTCCTGGAAAGGGTTCTTGCACTTCGAGGTGTGGCTGGCAGACCATGTGTGGACTTCCATGCATATATAGTCGGCTCGTTGTCTTTTGGTGCCAATGGAGGCAAAGTAGAAACTTGTCCACTACTCCGTTTTGTGGCGGCAGAACTCTACAAGTAAATGCTCTGTACATGTAGGGAAGTGGCCAAATCAAATGCTACAACTTACTTGAAACCGAGGTTCGGCAGACATTTTTGCTGTTTATCATTACGTCATAACTTTAGTTGTCATGGTGATTATAATGAGGGGGTGGAGCTAGCCTAGTCATTACTTACACATACATTTTTATTATGCATGTTGCATTTGCATGCACATGCATGCATGCAATAAATTATTAATAGTTGAAAAATGGCTACTTCTAAGGAGAGTGGTTTTATGGCGCCTGAGCTGAGCCGCGAGCGAGAAGCAAGCAAATTGGATATTCAAGAAATTACTATATTCATTGATGGAGGAGAAATGGTGTCTGAAAAAAGGAAGAGCATGTGTATGTCACTGGCTAGTTGCATGTGTAACAGTTGACTAAGTGCAGCCACATAGCTAGTTAATAGCTAAAACCAGCTACCTAGAATGGTGACAGCAGTTAGTAATAATACTGTACACTGTTTTCAGATCAACTGGTATGCCAGGACCCAGTATTCAACCTGGATGACAAATACTTCCTCAGCAGAGAGGAAGCTTTTGAAAGAGCTATGGAGAAGTCAGTCCACTACATCAAAAAGAGCATGAAACTTGACAGGCTGGAAAAGTACTACTTGAAGACGTAAGTATTAGTCATCCAATCCATCTCCTTCCCAACACATGTAACTCCATCTAGTTCCTCCCTTCCCAACACATGTAATCACAGATGGTGCCAAATGGAGTCTTATTTTACTCCATTTCTTCCTTCATCAGTATAGACATGTTCAAATTTATTTTTTACTAAGAAGCTGATAGTGAAGCAGGTGTCCATGCTCAGGGTCATCTTTCAGTGTGAATTATCCACTTTGAGTAGTCTCACTGCAGAATATCTCAAATGCAATGACTATTAATAACTGTGTTTCCAATAGCGGTATGAATGAAGAACAGCCCATTGGTCTGCACGAGGGGATGTTTCTACCAACCCTTGAGGTTAGTAATGCAACTCACCCACACAGGCACACACCCACACACACAACTGATCATTATGTGTGGGTAGTTTATTACTAATCTTTGTGTTAGTGAAGGTAAGTTTGTAGCTAATCAGCCTATTATCTAATACTGCTGTGAACAGTGTTGCTGTCCATGGTATCATGTCTCCTCCTTCCTGAGGCATTACTTGGCGTGGACTCTGCAATACTCTTGCCTGCCATTTTAAAGTAATTATGCAGGATTCATGTCACATAGTTGCAAGCTGTGTAAAAATCATTGTTAGGCCATCGTGGTATCATTACCCAGTGCTATCATTACCCAGTGCTATCATTACCCAGTGGTATGTCTATTAGCAGCTGAAACACTTCAATCTCTCCTTGCTACATCATGTTAAAGATTTCTTCATTTATATAGTGTCTCCACCCCCCCCCCCCCCACATTTAGGGACAAGCTACAGAAGAACAAAAAGAGAAGTGGCTGACGCCTTCCTTGGAGTACAAACTCATTGGAACTTATGCCCAGACAGAGCTGGGTCATGGTCAGTCTGTTATTTCTTAGTGATGGCCCGATTTGTGAGTATTCTCGTGTACTAAAGTGATGTGTGTATAAAGGTTGGGTTTCAATCCATAGCTAATTTACTATATTCAGGAACTTATGTTCGAGGGCTAGAGACAACTGCTACATTTGATGTGAAGACGCAGGAATTTGTAATAAACACGCCCACTCTGACTGCTACCAAGTGGTGGCCTGGGTCATGTGAGTTCTAACACGAGATCACCTGATATTAGATAGTATAGTTGCATTAGTATTTTTGTCTTGTAGTGGGCCACACCGCAACACATGCTGTGGTGTTAGCTCGACTCATCACAAAAGGTGTTGATTATGGAATACACCCTTTCATTGTCCAATTACGTAGCCTAAAGGATCACACACCCCTTCCAGGTATATAGTCTTATGTGCCACTCTAGCACGCTCGTATGATAGTGTGTGGGGGCTTGTATATGCAGGGATTACTGTTGGTGACATCGGTCCCAAGTACGGGTACTTTGGGATGGATAATGGTTTCTTGTCAATGAACAATGTTCGGATACCTAGAGATCAGATGTTGATGAAATATTCTCAGGTGTGTAAAGATAGTGTGTTGGTGTGGAATGCGTGCTCCTCCATAGACCCAGTGTGTGACAGTTGTGAGCGAGTGAGTGTGTTGGTGTGGAATGTGTGTTCCTCCATAGACCCAGTGTGTGACAGTTGTGAGGGAGTGAGCGAGTGAGTGTGTTGGTGTGGAATGTGTGCTCCTCCATAGATCCGGTGTGTGACAGTTGTGAGGGAATGAGCGAGTGAGTGTGTTGGTGTGGAATGTGTGCTCCTCCATAGACCCAGTGTGTGTCAGTTGTGAGGGAGTGAGCGAGTGAGTGTGTTGATGTGGAATGCATGCTCCTCCATAGACCCAGTGTGTGACAGTTGTGAGGGAGTGAGTGTGTTGGTGTGGAATGTGTGATATAGACTACATTAATTTCTGCATTCAGCTAGTGTTTCCGTGTATTCAGGTGAGACCAGATGGTACCTATGTGAAGCCACCCACCTCTAAGATGGCCTATGGGACAATGGTGTGGGTACGTTCTGGCATCGTTATCTATGTCTCACTTGGTCTTGCCAAGGCCGTTACTATAGCTACCAGATATAGTGTGATACGAAGACAGGGACAGTCTGATAACAAGTGAGATGTGCTGCAAGTTAGAATTTGGTGAAGACCATTTACCAGATGATATGATTTTGTTTTGTAGTGGCCTAGAAATCCAAGTGATGGATTACCAGACACAACAGATGAAACTCCTCCCACTCATAGCTGCTGCCTACGCCCTGATCCAAACGGGTCAGTACATGTTACGACACTATGTCAAGGCACAGTCAGAAATTGTCCAGGGGAACCTGGAGCACCTGCCAGAGGTATAGGTCAACTAGTAGGGGGGAACTAGCAAGTGGTTGACTCTGTACATTGCAGCTTCATGCAACTAGTTCTGGGCTGAAGGCCTTCAGCACCAATGTGTCCACTCAAGGCATGGAGGTATGTACTTATACATGTGCCCTCCAAACTTCACCTCTTCATGGTGTCCTGTATGGTGTCCTATAATATGGTGTGCTATATGGTGTCCTATATTGGTGTCCTATATAGTGTCCTATATTATTATGGTGTGCTATATGGTGTGCTATATGAGTATTCTTCATTATTACAGTTGTGTCGTAAGGCATGTGGTGGGCATGGCTATTCACGGGCTAGTGGTATCCCCGACATTTATGTTGACTTGGCACCCAGTGTCACCTATGAAGGAGAAAACACTGTTCTCTATCTACAGACTGCTAGGTACGTACAGATAGAGATTACAGATAGTACATATAATACTGAATGTCCAGGTCTATATTGTCCTATAAAATGTCCTATAGGGCACACAGATACATGATTAATGTCCTAGTTCAGTTGACTGCCTGCCTGATTCACCTGTTACCAAATGTGTACTGTACTGTTTACTAGGTACCTCAACAAACTATATTCTTCAAAACAGCTGTCCTCTCAGATCCCAGAAAATGTCTCCTACCTGGGTAAGGACTTTGTCACTAGACCTCGGTGTTCTGTCAGGACATTCTCCCAGTTCATGGACCCCAACATCCAGTTGGAGGTCTATCGACAGAGAGCTCGAAGGTCAGTTTGAGGTTCTAATGGTTGTGGTGTATGATAGCAAGTGTGTGTGGTACATGTTTTGTAGGATGGTTGTCCAGGCAGCTAAGACTTATCAGAGAGCCCTGGAGCAAGGCTTGAAGCAATCTGATGCATGGAATCAATCTGGTTGTGACTGGGTTGCAGCTGCTAATGTGAGGATAAAATAACAACTCCCTTTCACTCCACCCCCTCCTCCTCACCCTTTCCACTCCATCTCTTCTTCACCCTTTTTCTCCTGCAGGCTCATTGTCATTACATCAGTCTAAAGGCATTCAGAGAGTCCATTCAGTTCAGCAACCTTTCTCCTGTCAATCTATCCATGATTGAATCTCTCTGTGCTCTCTTTGCCGTTCATGGCATCCTCAACTATGCAGGAGAATTTATGATGGTAAGAGGTAGCAGGATTATGACATAGATAGTATTTCAGCCAAGAATTCCCGTGCATCAGAAGTTTCTGTATTATTATTATTATTATTATTATTATTATTATTATTATTATTATTATTATTAGGGTGGCTACATGACAGCTGAACAGATCTCCCTGGCCAGACAGCAGCTCTATGCCCTCTTAAAGGAGGTGAGGAAGGAAGCTGTGCCTTTAGTGGACGCCTTTGACTTTCCTGATGGAATACTGAACTCATCTCTGGGTCGTTATGATGGTGATGTCTACAACCATCTCTATCAGTGGGCTCAGAGAGCACCACGCAACAAGAAACCAGTGAGCTTTAACAATAATGATAATTTCCATGGTGTAGGCAACTATTGATATGCTATACTAACAATACACAGGTTCATGACGTCTATAACAAATATTTGAAGAAGTTTCTCCACTCAAAATTATGACATGTTTATTAAAAAAAAAATATATTTAGCATTATTTAATAATTATCTTCTTCTTCATTGTTCTTCTGGTAAATTTGTTGGCACTGTGGTCCTACGATAGCTCAGCCCCTCCGAAAACTCGATCCCAGAGCTGGACACAGTGTGAAGGAGAGAAATAGATGATTTTTTTTCTTTCTTGGACAGCGATCTGGAATAGCTGGCTTTGTCTGGTCCTTTTAAAATGGCAGCAGAGTCTGGCAGTTTCTTGATGCTGATGGTGCTGGGCGGTTGACCCCAGGCCTCGCCGTCAACTTGTACAGGGAGAGGTGACAGGAGCTCCACAGAAAACTGCAACGTGTACAGTGAACAACCTTTCACCTTTGAACCTTATAAGGTGAGGACACAAGTTTTGGGTTTTGTTGCAGGATAGTTTTGGTAGGTTCAAAGGTGAAATTTCTATGTGACCCCTCCCATTAAAATTATACCTCGCTTCCTTGAGCTATTCTGACAGCATTCTTTATGCCACTCTGCACTTGTCCCTGAGGTGATGAGTGAATAAGGTGGCAATAGGACTTGTGATGAGGTAACTTACCATTTGCAACACTCCTTTGATGCCCACCACCTCCAGCAAACCGTCGTCATATGTAGCAGGTTTGTAGGCCTGGTGGAGACAATAAGTTTACTTCACATTTACCCCAGGATATCTAGCTAATGGACTTGTTTTGGTGGTTGACCCCTTGACTCCTCCACCCCTCAGTTCTAGCTAGACTTAGCTCCTCTATGAGAACTTGCAGGATCATTGGTAGACCCCCAGGGATCAGCTCCCGCTCCCCAGCTCTGAATATTGAGGACAATTAAACCAGCTATGTCTGGCAGTTTAATCTCCTTCCCATCCACCGTCAAGGTCACATGACGATTCAGTTCCCGTGTCTCGCTCCTGTGAACCATCTTCTGTAGACCCAGTTGCAAGTAGAATCCTTTATTGTGGAGCCTGTGTAATATGTCATACCCCATGCAGTATGGAGTTAACATGTCGTACCTCGTGTGCTGGTGCATTCTTACCTGCTACTAAACTTCTCAGGATTCTCCTCTCTTGCCAAGTGGAAATCGAGAGCAATGGCAGCATCCAACCCTATACCCATGTAGTTATTCATGACAACAGGACCATGCTCTGAGTCAGCTGCCTTCTCGTCTTTCTCCTGTTTAGATGTGTTCTTGAAGGTCACAGTCCATCTACAAGGTGGGTGTGGTATGGGCGGAGTATAATGGGAGTTGAAACAATAGGCAAGTTTCTGCATATTACCTGTCAAGATGGATGATGTTTGTATCTTCCATCTTGAGGAGAATGTTCATCACCTTCTCTCCAGTGTACCCTCCGCCCCAGTTCATGGCACGTGCAAGATCATTCCCTTAATTAAAGGAGGAGATTTGACCATGTAAATTACCTGGAGGCATGATGACGGAATGGGATATCCACATGTATGTACGTACCTGTTCCTAGAGGGAGGAGAGCACTGGGAGGTTCCTTGCAAGTTAGGCATTCTTTAACCTCTTGTAGTGCTCCTAGTACCCACCCAAATGTCCCATCCCCTCCTCCAATCAGGATACGGAACTGTTTTAGACATCGCATGGACCATAACCCGGGAATGGGCCCACTCTGGCACAGGTCCCACACCTGGTGTGGGTTCAGGTGTCGACGGAAGGCTGAGATGAGCTCCACCCCCTGGTTCCCTCCACTCTTGCCGTTGATAAAGACCAGCATCGGTTCCTGGTCAATTCCAGTGCTGTCAGGCTAAACAGACCAAGGTCAAGTAATGACTCCAACACGCCTTACCAACTCACATTGATGGACGGAAGGATGACAATCTTTGGTCTGCATGAACTATCTTCCATGGCCAAGGTCAACTTCATTGCCAACTCAAAGGTTGGAAAGGTCAAGATGAGTCCACCCATGGATGGGAAGGCAGGACCCACCTCAATCTTGTCATAGAAGGAGAGTAATGTTTGGTTTCCTGAAGTGAACAGATTAGTGGTAACTCCATAGCTACAACCACGCCTAGTAACTCCATAGATACAGCCTAACTACACCTAGTGTAACTCCATAGCTACAACCACACCTAGCAACTTTTCCTATTCACACAACCCATAAATAAATTTAGAAAGCTTCAGAGATTACTGATCACAGACCACATTTGTAGCCTATAGGGAATCATCTACCTTCAGAGATGAGTTGCTTTATGTATTCATTGCATTTCTCCTTGTCACTCAGCAAGTCCTTATCAGTGATGGTCAGGAAGATAGAGGTTTGATCTCCCTCTCGAGACCTTATATAGTAACGTTGTCTGTTGCTCAGAGTGAGTGAATCCTATAGTGAAATAGGTGAGTTTACAGGTACATATATAAACAAGACCTTATTTTACTCTTCTGAGGTCCTGATAATGGTTCCATGGACAATCGGTGTCTGATAGAACCCTCTCCTTCACTCCAACCACTTGACTCACTTCTACCAAGCAATAATCCATACTTGACTCCTCCTGCAGAAATTAAATGTTATCTCCTTAACAGCTAAGGAGCTAGCAGCTAAGGAGCTAGCAGCTAGTCATATTTTTAGACTGTGGCAATAAAATAAACATGTTGTGTGTTTAACACTATAGTCTGTGTAATTACAGTACACATGTGAAGGTAGTATACATGTGAAGGTAGTACACACCTGTGTGTAACATGAATGAAGACAACTACAAGTGAGTATATAGCACTTCCTTTTCATGTTATAACATACTTAACCCTTCCAGGACTGGCCATACTTAACTCTTCATGACTGACTTAACCCTTCCAGAACTGGCCATACTTAACTCTCCGTGACTGACTTAACCCTTCCAGGACCACCCAGCCTTCCAATATTTAATCCCTCCATAGCCAGCCCTAGCCAAAACTCCAGTGTTGGTCACAACATCAGACTCAAATACTTGACCCATTTCACCATGACAGTTGAAGTATTACATAACATGTTTCATACGTTCATTCCAAAGAGGGTCATCGCTTCCTTGACAATCTCAGCAGCAGTGCTGGTGTTGGAAACAGTGACGGTAATCTGTTGAGCAGATGTACCCAGATGGCCATTACTAATGGTCATTCTTCCCTTGACCTCTGTGCTGGAACATTTGTGTGCAGACTCGTGCCTGTACCACCAAACACAAAACAGCAAAGATGAGAGGAAGCTACATAGGAATACACTGCTTATTGAGCATACCACTCCCTCCTCCCAGCAAAGGAATAGAGGCATTGATAACTGATTGGTTTGTACTGTTTAGGTACCTAGCAAAGGAACTTAAAGTCAACAGGCAATTAAATTATTATGTTATTTTGAAAGATAACAAGATGATACATGCCCAGTGACAGCACATTTTAACATGGTGGCCCATTTAATGTAGATAACATGCCCAGTATGGTCCATTTAATGTGGATACCTAGAAAACAGTGAGCATCAGATTATACAGTGTTTAATAGTGTTGCTAGGTAACCGAGTCTGGTTCACATGTAATGTATTTATAACCTGAGATAGAGCCGTAGTACTCCATGACCTTTGGACTGGATGTAATATGGGTTCTCATCAAGATGTAGTTCCCTCTCCTGCTGAGTGTCCACCATCTCGGTTAGATAGTAGTCCGCAGGGTCATCCGAAATACCACACTTACGCAGAGATATCACCTATAGAACACCATCACATCTACAATAAGGGACTCTAGATACTCTATCTGCTGTATAACCCTCAAATATGATGAGGGACTCTACAGGTAGTCATGGATAAGGGTGCACTGTCGTACCAGAATTTCTTTGGCAGTGGTAGTCTTGGTAAGATAAAGTGGATGCATAGTGGTCTTGCGCCATTTCTTGAAGCCTTGCTTCCCACTTCCGTCTATCACGATACATGGCTTTCCTTTACCTGCTCAGGAACAGCACATGAGATGATAGAGAATGTGTCTGTAAGGATACATGTACCTCCATCTCCACCACCATCAATATCGTCTGCTCCAGTTTCATCATCACTAATCACAGGACTGGTGACATCTAGATATACAGGTAGGAATAAATACATAAATACCGTAAAACTGGTTTTAATTGAGGGGGGTCAATGTTTGCGTTTTACAAATTTCAAGCAGATTACGTATTTAATTATTGCGTATTTTAAATTTTTTTATTAGGAATAGGTGGTTTTGCTGCAGTGTGTAACACTCAGGTACTGGTACATGTGCATACATCAACTTTTTCATTATCATAGCTAGAAATTATTGTCTTTTTGGGGGGTTCTTCAACAAAATTAAATTTAGGGGACTACCTACCTAAGTGAATCAATTCAGCATGTGAATACAGTTAAATAAAATGGCAAGTCATATCATCATGCTGCCATATCATCATGCTGCCATATCATCATGCTGCTATTCTGTATGCATTGTACTCCACAAGGGATACCAGTATCTAGTACAGGTTTACCATTTTCAACAGCATACTTTCCAATTACAACACGATCTTCTCGCTCTCGCTACTGCTTGTTCCTTGTCCTGCTCCCACACACTTACTACCGCCCGATTTACTTCCTTAAGTTGCAGTCCCATGTTTGACAACTCCTCACACTGCGCAATTCATTTGTCTACGTGGTTAATCACGTGTGGAAAGAATTGATTACTATGGTATTGTTATTTCAATTTTTGTGATTACTGTCCAAACTTGCAATTCGCAATTGTTGGATCATCGCAATTAAAACCAGTTCTACGGTATACCTCCCTCTCCCTCCCACCCCCTCCCTCCCTCCTCTCCCTCTCTCTCATCTCATTGGTCAGTATGTGTTTATGAAAGTATTTTGAGTAGACTTACCACCACTGATGGGAGTAACAGAGTCTTGGTCAGAGTGGATGATGTTACGATGGCACACGGCACGAGGAACCAATATCATACCCCACAGATCACGAAAGCTGCACTTTCTGTTCTGCTGCTCATGTGTTTCAAGGCACTTGGAATGAACCTGGAAGGAAAAGAGAAGCTGTATATAGATGAATCCTGCAATGTGTGGGCATGTGTGACTCACAGCAATTCCACACCAACCACATCTAAACCCAGTCAGACAGTCAGAACTATAACAATTCTTTGTGCAGACCTGACATCGGGAACTGGAGGGAAGGTTTCCCTCTATCCAATGGTGAGTGTCAGAGGAGGAAGGGCTTTGAGAGTAAGTTGCACACTGCTTGCAGTTATTGAAGGTATTGTTTTTGCAGGATGTGTGAGAATAGAACTTGCATACTTACAGGAGGGGAAGGAGAAGGAGGAGGAGAAGGGGAAGGAGGGGTGAGGGGTGAGAGGGGAGGGTGGGAAGAGGGAGTGGATATGAAGATTATAAATAGCTTAATTAACTATAATAATACCTTCACAGATAAATGCTTCAGAAGATATTTTCTTCCTACAGATATTACAAAATCGTTTTTTCTTCAGATGTACAGGTCTGGTTGTCCACACGTGTGCCACTGGGTCCTATAAAAGTTTTAATATTATAAGGTGGGGTGGCCACAGTTTCTACTAGTACAGCACACTGATTGTTCAGGAACCAGTAAATATATTTATCCTAGTATACTAGTAGAACTCTCTTAGTAAACCTAAATCTGTGTCCTAGTAAACCTACCCTAGTATAAGTGTCATTGATTTATAAGGTTCTCATACCACTAGTATCAGGTTACCTATTAGGAATAGACACCAACTAGGAATCCTAAGTCACTAATTTTCTAAGCCAAAAGCCAGTAACTATGTCAACACTGTGCATCTGTTACTATAGTGTTTCTATAACAATAGCTGATTACTTGAATAGCATCTGCCATGATGTGCCTGCATGGAGTCTTCAGGAAAGGAATACACTTCTCGTGAGATACATAGTTACAAACTGTAAAAAAAGAAGAAAAGCGTGAGTGTAACTTCAAGACATTCTGAGAATGCTAACACTCTGAAGCGAAATAATTGCATAGCACAACTGAAGTCTGTGAGCAATCTATCGCTAATTAGTGAACAATAATAACTACCTGAAGCGTGTTATTTATATGAATTCTGTGGGAATGCCTGTTAAGAATTGAATTAGCACCCACAATATTCTAATTACTATGGTTTTGCAGTTTAACAAATCCTATTTGCAACAAACAATCAAGCTGCAGCTGAGGAAAGGTTAGCTAATTCAGTGCATGTTACTATTCAGCTCTTTTTATTTTCATGCACACTCCCATGCCAGTCACCACACATACTTTTGCACATGTATCCTTGACTCTTGAGACCCCACAGGACCTCTGAGCAGTACTGGCAGTGGGTGAGCTGGAAAAATGTCTTCTTGGAAAAAGCGTGCCCTAATCCTTCTCCAACAGTGATAACTTCATTTTCATTCAGTGGGAGCGGCGCCATACGGCCAGCTATAATACCCTCCCCTACCTTATCGACTTGCAGAGAAGGTGCAGATATGCCTCTCTCCAAGTCCTTTCCTCGGCCCTTGAACCGATTCCTGCGTCCATCATCATCAAAGATCTTCCTCGAGTCACCTCGAGGCAACGGTCTAGAGGCAGGCTTGCTTGCAACAGCGGGTTCAGCCATGGCTGGCTACTAGATGCACGAAATGGCTGGAGATATTGTTATTATTATAATTATTATAATTAGTACGCGCGTTGCAACTTACGTCACATTTTGTAGTTAAAAGATGGCTGCTACTACTACTGATGATGGTGGTGGTGGTGTGGAAGTCAGCAGTAATGGTGTGACCGACGAGAAACCAAAACTGGTAAAAAGTAGAGATTTCAAGAATCTTTCGTCCAGAATAAGTTTAAAAGATGAATGGGTCAAGTTGAATATTGGGGGCACTGTCTTTCTCACCACAAAGACCACCCTGTGCAAGGAAAAAGGCAGTTTTCTTGCTAGACTCTGCCAGAATGATCCAGACCTGCCATCTTTAAAGGTCAGGTCACATGTTAGCACAACTGACACTTAGCAGAATTTGGAGTTAGGGTATTCCCTACTATAGGATGATGAGGGGGCGTACTTGGTGGACAGAGACCCCCGGTACTTCCCCCCAATCTTGAATTTCCTTCGTCATGGAAAACTGATTATTGACACTAATCTTTCAGAAGAGGGCGTGCTAGAGGAGGCAGAGTTTTACAACCTGGGATCACTTACTGACTTCATCAAAGAGAAGATCAAAGCTAGATCAAGCAAGGTGAAAGCTATAAACAACAGTGAACTAGGGTGTGGCATTGATGAAACTTGTCTACAGAAGTACCTTTGTACAGTGAATAAAGGACACATTTACTGTCCCTTGTCTCATAAACCAGATGGTATGTCCTAAGGTTGTCCTTGTTTCAGAGGATCCTTTGTCAGAGGTACTGTATATCAGAGATGACAATCGTGAAGTGGCCACTCAAGCAATTTTATTACAATTTGTATCGCTCTCAGAGTTCCTGGTGTGAAGGATTCCATTATCTGTAATGAGGTTGAACTGATGTCTATTATAACCATCTATCTGTAGTTTAATTCCATTGTACCATGTCAATGTTTTGTACCATGTCAATATACAACATAGTGTTGTTAACCTTTGCCAACATGTAGGTATATGGTGATGACCCCAAGAATGTATATCGTGTGTTGCACTGCCAGGAAGGGGAATTGACACAGATGTTGTCCACACTCTCTGATGGATGGAAAATGACTCAGGTAGTGACCATGACTGTTGTGGATCATGTTTCATGTAGGCAATGTGTGTGGATCATATAATTTTGAAGCATGCTCACCACTAATACATACTTCCCCTCAAAACAAGGGTCAGTCAATATTAGTGCTTATTGGTATGTACCACACCTTACCAAATTTATAATTCTATTTACCTACTGTAGTTGGTGAATATTGGCTCACAATATTCCTATAGCAGCGAGGACCAATCAGAATTTTTGGTTGTGGTTTCTAAAGAGTTTGGAGATGCTCCCTGCAACGATACAAAGCCTACTAACAAAGAGAAGGTACCCATACTGTAAATTATGTTCCTGTGACCTCTGAAACAACTGGATTGTGTGTATACAGGCTCTGAAGCAACATGGCTACAGAATGTGATGGACAACAAAATGGCCGGTCTCACTACAAATATTCTCAACTAGCCAGAAGGCTAGTAGAAATTAATCATGCCTGTGTGTTCACTTGACAGTCACTGGTATTGTCTGTACTTCTTACACCTCTCACATTTCTCTACATTTGCACCTCATCTGTATAGTACCATATAATCAACTGGAATTCTTACAATGACAAGTTTAAAAATAATAATAATCATATGGTGGATTTGAACAGATCACTTTGCTAGTATAGATGCAGTTATTAAGAACAGCTTTCACAATAGAAAATATTAGTTAAAAACAGTAATCAGGTGGATGAGATGGAGAGAAGGGGTAAGGTGTGCTCAATTTGGATATAGAATAGCTAAAGTTATTAAAAGAAATGATGAAGGAATGATTAACTGAAGACAAGATAGTGAGAAGAAGATAAAAAGAATGAGAAAAGTATTAAATAATCTGATGAATGGCTACTCACATGATGCAGAGGGTAAAATACATCAAACATGTCATAATACACTTCCTGAAACATCTGATTCAAAGGTCAAACAAGTCATGTATTCCTTCTGTGGAGTTGTCCATAGAGAAACTAAACTCTTCTGTTTGAAGAGGAGGAGAGAGATGTTCAAACATAGACATATCTATTGGAAGAAGACTGCTGGTGTCCAGATGATCCATGAATCCCAGATCATCATTCACATCTGCTGTTGAGCTCAATGATATATCAAGTTCACCGTTGGGTCCAGTGACGGTGACTTGAGGATAGGCTGATCTCATGGCTTGGTCTACGGATAATCCCATTGCCTGTTCTTGCCTGATAGATTCTAGCTTGTTATCGGCTGTTTGGTGGGCAAGTTGGTGGTGATGGTGCTGGGAGTGGGAGGTAGAATCTGAGATCAGCTCTGTGGAATGGCAGTGGGAATGATCCAGTGTACACATCTCAATCTCGTTAACAATAGATACAGAAGAATGAGAGGACTGCAGACATTGTGACTGAGCTTCATCTTCGGGGCAGACCAGGACATCTATGGCTCCATTGCTACTCTTTAGATGCATTCTATAAGACTGGAGTAAAGCTCAATGATAAAGTTGTTCTTAACAGTTTTTTCAGAAACTTTTTTTACACAGTACATAATCTTGACCACATAAGTGGTTCTCCCCCAGTTGTCACACCACCATATTGGGTGGGATACAGCTTTCCACCCAGTTATTGTAAATTCATATGTCTAGGTTTTACCAGAGGGATATGAATTAGACTACACCATTAGTGGGTAGTGATAAGTGAGGGGGTTCCCACACTTCTAGGACTAACATCCATATTATTATGTACACTTCATCCCTGTTTCATCCTATCTGAATACCATATGTGGTGAGGGTATAGGGCAGTTGGGCAATTTAGATCAAAAACCAGGTCAGATAACAACTGGATTGACAGGCAATTAAACAGCCAAACCACTGTACATGGGTTGAGTGAACCATTGGCCTCCCTCACTTCTGTTGTGATAGAGAGCCACTTGGTCATTCTACCCAACCATAAAATGCAAACAAGTATGATGGTACAGTTACCAATGGGTGTCCACATGCAGTGGGAGGGTACAGTTACCAATGGGTGTCCGCATGCAGTGGGAGGGTACAGTTACCAATGGGTGTCCACATGCAGTGGGAGGGTAGAGTTAACTAACCACACATGTCAATATCATACATAACATGTGGTTGGGAAGTCAGTCTTCTCTTACCTCCTCCACATCACAGTTCAGTACAGTATCAGGAGGAGCCTTCACAGCCAGAATAGTTCTGTCTACAAACTCTGGAACACTCCTTATGTCCTTATATGTGACAGCCAATCTGTACCAAAGGTCAAGGTTGCAACCTCACAAGAGAGGCAGTATATAGTAGGAGTAACATTATTGTACTACTGATAGAGTAACTGTCCACAAAGACATGTCAATTCTAAGAATCTTCTCCCCCAAATCTTCCTTTATACAGGATTAAGGATACTGCCAATTTTCTTGGTTCTCCATCAGTAAACTCAGCTCCTGCTTACAGAGCTGTATCAGGTGATCCAGGTTGAGTTCTTGCTTCACTACCCTGTCTTTCTTCATTTTCAGCTCATGGATCTTGTAAATCTCCTCTGGGTCAGATGCCCTGCACACATAAGTTTATAGGGTAAGGTAACTTCCATACACTGATGTCACTGGTTCAGAAAGGTGTACTACCAACTAGAACTAACATACAACATCAGCTACTAAAACAAATCCTCTCCCCTCCCTCACAACATAGGGTCACATATTCCCAGTTGGCCAAACCTAGCCCCCCTTCCTCCCCCCATATGGGAAGCCACTAGCTATTGGTGTGGAAGTCATTACCACAGCTAACACAGAAACCTCAGCCTTGCCAGTACTTCCCTCTGGAGGGACATAAAATGGAAGAAGGTACATTTACTTAATTGTGTCGCTACTATACTCAGTAGTGATTAACCACCGACTCAAAAAACAAAAATGGCCCTTGCATCTGTGCCCTGCAGATGTGACTTCAGCAGAATGTGTGCTCATGAATATACCTACATATGAATACCCTTCAGAGATTATCTCATGGGTAATATACACAAGAACTATATGGGGCCCAAACAACAGCTATGCACATGAATGTTCTTGATGGTTCAGAAACAGATAGCCTCCGGTGATAGCAAAAAGGGGACATTATACCCTCTAAGACATAAAGCTTTATTGAAACAGCTGAAGCTGCCAGTAGAAACAAGGAATGCTGTATCATGGCACATATTGATAGCCGTTGAGTTGCTGTGGGTATGCATTATACCACTTCAAGGACAAACAGCTGGTAAGAATCCTATTTAGTCATGCATCTAGCTAGTATTATACGAGTGTGTGGTGGTGTGGTTATAAGTCACGTGACCATGTGCAATTTAGCGGGCCAGGCGCTCTTTAGGCGGCCAATGGCTACATGCAAACTAGCTACAAGGTTGGCCTATTTCATAACGCAGCATAAAAATCACAGCACTACATTATCCCCAGCCTTCCTAGAATACTCAAGCACAAATACATACTTCCATCTTATGTGGTTCTTGGAGGCCTTCGTGATAAGCCCAACGCCTTCTAGTACATTAGTGATGTCGTAGATCCGTCTCTTTTGGACGTGGAGGGTCTCTGCAGCCTCGTTCAGGTCCAAAACGCCATCTGGCGATGCATGCAACAGTTCGCAGAAACGTTTAGTCAGGGCGCCAAGCGACGTCTCCGACTTTCTCTCCGCAGCAGGTGATTCTGGGTGAAGATGGGGTGTGAATGGAGTTGTTTATGCGCTAGTAACTACTCACTTTGGTCTTCACTGATGCTGGAACAGGCAGAGCTTAGTCTTCTTCTGGTGGGTCTTTGGCTGGGGCTATCCATCTCCAGCTTTCGTTTTGCCTGCAAAACAAAGCCCGTACCCATCTCCATGTTAAACTACCACTAAACATCAAAATACTGCGGAGTCAACAAATCCTTGCCAACAAGATTAACTGAATAGCTAGGTAGGCCCCCATGCACTCCCCCTACGCCCCAGCCAGCAAAAAAACGGGCACCTTACCTGTGTCAGCCCGTTCAAAGAGAACCTTAAATCCATGGGAGTGTGGGAATCACAGCTCAAGGAGTGGAGGGGTGTACCGCTGCTGGAAGGAGTGTTGAAGGGCTGCGTTATCTTACTGGTAGGCGTATTTTTAACAGGCAGAGTAGCAGCTTTTCTTCCAGACATGCTGTTTTGATAAAACAGACTCTAGTTGGACTCTAGCAAGCTACGTATATCACAATAACAAACATCATCGTGATGAGTTCGAGTGAGGTAGCTAATTAATAGTTAGCTAGCTACCTTTACCTAGCTTCCTTGACCAACACCCGCCAAAATATGAAGTGCTTCTTTCCTCGACAGACACACAGTGTCAATATTAAAATTAATGTTTTTAGTATCTTTTTGATTCTTTTTGATGATAGAAGTCTTCCACTCTTGCTACAACTGAAAAGCACAAGAGCTGTTGAAAATTTTTTTTGACCCTGCCTACTTTTTAACCGTGTTTCAAATTTCCCACGAATTTCCTGCGCGCATGCTCAGTAGAATATACTTTGACTAAAAGACTACAGGTAGCTTCCATAGTAATGTGCCTCAGTCAACTTACACACACATATACATTCTTCAAAGTACTGTGAATCTTGTCCAATATGCAACCCTCCACTCCTGGATTCATAGGAACACAATACTCAATACTACAATGAAGGAGCAGATTCAAGTGACCCCTTGCACATATCATTGAAGATATTAGAAGTTCATGTCGAGGATCACCAGCTTCCTCCTTCCTTAATAATCCACAAACCAATGGTGACAATCACTTGGAGCACAACATTAGATTTGCTTAATTTAATGAGGCACCCTAGAATTATAACTACTACATACATTATGATGCCACTGGAAGAACATGAGAAATGTGACCTGGATGTATATTGCTTTCTAATGGTCTATGTACACTTGTCTTCTTTCTCCTTTGAGATATCAGAATACTTTTAGCTAGCAGTTGAGCACACTCATGGTTCAGTTCCTATCTATGTAGTAAATTTGATGCCAAGAAAATATATACATGACATCAGTTGTCACAAAAAGTTGGTTGCAGTTGACCTTTTAATGTTGTAGATAAAATATATACATATACGTACCTGTGGAATATCATTATAAAGATAACATATTGATGTACCTACAGAAGTTTGACCATTCAGTTACAAAATTAGTAAATATTGCTATGAATGCAGCTCTGTTTCAAGTGAGTGCTGCTTGCCATCATAGAACTTCTGATACAGGTCATGGAACTATATAGCTCTTCAAATATAGCACCAAATGATCAAGAAGTTTCATGGATCTACTTATTAATAATATTTCACATTTCTACTACATGTATAATGTGTATGGATATGTGTAACTAATAGGGAAGATTGGTTGCATTGCTCATCCTCTAGGCAATGCAGGGCCTCCAATCATCCTGCTAATGAGTGAGGCATAAGAAATAAGAGTACATCTGGAAACAACCCCCATACAAAACCCATGGGATGTGGCATGACAAGTAGACCTTTGTTCTTGGTGGATTTGATGCTAGCAGATTCACTGTCATCAGCGATGTCATAGCAGTTAGTGTGCCAAGCTCCTGAGGAAGTAAAAATGGCATCAGATAAATAGTTCTTCTCATTCAAAACAACTATACCCAATTCATTAACCTGGAGTCTGAAAGCACTTAACTATTATAAACAAGCCAACATCAACAGATTAAACTAATAATAGTTAGCTACACTACAGCTAAGATGACTCACCGTTAGCTGCAGCAATAGTGTATGTAGCTACAAATACATTTCGTCCTAATCACCTAGCTAGTGATCTGACACTACACAAGATGGTATTATTATTATTATTGGAAAGAGCAAACTGTATCTAATTATATATAATTATTATAAGCTACACACAGTCATAGTAAATCACAAATTTCAGTTATTCTGATACTTCAGAATTGATAGGCAAATTTGTTCGTCCTCCGCTGTGTTTAAATTTAACATTGAAGATAGATCCACGTTCAAAATGTTCTTCAATTTCTTCCAGCGAGCGACCTTTCGTTTCAGGAAGAAATAAAATGATACAAATGATGCTAAAGAACATGACAACAGAGAAGGTTCCCCACGCACCAAATTTATCGACTAACTTCACATAGTAATCAAAACAGAGGGTTATAATGGTTGCAAATGACCAGTTAACAGCAGTGGTGATGCTGGCGGCCAATCCACGGACCCTGTTTGGTAAAAGTTCACTCATGGCTGTCCATGGGATAGGACCCCAGCCCAAAGAAAATGAGGCAATAAAGATGACAACTGCAAGTATGGCCACATACTGTAGTTTAGAACATCCAGAATCAGGAGCATCAGAATCACACTTCATGACATGACTACTGTCAACAAAAAAAAACACAGCCAGAAGCAGACTACTGACACACATCCCAATGCTACTAATAACCAGGAGATTACGACGACCTGACCTGTCTATAAGCAAAACAGACAGGAAGGTGGCAATGATCTGTGTAACACCAACAGATAAAGCCGATATAATTGCCACTTCATTAGTCTTATAGCCAGCATCTTTGAAAATAGTAGAGGAATAGAAAATAGCCGCATTTATGCCACTAAACTGTTGGAAGAACATGAGCATTAGAACCAGGATGAATGGATGGTAGATAGATCTATTCTGGAACTCCTTAAATTGTTCAATGATTGAGTACGATCTCACAGCAGCCTTGATGTGATCTATTTCTTTCATGATATGAGAATCAGGACCACGAAGCAGCTTAAGGACTCGAATACCCAAATACTCCTTGTTCTTTCCAAAGAGCCAGCGAGGAGTTTCGTATGTAAAAAGCATCATCACTTCAAATAGGACGACGATACCTGCAGCCACTAGGGCCACAACATAGAAGGAGATTTGTATATCTTTAAACTTGATCCCAAGGATATAGGAAAACATAACACCAATAGTGATAAACAGTTGATTGCAGTTTCCAAATAAACCCTTTCGCTTGGCAGAAGCAACTTCTGCTATGTATACCTATAGCCAATAAAACATATTTCAGATATCTGTTGCATATTTCACATTCTTTGCCAGCTAATTGGTGGGCTCAGTATAGAGATAAACTATTAAATGGACCACTTATATTATTTATACTTACAGATACACAATAGATAAGCCAACCAGAAGCAAATCCTGTTATAAAACGTCCAATGTACAAAAAAGCAAAAAATCCCGTCTTATTTGATAATAGAATTGACAAGGATATTAATAGCCATCCACACAGAGCAGGAACACCTCCAATGATAAGGGATGCCTGGCGACCAAGGAAGTCTGCAGCAGGCCATGAAAAGAATCCTCCAAATATAGCACCAACAGGTACCAGAGCCTGAAGAAGTTAATAGTACTAGTAATAAAATAAATAAATAAATAATAATGAATATTTTCAGCTCCATTCATTTGCACTTTAAAGCCTAGGGAGAACACACTATTTAAAGCCGGGACTCACCCCTATCATACTAGCTTCAAATCCATCACTTTTAATGATCCAGTAAGCATTATCATCTGTTGAAAGTTCATTGATGACAATAGATGAGAAACTGAGACTCATTCCTATTACTATAGAGGCAATACACGCAGTCAATGCACACCGAGCCACCACGTGCCAGCGCTCCTCGCTCTCAGAGTGTAGTGAGTTTTTGATTGAGTGAAGCAGATACGACTTTTCAGTACTCTCAAGGCCATAGTCTGGGGTGTGACCTCTACCAGTCATAAGAGAGTCTGTTGATGTTGAAGTAGCCATGCTAGAAGGAGAAAAAAATAGGTCTTTTATTTGAAATATGAGATCTTTTCACAAGGCAAGAATAGCTATTTTCCTACCCATTGCCCTGGAAACATAGAGGTCTACATACAAAGAGCACCTAGTGAGCTGTTCTTATAAATGGAAAAGATTTAAGTCAGGAATTTACACTTTACTGTAGTTTTTTATTAACTCCCATAAGAGCGATGGATGGCATAATATTATAGCATAAATGGTGTTTTTCAGAACTTATCAGCCAAAAGGTTAGCTAGCAAATTAGATAGCATCAAAAGGGACAGGAAATTTACAACTAGCTTTAAACTCATCCATTCCAGTTTCCAGGGTTAAAAGCCTCTCAACAAGAAGGTGAATTATTGGGAGGCCGAGCCTGCAAGCAACTCTCACTTACCAAAATTATTAGTTATAGCCAAAACAGGGGAGCTCATAGAGTATTTACCTATTCCTCTAGTTAGCTAATAAAACTTTTAACACTTACTGAAAGGAAGAAAGAGTATACAGCGTCACTCAGAACGTCGCAAATAGTATCTGGGTGTGTGAGTGTGTGTGTGTAGCAACAACACACCGGGCCCTCCAAAATTAAAGCTAGCTAGCTAGCTAGAAAGTGAGTACGCGCGAGCGTGTGCACCAACATGTGACTTTTTGGATTATGCATTAAGCATGATCGCATCGATGATCGATATATCTCAGGTTTTGTGTGGAGCTAGCTAGCTGTCGTTTGACCTCCGACCTCAATTAAAGATATTATGTGTAGATGGCGATGTTGCTGCTGCTGGATTTGACCAGACAACGGAATACTACCTTTATTATTATCTCACTACTGTTCCTGCTGGTAACGCTATCCTGGTGGTTGTTCGGACTAGTGTGGACTCTATTCCTCTGTGCAGCATGTGGACTGAGTTACTGTACAACAGCTTACGTCTGTTACCGTCCAGAAGCTAGTGATTGGAGAGAAGCAGTAGTTGAGTGGTACGACAGATTATTTGTCTGGGGTCTCAACTACACCCACTCTTCAAGCTACCTGCAAAGAACTAATAGGGATGACCCCCCTCAAAACCATACCTTTCCAAGTAACCCTCACCTCACCAACAGATTATCAGCTTCAAGGAGTGAGCCCAGTGCAGGTATAACCATGAATGACCTGTGGCCACCTCAGCCTCAGGACTTGGACAGAAGGGCTGAAGAAGATGCAGATGTTCAACCAATGAAACAGTGCCACAAGGAATCACAAAAGATCATTCAGTTGATCATGAGAGATTTTGTTCTACCTTGGTACACAAATATAACCCAGGATATGGAGTTTCCAGAGGATATCCAGAAGATTTTAGAGCATGTTGCTGTCGAGATCAATGTTCGTCTACAGAAGATAGAGGTAGATGAAGTTGTTGTCGAGTTTCTTGAGCTCATTCTTCCATATTTAGAAGTCCTGAATAAAGCTGGTATTCGGAATTACAATGGTGTGGAGTTGTTTGATGTGAATACTGAGACCTGTGTGAAGCAGTTTGAAGCCAATCCTAAAGTTGCCCATCATGCAATGAAGTCACCATCACATGAGAGACGTCATTGCAGGCAAGCATTAGATGCACTGATCCAGTGTGTATTTCCACCTGAGTATGCCAGGTGTGATGTAGCCTGCATGTTTGTCCGTGAACTCCTCCTCAAAAACACCATTGAAACTGTTTTTGACTTGCTCTGTGACCCAGGATTCCTCTATGAAGCCATTCCTATGATATTATTAAAAGCTTCCCCAGAAAAGATTTTCCGGCAGCTGGATGATATAAATATAGAGAATGAAGAACTTGAAAGAGCATTGAACAGAGGTCGTCTTATTGTTAACATCACTGGATCCACTGGACTGACTAAAAGGAGATTTCACATGACCTCTGGTAGATTTGGATCTAGTGTTCACTTCAGTGCTTCAAACTCACCCTCACATGTTAAGAAGAAACCGACCATTTCCCGACCTCATTCCATAGCCAGACTCTCTGACTTGCATAGTGGCATTTATGAATCAGATTCTTGGATCACACAAAGTTCACAGGTCTCCCCTCAACATGGCACCATCAAACACAACACCATTTATGCTCCCTATTCAAAATTTGGTTCCACTCTGAATGGAGAGCCCTTGTCTTGCCAAGATACCTACTTGGGAAGGAATGATGATTTGGAGAATACTGAAGAGGATTACGGAGAGGACAATGTTCTGTGTGACAGTGTCCAGGTTGATAGTGAGTATGCATTTATTGAACTTCCTCCTATTTACATAGAGAGGCATGTGAGGGTGGAGACTGGAACAGGTAGCCACATAGCCTATATCTTCAAGGTGAGCTAGATCTGGCCGAGACTAATGATGCTGGGAGCTTGTGAATTGAGTATCTATCATGTTTTGTTCGTGTAGCTTACATTGTTGAGCTTACTGTCCTGGGTTAGTAGTTTCTGGAGATTAGGATGTGTGAGTAAGGGGGAGTTATGGGGGTTAAATTAAGCTGAACTGTTTGTGTGGGTGGGGTTATGATAATAGTATATCGTCTTTCAGTTCCCTAAGTGGATGTTGTCTGATGATGACTTGAAGGAACTGGGGGTGCTGGAGAGCGACACACATCTGGAAGGCATAAAGAGGTTTAGCGAGTTCTTAAAGTTCCAAGATGTACTGCTGTCTTCTCCTCTAGCTATCTATATCAAAGGTCTGCACAAAATAATAATTTATTATAATAAATTTTATTGGACTTTATTATGCCCTCTCATAGGATTGACTCTCCCTGATAAGCACAATCTTTCCAACATAGTCTCTAAACTTCCCTTTACTAGTAGTGAACCTGACACAGCTATGATCATAGAGAGAAAACAAGGACTGGAGAAATACCTGCAGGTATATTGGTCTTATGGTTGTGTGTGTACAGACATGGTGATTGTAACCTTATGCTATCATGTTTGCAGTCTGTTTCAGCTATTGAGACGATTTTGAACAGTAAGCATTTCAAGCAGTTCTTGAAGTCTGGTGTGAAGGACTTGAAAGAAGCTAATGTGGTTAACCCATTAAAGAATAAAAAACAGCAGAGGAGGAGTTTTCTGGGGAGAGTCAGAGCTGATGAGCAGAAGGCTTATGTGAGTTTTTCTATGTTATAGTTTGATAAGTTGGTGTAGTGCTTCTAGTGGTTAAAGCATGATATCTCCCTTTGTTCATTATGCTATTTTGGTTGCTAGGTTGCTTGTAGTATTTTCACTTGCTAGATGATGTGCTGTGAGGGCCTTACCTTAGAGCTGGAAAGGTTCATGAGGGTGGAAAGGTTCTTGAGGTTGTAAAGATTCATGAGGGTGGAAAGATTCATGAGGGTGGAAAGGTTCATGAAGTTGTAAAGGTGGAAAGGTTCATGAGGTTGTAAAGGTGGAAAGGTTCGTGAGGGTAGAAAGGTTCATGAAGGTGGAAAGCTCAAAATTATCAAATCTTGTTCATGAACTTTTTCTTCAGTCATGATGTTTTCCAATGCTGTACAGCACATACAAAACATACAACAATACTTTTTTCCCCTTGCCAAGTCTCTAGTGTGTGGATCAGTGCTCCTCCATCATTGATTCGCATAGTTTTATCTAGTGGTCATAGCTAGGTCATCTTAAATCTCTAAACTACAGCTCTGTGTTGTGTAGGTAACCATCACACACACACACACACACACACACACACACACACTTTCTCTTTAGCCTATTCCAAAGAGGCCGTTAGAGAGTGTTCTAAGCTCATACCTCAACACTAACCTTCCTCTTCCATGTCGATTCAGTTCTCTCCATAACATCAGGAAGAAGAAACAATTTGGTACAAGTCAGCAACACACCAATGTAGCAAATGTAGCAGTTTCCAGCTCACCTAGCAAGTCAGAGAGTTCTGCAAGATCAATGCCTAAAATTCGGACATTGTCGTTACAGTCTTTAGCCTCCAGCACTAGCTCTCTGTGTAGCACTGACTTTAACTCAGTGCAGAGTGAGTTTGATTCTCTGCATCGTACAGATCACTTTGAATACTCGTCCACAGTAGTCCCCGAGATTGAGTCTAGCAAACCAGCTCAAATCGCCATGGAGGCTATTCACGATACAGGTAGCAGTGATAGCCCCTTCCTCCCACGACACAGGCATGAGTCCACCACATCCTCGCAGAGCTCTCTTCAGATGTCCACTTATAACGAGGAAGAGGAGGGGCAGACTACTGGTAGCATCAAAAGTTCTCAGTTTATTTCACGGTATAACGATCACTTCTCCGACCAGTTGGCTCCTAGGGTTAAAACACCACCTGTCACTCTACAGAGGCACAAAGTCACTTTTGCTCATAATGAATTTCCACATGTATATGAGAGAAATCCAACAGAATTTACATCATATGGACATTCACCAACTGACACACTATCAAGGATAAAATCCTTACTCTGCACTATTCTCATTTTTGCCCATCGGTTCATCACTTCAATCATATTTATCATCCTGCAAGGCACGGAGCCCCACACCCGACAGAACACCATGGCTTTAATGGCCACAGAGAAGAAGCGTTCTCCCCTCACCAATGCTCTGTTTAGTCTAGGAAGTGAGGCATCTGTTAGGCACTGTCCCCAGCTCTGGGCCTGCAGTCAACACACACAGCTGGCACTACTGGTATTGGCCGGAGGAGGGATGGAGAGATTCTTATGGAGGGAGTTAAAGCTAGTTGTATTTGATGAGGTAAATTGGACGAGAGCACTTTACAATCTCCGACACACCCTCTGGCCGCAAGGAATTCTTATTGATGGAGCCACAAGAAAGCGAAGTGAAGCTGAAATAGATCAGCTCAAAAGAAAAGCAGCGGATGCTTTCAAGAACTTTCTGCCAAGTAAGTCTGAGATCAGTAATGAGAACTATAGACCAGTGTGCTAATGATGGAGCTTGTTAGTATCTTTTAATAAATTATAGATTTTTTCCCTCACATTATTGGGTTGGAGGATTATGATCGAGCAGTCATCCATTCCCTGGACTGTCTGCGTAATCCTAGAATCAACAGGTATTATTAATTATGCATTAAATAGGACTAGGGCTAAGCACTAGGTGATTTATGCAGGCATTTCTTGCTGAGAGTTGTGGACCTCCTCATAATGAAACTCATTCCAGAGATCACTGACAAGAGGTTTCAAAAGCACCTGTCCCAACAGCGAACCATCCTTCCCACTCATCCATTGACTGGCTAGACCTGCTCTCAGTGGTATAACAGGTTGTTGTTTGTTTGTTTCTTTTGTTGATGTGTGTGTGTGTGTGCGTGCGTGTGTGTGCGTGTTTGTGCATGTTTGTTTTCTAATTTCTTATTAATTATTATTATTATTTATAATAAACTATATATATAATGTGTGACACAATATTATTATAATAATAATATTATTATAATAAAAAAAAATTTTTTTTTTGCACTCTTCTGCACATGCGCAATAGGGTGGTCGAAACTTTTCCTGCTCGAAGCAAGTGTCGAGGGAGTGTTTAGGATGAGTAATTTAGTAAGTAGACAGAGAAGAGCCTTCATAGGGCAGCCTGCACCGGTGGGGTACGTTCCTGGCCTGGGTAGAGGGTAAGTCCATTGACAGAAGTCATACTTCCATTTAAAGCCCACCGTTATTTTTCTTAGAGCCACAGGTTTTACTACTCGCTCAGACATTGGCCCTGCACGAGAGGCTAACGACATATCGTAAGTTCAAGGAGCTTTGTGTGATGATGTGATTGTATTTTTGACCTATGAATTAGTGATGAGCGCCATCCCCGGCCAGGAACCAAGAGACCTCGGGAGGATGAAGATGAAGAAGAGGAAGATCTGAATGAAAGTAACTATGATGAGGTGAGTAGATAAACGAGCAGATTTTTTCCACCATATGTTTTCCTCAAACAGATCTTATCATTATTATTCTCTGTAGTTTGCTGGGTACAGCGTGAGCCTCTTTGCTTCTGCACCTTATGAGGCAGATGACAGGGAAGCAGATGAGATATATGACACTATTGATACACGTATGGACAGCCGTCGAAAGCAGAGAAGGGAGAAAAAATTCCAAGAAGAAATTGAGAAGTTTCGTCAAGAAAGACCAAAAATTCAGCAGCAGTTTTCAGATCTGAAGGTACCAGTGGTCTAGTACTATAATGATGTATCGTGATTGTCACGTGACTACTGATGTAGTAGTGGAGCTGACTTATGGGTGGTGTGACTCATGTGATATCACTCACCTGCAGAGAGCCCTGAGTGGTGTTTCTGCAGAGGAGTGGGTTAACATTCCTGAAGTGGGAGATGCTAGAAACAAGAAGCAACGTAATGCACACATCAGACCAGACCGTTACACGCCTCTACCTGACTCCGTTCTGGCCCAGGGATTTGGTACTGGTACACATACCACCCTGGATTCAAGACAGCAGGTTTGTCCTTGTGGTATGCCATATTGACTTGTTGAGCTGTTTGTTTCATTACAGCTAATGGGAGGGTTCATGACACCCTATTCCGGGATGGCATCAGTGACCCCTGGGTTCGCTACATCAACTAAGATTGACTTAAACCAGATAGGAGAAGCTAGAAACTCCATGATGAAGATTAAACTGGATCAGGTAAGAGCACACTGTATAGCAGTAGATCCATTGGAAAAATATTCTTCCCCTTGTAACAAGACCCTTAATCTTTGTGTGTAGGTGTCAGACTCTGTCTCTGGACAGACTGTGGTGGATCCCAAGGGATACTTGACAGATCTCAATAGCATCACACCTCAATCGTCTGGTAACATAAAGTAAGTTCATTTCACAGTTGTAAGAACGAATGTGAGAGTTTATGTCTTCACAATTTGTAGCGATGTGAAGAAGGCACGACTTCTCTTTAAATCTGTGATCACAACCAACCCCAAACATGCCCCTGGCTGGATAGCAGCTGCCGGGTTGGAGGAGGTGACAGGGCACATGCAGAAGGCCAGAAATACTATCATGAGAGGCTGTGAAGTGTGTCCCAAGAATGAGGACGTCTGGTTAGAAGCAGCACGACTGCAGGTGAGTGTGTGAGTGCTGTACCAAGACTGTTAGTGTGACGGTGTGCACTGCTATCGTTGCTTCAGGGGAGATGTTGCTTTAATTTTTGTGTGTTTCGGTCTACCTTTGTGAACTTAGTTCCTTATTTTACTAGCCTCCAGAGCAAGCCAAGGCAGTAGTGTCTCAGGCAATACGTCACATCCCTCAATCCGTCAAGCTCTGGATGAAGGCCAAGGATTTTGAAACAGACACAGCAGCAAAGAGACGTGTCCTCCGCAAGGCCCTGGAGACCATCCCCACATCAGTGAGGCTATGGAAAGAAGCTGTAGAGTTGGAAGGAATTGAGGATGCTAAGATTTTGTTAGGACGAGCCGTGGAATGTTGCCCTCTCTCTGTAGAGCTCTGGTTAGCACTGGCTCGTCTAGAAGATTACGATAACGCCAGAAAAGTGGGTGGATATCATGTGGCACTTGTGGTGTGTCATGTGGCTGTGATTACAGGTATTGAACAAGGCACGTGAGAATATTCCAACTGACAGGCACATATGGATCAGTGCTGCTAAACTAGAAGAGGCTAATGAGAATTATCCCATGGTACCAAAGATTATTGAAAGAGGTAAACAGCAAAATGTATTAGAGGGGGTCGGCATCAATTTTTTCATGCCCTCTCCCTTCAGCTGTGACGTCCCTGAAGGCTAACATGGTGGAGATCAATAGAGGCTTGTGGATCATAGATGCTGAGGAATGTGAAAAGTCTGGATCTATCCACACAGCACAGGCCATCATGTAAGGAATGTTCCTTGCAGCATAAACTGGTTATTGGGCGAGGGGTTAAAATTTTTTATATGTGAATTGTGACTGTAGACGGACTATAATTGCTGTTGGACTAGAAGAGGAAGATAGAATTGACCAGTGGATACAAGATGCTGAAAGTGTAGGTCTAACAGTCCTGTAATTTCTAGATTCATTGTACTCTGCTGTAGAGCACTGCACATGAAGCTTACGAGTGTGCCAGGGCCGTGTATGCCCATGCCTTGACCACCTTCCCCAGTAAAAAAAACATCTGGCTGAGGGCTGCTTACTTTGAGAAGAATCACGGTACTAGAGAGACCTTGGAGACCCTCTTACAGAAAGCAGTTGCTCACTGCCCTAAGGCCGAGGTCTTGTGGTTGATGGGGGCAAAGTCAAAGTGGTTAGCGGTAAGTATTGGGAGTTGATTATAATATTATCAATGATATCGTGTGTTGTTTATAGGGTGACGTACCAGCAGCACGCTCCATCCTTGCCTTGGCCTTTAAGGCAAACCCCAACAGCGAAGAGATCTGGTTGGCTGCTGTCAAACTTGAAAGCGAGAATGGGGAATACGAGAGAGCTCGGTTGCTACTGGAAAAAGCATGGGCCAGTGCAGGTACTGCAAGGGTCATGATGAAGAGTGCCAAGCTTGAATGGGTACTAAACAATGTGGAAAAGGCAGTTGAACGCTTAGAAGAAGCATTGGAGAAACATCCAGATTTTTCTAAGGTATTGATAATATCACACTTTGTTAGTGAATCCGCTGTTCTGTGCTCTGTGTAGCTGTGGATGATGAGAGGACAAATTGAGGAACAGAAAGGAGACATTTCGTCTGCCAGGGAGATCTACAACAGAGGGGTTAGCTGATTTCATTCACCCCCTCTTGTGCTGATATTGATCCTTATTTTGCAGATAAAGAAAGTTCCTCAGTCTATCCACCTCTGGTTACTACTATCACAGCTGGAGGAGAGGGCAGGCAATATCACCAAAGCTCGAGCTGTCCTAGAAAAAGGCCGACACAAAATCCCGCAATGCCCTGAGTTGTGGTTAGAAGCAGTACGTGTCGAAGCCAGAGGGGGAAAGAAAAACATAGCACTGGCCAACATGGCCAAGGCCATGCAGGAGTGTCCCACCTCTGGTCTCCTCTGGGCCGAGGCTATTTTTCTAGAGCCACGTCCACAGAGGAAGACAAAGAGTGTGGATGCTCTCAAGAAGTGTGAACATGATCCTCACGTGCTGTTGGCTGTGGCAAAGTAAGTGTGTGAAGTGTTTGTGTGGTCTTGTTGGTTGAGTACTATCCTGGGGCTTTCTCTTAGGTTGTTTTGGACAGAGCGGAAGGTTGTTAAAGCACGTGAGTGGTTCCAGAGAGCCGTGAAGATAGAACCTGATTTGGGTGATGCATGGGCGACCTTCTACAAATTTGAGTTGCAGCATGGAACTGAGGTAATCTATAATAAATAAATACACGAGGAAGGAGATGAGTTAGTGTATGTTTGCAGGCCCAACAGGAGGGTGTGTTCAAGAAGTGTGTGTCAGCTGAGCCTCATCATGGAGAGTTGTGGTGTGCTGTCTCTAAGGATATTAAAAACTGGCAGAAGCACACTGATAAAATACTGCCTTTAGTTACTAAATCCATTCCTATACCAACTTAATGGTTATTTGGTTAATATGGTAAAGTATCGGTATTTGTTAGAGTAAGCATAATATGCATGCATATGTACGTATATCTACATGTGGCGATCCCTATCAGTGATGCACTTGTTCTGCCCAACTTGTGCCAACTTATTGGTAGTCGAAGAAGGTCCAACCTGCTACAGGTTTGCCTGCAACACGTGCCCCTATGTCCAGAATATAGAGAAAAAGGTGAGCTAGAAATCTAATCCTTTAGCTATAGCTAACTTCTATCGGGAAATAGATTTCATCCTTCAAGTTTCCCCGACTGAAGGAAGTAGATGATGTATTAGGCGGAGCAGCAGCGTGGGAGAATGTGGACACCACTGATGGTAATAGTGGAAAGCTACTTTCCATAATTCTGGTCATTTTCGTCTTTTCCTTTGTAGAAACATGTCCCAAGTGTAACCATCCCAAGGCCTATTTCATGCAAATGCAGACCCGGTCAGCAGACGAGCCTATGACCATATTCTTCAAGTGCTGTAACCCTGAATGTGCACATAGATGGAAAGAGTAACACTTACTCTTGGAGCAACCTACATTCTAATTAAGCGAATCATTCATTGCCATGGAAATTATAAAAATTTAAAAAATAATTAAAAAAATTAATAGTAGACAGAGAACTTCGCAATGCCAGAAAAAGATCCATTACGTATCAAGGTGATCAGTATGGGAGCTGCAGAATGTGGAAAGGTAAGATTATCAGCTAAAATTTGCGTCTATGGTAAACTACTAGCTACATAGAGTTGTGTAGCTAGCTGTGACCCCTTTTTTTTCTTTCCAGAGTTGTCTTATCAAACGTTATTGTGAAAAGAGATTTATTTCCAAGTACATGGCTACTTTGGGTATTGATTTTGGTGTCACAAGATTGGAAACAGCCAAATATGACATCAAAGTCAACATCTTTGATTTAGCTGGACAGTCTTTCTTTCTTGAGGTAAAAAGCTAACTGGTTGGCTGGCTTTATGTCTGTCTTAGCTCATTTTTTATTACTCTCTAGGTTCGTAATGAGTTTTATAAGGAGACTCAGGGAGCACTATTAGTTTATGATGTCACAAGTAGGGCTAGTTTTGACAGTTTAAATGACTGGCTCAAGGAAATGAGAATGCATTTAAATTCTTCCTCTGACATGGACTCTGTTGTCTTTGTTGTATGTGCAAACAAAGTAAGGAGTGTAATATTTGAATGATCTCCTTTAATTTGATATCAGATAGATTTAGGGAGACGGAAAGTGTGTGAATCCGAGTGAATCCGAAGGAAGGCTGTGGGCCGAAACAAAGGGTTTTCCATACTTTGAGACATCAGCTTCTACTGGTGACAATGTTCAAGAGGTGTTTGAACTACTGATCAAGAATGTTGCAGAGGTTGCTGTGGGTGGTGACATACCCAGAAGAGAACCACTAGAACTAGCGTACACTCCAGAACAAGCAGCTTTGGTGACCAAGATGAGGAACTGTCGAGACAATTATCAGATACTGGGCCTTACAAAAGGCTGCTCCAAGTAAGCACTCCACCTATGTAAAGCTGTTCTTTATCTGCTCTGTATATTATTTAGAGAAGAGATAAACAAGGCTTATAAACATTTGGCAGTATTGCTTCACCCAGACAAGAACTTGGCTCCAGGAAGTGATGAAGCCTTTAAATGTATAGCTAAAGCAAGAGAGGAACTATTGAAAAATAGATAACACAACTTTCATGACAAGACATCCAGCTGATATCATGGTTAGGGGCGGGGCGGGGCGGGGGAACGTTGAATTATGATAAAGTTTATGAGCTGGACCAAAACTTATCATTCACTGCGTAAAATGCCCAAACTTCAAGTAAACGTTGACATTACGTCTGACATAGTATGTCCGTGGTAAGTCCTGCATGGACATTAATCTTACCTAAGCCCCGAGTCGTGATCTATAGCTATCTATAATACTTTCAGGTGCTGGATAGGGAAGCGACACCTGGATACTGCAATGCAGCATCTTGCTGATGACTTCGAGTTCCATGTGCATTGGAAGCCTTTTCTCCTCAACCCCTTTCTTCCAGAACAAGGGATCCCTATAATGGACTATTTACAACTCAAATTTGGGAATGAAGCTGCGGCCAGATTTTTATCTGGGTCATCTCCTGTAGTGATGCAAGGAAGGAATTTGGTAAGTGTGGAATGGAGTAGAGATGTATTTATAAACAAGATGTATACCTGATTCAACTGATCCATTATTCATTTTTGTATTTAGGGAATTACTTTCAATAAAGATCGTCTTGTAATTCCAACAAAAAAGCCTCATATTATCCTGGATTATGCCTCAAACTGTGGGAAACAACATGCAATGCAAGAGGCTCTGTTTCATACCTACTTTGCTGAAGGTTGTAATGTTAGTTCAGATGAAGTATTGAGAAGGGTTGTGAGTGAGGTGGGGTTAAGTGTTGATGAAGCAATGGCTGCTCTTTCTGATAGCAAATATGTTCGTAGATTTGAGGATGGAATTAAAGAGACAAAGACAAAAGGTAATCATAAAAAATAAGGTAATTATAATATCTGTGGGTGGGTAATGTTTTGCATCTCTGTCCATCCTTTGCACTGCCTGAGATGCCACACTCAGAAGGTTGTATTTATGATAAGAAGTTGTTACTGATACATAAACATGAGACTGACATAAACCGAGCATTTTTAAAAAAAAACAGAACTGAAATACTGCCACTAAGATACTTGTTAATAAATAAGGCTAAAGGCTAATGCTACAGGATACAAATAACCACTAAAGACTAATACTAATGCAACACAATAATAAATAATGGTTGTTACATTAGTTTCCATAAGTGTGACTGACATTCTGTTCTATACAAAAGATTAAATTCATGTATATTTGAGCCATGGTCATGTGTACTCTTTCACTGTTGCAGATATAAATAGTGTACCATATTTTGAGTTCTACCTCAAAGACAACCCCCACATCCACCAGAGTTTCTCTGGAGCACAGCAAGTGGACACCATCGTAACAGTTTGTAGCAGATTAAAGTTTCTTTCTAAGATGTAATAATGATACAGCAACTCTGTTAGTTAATGAAATCATCTTTATGTATTTGTCATGTACCATTGCAACCATAAAACTGCATGGTTAGACTACACAGTGCATGCTCTGGAGAACAGGAAGTCATGCACAGTGTTCTGACTCCAGTTCCTTCTCACTTCCTCCTCACTTCACAGGATTCATCTCTTTTATTTTACTGTTCTCCACTGCCAGTGCTTCATGGAGGCGCTTGAGTCTACAATAATCATCAGCTGACAATCCTTTACACACATGCTTCTTCCCCAGGAATTCTGTTAGACTTTCTTCCATCTCGATGTTGGATATACCCTTATCTTCCACCACCTTACATACCTCTGAAGTACCATACGAAGTAGCCATTATTACATTATCGATCGACCGCACACGCGTGGACACATTCACAGCATGCATGCAGCATGCGCATATCGCATCATCGATCATCATGCATCATCATCATGCATCATCATCATTGCATCTCTCTCGATCGATCATGATGTCATCCATCCACATGCAAAGCGCGCGCGAATAGATTTTAACCTTTAAACTTCTGAAGATGTATAGCTTAAAATCTGATTTGGCTCAGAAAAAGGTATGTTGGGTCTATATAAAATGCTATTCCAGCGTTCTGGTTTGTAACATATCAACATACAGAAAAAACAGGCCATCAGGAGATTGTCTCAGTCAGGGAAGAGACTTACTCCACAAGGTAGTTAACTACTAACACATTTCTGATGTAATTCTATGCCTAATGTAGGAAGAAATATTGTAGGGGGTGGGTATGGCAGAGGCCGAGGTCGGGTGCTTGTGACTGGTGCTCGACGCCCACCTAAACCTGGTCAAAGTGGACAGGATATTGGCAATAACCCTTTTTTCCAAGCAACTAGATCTGGACAAGGTTCAACTCAAGCACTACCCTCCATATCAGCAAACAACAATTCATTAAGTGATGCCGCACCTAACCCATTCTTTGCTGCTATTGATAAACCCCCTGGGCCGGTATCTGAAGTCCCACCCCCCAGCTATGCCTCTGTTGTGAGTAACAAAGGTCGAATTGAAGTCCCTATGTCCAGTTTCATCACTCGTAGCCCTGGTCATGCACAGCCTACATCTCAGGTGGATGTGGATGTGTCTCAAGGAAGAACGAATACTAGCAATCCACAGAGGGAAGGCTACAATCCGAGAACACACACAGTTTCCCTGGGCCAGGCTGCCATCTCCACCAGCTCCACTCTTCACTTGAAGGCAGTACCTCCTGAACTCAACAACAAGGAGTTCTTGTACAGCCATTTCTTAAAGTTTGGAAAAGTGACTAATGTGAAATGTAATACTGTAAAATGGTGTGCAACTGTTGCATTTCAAACTCATGTAAGTGGAGCTGTTGTGTTGTTTGTGTGGGTTGACGATGAGATGGTGTGTGTGTGTAGGCTGATGCAGTGAAGGCAAAAAAAGGAGGGAAGCAGCTTTCTCCTAATCATCCTCCTGTGAAAATGTTCTGGCATGCACAACGAAGCAACCAGCCAATCCCTTCTGCTGGTATCACTAGACAACCTCCACTCAATGTGACCTCTAAATATATTTATACATCCAATCCCACTAACCCTCGGCCGACTAATGACGAAGACAGAGAGGAAAGTAATGACACCTCAAAGCTAAAGGACAATCCAATGACACAACAACAACAACATCCTATGCCAGAGGAAGTTCATATGAAACTAAAAACTAAAGGGTCTGTATTAGAGTATCTTGGACCCCAAGTGAAGGGGGGTGTGAGGGAGAAGAGAACTGTCGGGAAGCCAAGAGTGAGCACGTAATGTGATGAAGTGATGTATAATGATACGGTTTTATTGTAGCGGAAGTTAATTAACTATGAGGAGGAGGAGTGGCTTCCCAGTAGGACTGAGGTCCAAGTTGATGATGATGATGAGGTGGACGAGGGTGTGGGGGAAGGTGAAACAGGACTGGTGAGAAAGTCCGTCCTGAGGGACCTTGGGAACAAGTACATAGGAGATGAGATGGATACAATAGCAAGGACAGCTCCACACAATTATTACCTCAGATCTCTCCATCAACCAGACACGACCAGACCTTTAGCTAATCCCACAGGTTACCAGAGACCCCCTGACTACCCTATTAGCCCCCCAGACTATCCCGTACCTCCTGTTATCACTGTGTGCCCCTATATCATACCAAAGTTCCACCTCCCACCCCCTCCCACCCCAAAAGGGAACACTGCTGCTGATTACTATGAGGCACTGGAGATGAGAGATCAGGAAATATTCAAAGGTTTGACCCACTTATGTATGTCTCCTTGGAGTGGCTGACTGTGTGTGTGTGTGTGTGTGTGTGTGTGTGTGTGTGTGTGTGTGTGTGTGTGTGTGTGTGTGTCATTCCCACTGCCAGGCATGAAGAAACAGACTTCCTTGATGGATGCACATGTAATAGTTGGAACTTGTCCTGATATGTGTCCCGAGAAGGAGCGATACAGACGTGAAGACACTCGTCGTCTCAGCTGGTTTGAGATGCGTCATGACTGTGAACCCAGAGTGAGTGAGAATCTGCTGAAAGTAAGTTCTATTAACCCCTTCTCTTCTCAGAACCCTAGAGTTGATCATGCATTAGCCGTGAAAGAATACAGTGGTTCAGCTGCAGACAAAGAAGCACCCCTTCCACATGACCTTCGACCTCTTGGTGTACTGCAAATGACCATGGACCACCTGGTAACCATGGTGATGGATGCTGGAAGGGAGAGGCCATATGATTGGTATGACTTTATTTGGAATCGAACTCGAGGGATCAGAAAAGTGAGACAAATATGTTGTCATAGCTATGTAGATATTTGCACTTTTCTTCAGGATATCACTATACAGCACCTCTGCTGTCTAGAAAGTGTAGAACTCATAGAAAAATGTGCCAGGTCTGTTTACCCATGCTGTACTGAATAAGTATCCACAGATTTTTCTATTCCAGATTTCATATTCTCTGTGCACACCATTTGTGTGAGGAAGACATCACTACCTTTGACCCAAAAATGAACAATGAAAATCTGAACAAGTGTTTGCTTTCTCTCAAAGAGTTCTATAGAGATATAAGATTACAGCAGGTAAGAGGAATGTGGTAAAGGGTCGTCAATCGCGGGTACAATGTTCAACTTTTACTGCGCATGCTTGATTCTAATAATAATGGCCGAATCAGAAAACCCAACCATCAGACGTGTGCGAGAAGAACTTAACTGTGCAGTTTGCCACGATCTCTTTGATACTCCGAAGACTCTCCCTTGCCTGCATACTTTCTGCTCTAAGTGTTTGGTGAACAGCGAAGCCTCCAGGAGGCGTCTACGGGCTAGAGATGACCATGAGAATAGGGTCGAATGCCCAGTGTGTGGTAACATTTCAGAACTACGTGGAGGTATTGAAGGTATCACCACTAACTTTGTGTACGTAAAATTAGTGGAACACTTGAATGTACATGAGAAACTGACATCAGGAAATCCACTGGAGTGTGGCAAGTGTCAGAAAGATGACAAGCCTAGCTTATCGGTATCATTCTGTTATGACTGCCAAGCTCCTCTCTGTGAATTCTGCTTAAGAATGCATAAACAGACAGTTGATCTTGCTCAACACCACATATGCAGTCTGGATGAGATCAGACAGAGTGATCTCCTCCAACCTGCTGTTCACTGCAGGAGAGACGATGTTCTTTATGTCTGCAACAAACATTATGAGCCATACAAGCTCTATTGCTTTACATGCCAAGAAGTTATCTGTAGAGACTGCACTGTCACCAAGAAAGACCACCGAGATCACTCTTTCGAGTTCATTTCTGAGATTATAGAAAGTGAGAGGGCGGGGCTATTTGGTTGTATTGATCCCCTCAGGGCCACAAGGGAGAACTTTATGAAGTATTCAAATCTTATCAAGGCTTGCGAAGAGGACCTGAGATTGAGGCACGACAAGAGGAAGAAGAAGATAGACTGTGTTATTGATGAATCTATTAAGCTGCTGGAGACTCGGAGAGTTGAGTTGCAGGAGGCAGCACAAAGGGCTCATGATATCAAGAAGAAGAACGTTGATCTTCAGTTGGAAGAAATGGATATGATAAAGGGTGCTGTAGACAGTGCCATAGACTTTACCCACACAACCTTAGAGAAAGGATCGGATGTAGAAGTCATGATGTACAAGAAAGAAATTCTAGCACGTTCAGCAACTCTCAAGGAAAAATATGACTCTTATGCTGCTTTTGAAGTGACTGAGTCTGATTCAGCACACTTTTTCCATGACTTTAATGTGATCAAGAACTTTGGGGCTTTGTGTGAAGCACCTTGTATCGAGACAAGTGAAGCCTCAGGTGAAGGACTAAAGTGTCCCATGCAGGATGAAGAGACAACTTTTATTGTCCAAGCCAAAAATGACAAGAAACAGCCACTCTTCCATGGAGGAGGGTTGTGTTCCACTCATATTTCCATCATTCCTGCTCCAAGTGGCCAACCAGAAATTATTCCGAACACAGTCACTGACAATCAGGATGGGACGTACACGGTTGCGTACAGACCTCTCTTCCCTGGAGTCAACAAAGTGTCTGTGAAATTTGATGGACAGGATATCAAAGGAAGTCCATTTGATGTTAATGTGGTTCGTAACTACATCCGTCCAATAGGAGAACCCTATACTTTTTCTCTTCCCCATGCTAGCCCGTGGGGGCTGGCCATGATCACCGACACTGAAATGGCAGTCACTGCCTCTGACTGTATTGTACATGTCTACAATATCAATGGAAAGGAGATGGATCAGGTCAGGTCTAATTTCACTCGACCTTATGGTATATCCACAGATTATGCTGGTTACCTGTGGATCACTGACAGGGAGGCTCACACTGTCCAGAAGTTCCGTCGAGATAATCAAGGAAACTTCGTTAAGCTGTTTCAATTTGGTTCACGTGGAATCAATGCAGGTCAATTCTCACATCCTCGAGGGATTGCTGTAAACCCTATCAACGGATACATTTATATCTCTGACATGAAGAATAATCGTATTCAGATCTTTAAACCTGATTCCCCTGTTCCTCGTTACAGGCATCAGTTTGGAAGGCCGGGGAAGATGGAAGGTGAGTTTAACTTGCCAGCAGGCATTTGCTTCAATAAAGATGGGAATTTAGTAGTATGTGACGATCACAACTGTCGTCTCCAAGTCTTTGATCCTGAAGGAAGATTTCTGAAGATGATTGGCAGTACATCAGCTGAAAAGGGCCTCCTCTGTTCACCTATTGGGATAGCTATAGACTTTCATGGACGATACGTGATAACTGAATTTGGTAGTCATTGTGTGACTTTTCTGAGTCCTGAAGGGGACATTTTGAATTGTGTTCGATCCATAGGGAAGGGGTATGGACAGTTTATTCATCCAAGAGGTATTGCAGTGGATTCTTCTGGTTATGTTTACGTTGCAGACAATGAAAACATGAGAATAGCACGTTTTTGATTTTATTGCTCATTTTTTTTTTTTTAATTCTTTTTATTTATTTGTTTTTAAAAGATTTTCATACGATTCATACAATAATGCTAGGTCTGTGGGTATAGTACAGAATATAGCCTTAGGCAATAGGAACATAGTTGAATGAATAGATGCAGATCAAGTTCACGCCTTTGACAAGTTGTTTCTCCTACAGAAAATCATGTGTCCAAATGAAGCAGAGTTTTGTTGTTACGATATCCTCCTCCACTTGACTGACGGAAATGCATTGAGGTATGGAACATATCTTTAGGGTTACACCTGCATTAACCCTATCTATTCCTTTAACTGCATTAACCCTCTTCTTTGCAGCCTTATCGAGGAATATTCCCCTGATATCAAATTTAACCCTCTGATCACCTTTGCAGTGGACATGGTCCTTTCCTACGAAGAAAATAACTTTATCAAGCTATTCAAGTTGATCAAGTATGTGTGTGTATATTTGCATGCTTTTATCAGCAGAGAAACTCAATTCTGCTATTTTGTCTCTGTGGCAGTATTGATACTGCAGCACAAGTAGTTGTGTGAACTTGACCTAGTGGTTTAAACTGATGTCATGTGTTGCTCTATTTAGATCCACTACATTTCTCAATGCTTGCATTTTGCATCGCTATTTCCCCCTGATTCGTTTACATGGTCTAAAGGTGCTGAATCGTGCTCACAGTATGCAGAAACGCTGCACCTACTTCCCTCTACAACACCTCACGAAAATGCTGGCCTTTGAAGATCAGTCTCAAGTGAGTTTGTGTGTGTGTATGCTACCAGTTGGTGAAGATTACAATAAAACTGCTGTATTAAGGCTGCCAGTTTCTGTCAAATCTTTGGACTCAAGTTGGAAGATTCTGATGTGATGTTTGACCGAGAGAAAACAACTACTATTAACCTTGAAGGAATATCTCTCCCAGGGAAACTGAGCTATCATCTAGTCCTATCCAAGAACAAGAAGTCCATGGGAGAGGTACTTTTCCCGGACAATTAATTGTTCTTGACTTCACTATTCATATTACGCATTCAGGTAGTCCATGGGGGGCCACTCCCTCCTCGGTACATTCACACACCTCATTGTAGCTTCACCTCAGAGACTCTGGATGTCCTTGGTGGTGAGGCCAGCTATGAACTGCCCACTCCCAAATATTCCCATCATGACCTGATGGATGTCGTGTCTATCCTGCTGGAAGAAACAGTGGAAAATGTTATAACAGAACTGGTGCAGGATTGCCTAGAAGAGGTCAGTTCATGGGCAAAGAAGACTTTTAAATTTTACTCTGTCATGCACCATGCAGGCTGAAGTGATGGAAGAGATAGTCGTTAGCCTTTCCACAAAATTCTTGGATGAGGTCTTGGAAGAGGTGATTCAGGGATTAATTGTGCAGGTTTCAAAGGAGGCCATTGAGGAAATGTACATGAGTTGTGTGCTAAATCATATCTGTAAGAAAGAAGTAGAACAAGTATGTGAGGACGTAACAACTCAGCTTTTAACTGATATCTGTAGGTGAGTAGAAATTTGTAAATAATCATATTTCTAGGAGACTCTAGACTAGTGGAAAAGATATTTGATTGGATGGTGTGATAAAACAACTTTCTTAGGACCTGCTGTTTGCATGATTTGGTGAATAATTTTCCCTTTTCCTTTCAGAAGTTGTGTTATTGAGAGAAGACTAGTAGAGATGGCAATGAAGAGTGTGTGTGGAGAGATTATAGAGTTGGGAGTGAGTGAGGAGATAAAGATTGTAGCACTTGAAGCATTTGTTCAAGCTAAGCAACTGAAGAAAGAACAGATGGAGACACTGAGACAAAGATTCATGCAGAGCAAGCTTCGACAATACTGGGCTAAGTAGGTTGGCCATTTACACGCACTGAATTCATGCACACGCATGTGCTCATATCCACAGATGGTGCCATGCACTCATCGTCTCTCAGCACGTTCAACAATGTGCTGAAGCCATCCCTCCTCTCCCACCTCTCACTTCATTGGCATGGCAGTTAGAGAGACTCCTTCCTTCCAGGATGCAGAAAAATTTAGGCAGCTCTGGGTTAAAGGGAGATGCCACTCAATTGGAAGCCAGCAGGATTGTTATTGAGAAGAAAAGGTTCATAGCTCTACCACACACACATTCAACACTGTAGAGTTTGCATTATTATAGAGAAGATTTCTATTCTGCATTGGATCTTCCATTATTACTTCGGGAGAGCCTGTTGGTGTCACGTCTTCCTGAGAGCCACTCCTCTCCACTCCCTGATATCTACTGGAAGTTGACTCTCCTCCATCCACAGAGATCTGGTATGTTTCTAAAGGACTGCCATGTACTCTCCTGGATCTGCAGCAAGCTAAGCTTCTCACCTCCATCTTCATCATCTGCTGATATGGATAGTCCCGTTGTCTCTCTCTCTGTTTCTTCTTCCCCATTAAATCCTGACATTGCCCCCCTGGCCTCCAGCTTTTCCAGGAGGACTACATTGAATCTGGCTGTTTCTAGGATTAATCCTGAAGCTCAGAGTTTAGACTTGCAGGAAAGAGAACTTGCCATTCGGGGTACTAGTTGTTTGGCAATGTTTGTATCTCCCCCACTGGACAGGAGTGTCCTCCCTCTGGTTAGTCCTCACCTCACCTGACATTACCGCAATGAGTATCTTATTCTTTCTGCAGACATTCATGACTGCTGGCCTTGATATGATCATGACAGCTTACGCTGGGCCCGGGACAAGAGGTTCCTCGGAGGTACCCCTACTCGTTATCTACTCGTCAGAACTGGAGGAGTCTCATCTTGGGTTCTGGTATAGATGCATGAGAGGTGAGAACAATGGCTGACTTGTGTGATGAAGTAACTCAGTTCGAATATCCGTGATTATGAACTCTACCTTATAACCTGTAGCTCTCGAGGTTTATTGCCAGAGGAAACCTATTTCTCAAATTTTTTGGATGAAACTAAAAACCAACATTTTCTTGAGTACTGAGTACCCAGAATCAGTTATTACTGAGGTTTGTGTGAACTCTCGTTAATGGAATTGTTATTTTAAATCAATGTTCATAGTTATCTGAAAGCCTACAGAGCCTAGCAGGGTCCTCACCACCTCAGCCAGCATTATTTCATAGCCCTGTCAAAGAGTTTATAGAAGAAGGTACATTCTGGTTCAGTAGTATGCGTTGTTATTGACCTTTGACTTACCCAGGTCTCATCAAATATTTTATACCATTGGTGCTTTCGGACAGTCAGAAACGTTGGAATTCTGGACTCCCCTCTCAACCATTGCCTTCACTAGTTGAGTTATTCAATGCTGTTGTACGTCATCTATCTTCCAAAGCACTCGATGAACGGCTACAAAACCTACAATGGCCCCTGCCAGAATTTGCACCCCAGCTACAATTCTCAGTTGGGACCCTCCCCCCTCTCTGTTGGAATAGTGCATTCTATTTTGAAAAAGTCAGGTCATTTCTGGCTGGACTGACGATGCCAACTGGCTACCATGACATTCCCAGTGAAGAAGAGGTGTGGTCAGAGCAGTGTGCTGGTTGCATGAGGTTTGTATGTCATCTCTCAGTGAGCAGCAGTAATCAATCAATTCCTTTCCTTTCAAGGTTAGTAATAACTATTATTTATTTATTTATTTATTTGTTTGTTTGTTTGTTTGTTTGTTTTTCTTAAGGATCAAGTCGCTTCTTCACAAGCACTGGTCAAATAGTGACAAATCACAGTGTTTTGTTCCATGGGACCAAGTGATCCTTACCAGTGTCGAGTACACTGTGGCCTCAATAGACTCTGACCTATGGATAAGTACTTTCCATGCTGATGACAAGGAGGATGATAAGTTTCTTCCACTGGAGTGGCTCCATGCTCAAGCCAGCACCTCCCTCACTTCAGCAGATCATGTAACCTTGGCACCTCATAGACGACGCCACAAAAGGCACCTCACTTCTCCTTATTTTGAACTCCTTCATGCCACGCCTACAGTTACTTCACACTACCCCAGACCTTCAGCCAGTGTTGGAGTGTCACCTACTACTGTTCTAAGAATTCCTGACAAAGAAGAAAGGAAGAGGCAGAGATTAGAGAACTCCATACAAAGAGAAAAGGAACTGTCACAGAGGTAGAATAACCATAAGGGGGTGGGGGGAGTTGGCAATATGCCCTAAGGTTATATATTAGGATCTCACTATTTACACTTTTTATGAGACTAAATTAACTGTAGTATTAACTGTAGTATTAACTGTACTATTAACTGTACTATTAACTGTACTATTCACAGTTTTGAATCCCAGCTGGAGCAATGGATGTCATCATCGTTACCTAGCAACTACAATTCTCTTACACCTACACACAAGAGGAAACAGTCCCCTGTCTCTATGGAGACTGAAAACAAGTCCATTTCCCAGAGACTTGAAGAGCTATCTGAGAGCATCAGGACAGCCAGGTAGCTATCCAGATATGTTTGGGTTTGTAAATATTATATTTGACTTCATATAATAATATATCAGGTGGCAGGAGGCAGTGGATGTGGTTCATCTTCACTCACTTACTAATGACTACCCAATGGATGGCCTTTCCCATAAACAATGAACTGTCTTGTTAAATTATCTACATATTGAAGTGTTTTGTTATATATATACAGGAGAGTTTTTTAGGGAAAAGTAGCTTTTCTTTGAATTCCTTGGTGTTGCTTTGGCCCAGACACCTGTAGATTCTGTGTGAGAGTGTGGATAGATATCTGTAGAGTGTGTGAGAGTAAGGGTAAATATTAGCTACACACAGAATATAACTTACATCCTCTTGTTGCTGACCCGTCTTACTTGTGACAATGGGTATATCTCCCTTCTCTGTCTTTATGTAGAACTGTGGCTGATGCTTCACATCTTTTGTGGTTAGCTTGCTATAGTGGAGTAGCACATGATTGTGATAGGTTGGGTTGCTTGAACTGGTTTAATGCACATATGCAGGCCTTCTCAATAAGGCAGGGCTTAAACTTGCCTGGGAACTTGATTTTAGAGAGTTTGTTCAGATAACCTCATAGCTTAAAGAATACGTACTGGGATACAAAAGCATCCCATTCATGTTAGGGGATTGTCTGAATGCACCATTAGAGAGAGCTCTCTGAAAGAGCTACAATTTTAATTTAGGATGAATAGTTATCTCTGACCTTTTGGTTTTAGTTTGAGAAGGCTTCAATTTCTTTAGACTATTGGATCTCTGCAAGCCCACAGGAATCTCAGACCTGACCAGATGCACAATGTTAGAATGGGGATGGATGGTACATTACCACACACACACACACACACACAACAGGCCTTCTCTACTATTGCATGCTATGCTGTGGTAGGGGTCATGGTTGCTCGTTTGAGCAACATTACAGGCCTTGTCATACTATAACAGTTACAGTTATGATAATTATGCGATATCCCTATCAGGAGGTGAAATAGCTATTGACTGTTCACTCCAATTTCTGTAATGATCAACACTCAAATTTCTGACCTTGTAACTTTAGTTCCAGGATAATTCACTTTCTTAAAACCCTTGGATCCTTCCAAAGCCACATAATTCTCTCCATCTTTTATCTCACTGACGTCATGTATAATTTCTCCATCAAGAGAACATAACCTAAGGCCTGGGGTGGCAAGTTGGACTTTCTTAGTGATGATTTCCAGGACTTGTTCCAAAGAGTTCCGCATCCTCTGAAAAAGCATTAACCGAACTCCACGATAACTTTCGTCTCCATTTCGAAATACACTGTTCAGCATGACAATTAACACTAACCATCCAATAGCCATTAAAATTAATAGGAGAAACTTACTGTATCACAACAGGCTTTTCTATCTTCCAATAACGGGAATCAGGATCTGGTACTTGCCATGATTCCATGCTAAACTGTGGGCATACAAAGTAACTCATACAGTGTATTTGTACATATTATTAGCTATATACTTCATTTTTCCTGTTTGATGATCCATAGTTATCACTTTTCCTGGGAAAAACCAACACTCAATTCACTGCATTGCTATTACAAAGTGTCCTTACTTGAATTGTGAGTCACCAGGGTCTTCAGTGATATTTTCCAAAAATCTACAAGGATAAAGATATCTAAAGTCCATTATATTCACTTGTCACCCTGACCCTAAAGATATCTAAAGTCCATTATATTCACTTGTCACCCTGACCCTAAAGATATCTAAAGTCCATTATATTCACTTGTCACCCTGACCCTAAAGATATCTAAAGTCCATTATATTCACTTGTCACCCTGGCCCTAAAGATATCTAAAGTCCATTATATTCACTTGTCACCCTGGCCCTAAAGATATCTAAAGTCCATTATATTCACTTGTCACCCTGGCCCTAAAGATATCTAAAGTCCATTATATTCACTTGTCACCCTGGCCCTAAAGATATCTAAAGTCCATTATATTCACTTGTCACCCTGACCCTGACCTTGATTTCCAGAGTTGGTCATTCTCATTAGTAGTTAGATATATACTATTTAATGCTATCACAGTGAGCCAAAAATTGGATTTGAGAAGTGACACTTACTCTATTGATGATGTTATGGTTGTATCTTTGGTAATAGAATATTCTACTCTCTGAAATGTACTGGAACCTTCCAATACTACAAATCTGCTTCCATGTTGTTGTAATTTGCTGATATCATCAATAATTTCTCCATCAAGAGTACACAATCTCTTTGCTGAGGTTGTCAGGTTAGCTTTCTCTCTGATGAGTTCCAGGACATGTTCCCATGATTTAGTGATTTCATAGGGGATCGTCACTTGAAGGCCAGGATCTTTCTCATCTCCATTTCGATATATACTGTGCATGCATTTACCATTCAAGGTACTTACTTCATTAAACAGGTTAACTTACTATATTACAGAAGCTGTCTCTGCCTCCATCCCTTCTGTAGGTCCCTTACTTACTGCCTCCATTCCTGCAGTACCAGCCACTACATACTTCCCTACAGTATCTCCTTCCTCGAGGACTGTCTCTATCCCTGCAGTACCTGCCTTATCCACCACTACCTCTGTCCCTGCAGTATCTCCTTCCTCGAAGACTACCTCCATCCCTGCAGTACCTGCCTTATCCACCACTACCTCTGTCCCTGCAGTATCTCCTTCCTCGAAGACTACCTCCATCCCTGCAGTACCTGCCTTATCCACCACTACCTCTGTCCCTGCAGTATCTCCTTCCTCGAAGACTACCTCCATCCCTGCAGTACCTGCCTTATCCACCACTACCTCTGTCCCTGCAGTATCTCCTTCCTCGAAGACTACCTCCATCCCTGCAGTACCTGCCTTATCCACCACTACCTCTGTCCCTGCAGTATCTCCTTCCTCGAAGACTACCTCCATCCCTGCAGTACCTGCCTTATCCACCACTACCTCTGTCCCTGCAGTATCTCCTTCCTCGAAGACTACCTCCATCCCTGCAGTACCTGCCTTATCCACCACTACCTCTGTCCCTGCAGTATCTCTCTTATCAATTACTTCCTTCATCTTTGCAGCATTTCCTTCATTCAGCATTTTCTTGAATTCAACAATTTCATGTTCCACTTCTTCAGTTGTGGACACAGTATCTGAAGTATAGAAACAATTGTTTATTGTCCTTAGCTATTTTAGCCTGAAAATTATAGACAAGTCCACAACAAGTCATCGCATTGCTCACAATTACTTAGCCTCTCACCTTTACTCCTTGTAAAAATCGAACTCACAGTAGTACTCCTCTTCAATTCTTTTTTCTTAGGTTCCATTACAAGACGGACTGTAAAGCTTCCTACCTACAGAGATATGAATTGTAAACGCATCTGATTTAGCACATATAAGGTGAACGTGATGATATGCAGATTGAGGCTAAATATTATTAGTAGCTAACGTACCCTGCCAAGACCACCGAGTTCTGTTCTTTCACTTGCATTATCTACCCTTTTCATCTCCTCTGTTTCCTCGTCCTCTATTACCTTCTCTGTCAGAGTCTCTCCTCCATCTATAACTACATCAGTATCATAGGTAACATTTGTGCTTTCAGCTTCATTGGTTGAGATCGTAAACATGCTCTTTCCTCTAATCAGAGTCCTTTTCTCTAAAGTCTTAATCTCCCTCTTAGTAGCTATGTTCTTCACAAGAGTTTGTGAACTTGTAAAAGTCTTTTGACTTTCATGAACAGCTGAAGAATTACCTTCCATGTCTAGTGAATTGACCATAGAACTTCCTTCTGAAAAAAATGCACTAGAAGTAACTTACATGACATCCCTCCTTCCTCGATAATATATTGTTGTGTCTCAGGTTTATATTTATAAATATAAGAACCCGAGTCATTAAGACCTAGAACAATATCAGATCCTGGCCCTGAGCTTGTCTCACTGGTCATTGGATAGTTTACTCTCTGAAAACCCTTAGAACCCTCCAAGGCAACATATTTCCCTCCATCTTCTATCTCCTTGGGATCATTAATATATCTTCCTTGAAGTGTGCATAACCTCCTTGCTGGAGTCGAGAGGTTAGTTTTTTCTGTGATGAGTTCAAGAATCTTTTCCCGTGAGCCTGCCATTTTACGTGATATGATTACTCGAGCTCCATGATACTTTGCATCTCCATTTCGATACACACTGTGGAGGAGAATTTACACTTGACTTTCTACACAGTACACAATGTGTAACTTACTGTATTGTAATGGGCTTATCTGAAGGTACCACATATCCAGACTGTGAAGCAGTTGGGTCCTTGGGATGAGTCTGTTTCGAGATTCGGAATGGTGAGTTTGACACATCTCTTGACCCATCTCTTGACCCATCTCTTGAACCATCTCTTGAACCATCTCTTGAACCATCTCTTGACCCATCTCTTGAAACATCTCTTGAAACATCTCTTGAACCCTCTCTTGAACCATCTCTAGTGTCATCTGGTCTAGGTTCGGCATGGGTTACAGGAGCGTGGCGTGGATTAACTAGTGAGGATCCTTCCTTGATGGTGTGAGCTCCATCTTCATGAGTGCCTGGTTCTATCTTATCAGAGTTATAAAGAGTATCAGATCCTGGCTCTGAGCTTGTCTCACTGGTCATTGGATAGTTTACTCTCTGAAAACCCTTAGAACCCTCCAAGGCAACATATTTCCCTCCATCTTCTATCTCCTTGGGATCATTAATATATCTTCCTTGAAGTGTGCATAACCTCCTTGCTGGAGTCGAGAGGTTAGTTTTTTCTGTGATGAGTTCAAGAATCTTTTCCCGTGAGCCTGCCATTTTACGTGATATGATTACTCGAGCTCCATGATACTTTGCATCTCCATTTCGATACACACTGTGGAGGAGAATTTACACTTGACTTTCTACACAGTACACAATGTGTAACTTACTGTATTGTAATGGGCTTATCTGAAGGTACCACATATCCTGACTGTGAAGCAGTTGGGTCCTTGGGATGAGTCTGTTTCGAGATTCGGAATGGTGAGTTTGACCCATCTCTTGACCCATCTCTTGACCCATCTCTTGAACCATCTCTTGAACCATCTCTTGACCCATCTCTTGAAACATCTCTTGAAACATCTCTTGAACCCTCTCTTGAACCATCTCTAGTGTCATCTGGTCTAGGCTCGGCATGGGTTACAGGAGCGTGGCGTGGATTAACTAGTGAGGATCCTTCCTTGATGGTGTGAGCTCCATCTTCATGAGTGCCTGGTTCTATCTTATCAGAGTTATAAAGAGTATCAGATCCTGGCTCTGAGCTTGTCTCACTGGTCATTGGATAGTTTACTCTCTGAAAACCCTTAGAATCCTCCAAGACAACATATTTCCCTCCATCTTCTATCTCCTTGGGATCATTAATATATCTTCCTTGAAGTGTGCACAATCTCTTTGCAGGAGTTGAGAGGTTAGTTTTTTCTGTGATGAGTTCAAGAATCTTTTCCCGTGAGCCTGCCATTTTACGTGATATGATTACTCGAGCTCCATGATACTTTGCATCTCCATTTCGATACACACTGTGGAAAGAATTTACACTTGACTTTCTACACAGTACACAATGTGTAACTTACTGTATTATAATAGGCTTATCTGAAGGTACCGCATATCCTGACTGTGAAGTTGTGGGGTCCTTGGGATGCCTCTGTTTTGAGATTCTGAGTGGTGAGCTTGACCCATCTCTTGAACCATCTCTTGACCCATCTCTTGACCCATCTCTTGAACCATCTCTAGTGTCATCTGGTCTAAGCTCGGCATGGGTTACAGGAGCGTGGCGTGGATTAACTAGTGAGGATCCTTCCTTGATGGTGTGAGCTCCATCTTCATGAGTGCCTGGTTCTATCTTATCAGAGTCATAAAGAGTATCAGATCCTGGCCCTGAGCTTGTCTCACTGGTTATTGGATAGTTTACTCTCTGAAAACCCTTAGAACCCTCCAGGGCAACATATTTCCCTCCATCTTCTATCTCCTTGGGATCATTAATATATCTTCCTTGAAGTGTGCACAATCTCTTTGCAGGAGTCGAGAGGTTAGTTTTTTCTGTGATGAGTTCAAGAATCTTTTCCCGTGAGCCTGCCATTTTACGTGATATGATTACTCGAGCTCCATGATACTTTGCATCTCCATTTCGATACACACTGTGGAAAGAATTTACACTTGACTTTCTACACAGTACACAATGTGTAACTTACTGTATTATAATAGGCTTATCTGAAGGTACCGCATATCCTGACTGTGAAGTTGTGGGGTCCTTGGGATGCCTCTGTTTTGAGATTCTGAGTGGTGAGCTTGACCCATCTCTTGAACCATCTCTTGACCCATCTCTTGAACCATCTCTAGTGTCATCTGGTCTAAGCTCGGCATGGGTTACAGGAGCGTGGCGTGGATTAACTAGTGAGGATCCTTCCTTGATGGTGTGAGCTCCATCTTCATGAGTGCCTGGTTCTATCTTATCAGAGTCATAAAGAGTATCAGATCCTGGCCCTGAGCTTGTCTCACTGGTTATTGGATAGTTTACTCTCTGAAAACCCTTAGAACCCTCCAGGGCAACATATTTCCCTCCATCTTCTATCTCCTTGGGATCATTAATATATCTTCCTTGAAGTGTGCACAATCTCTTTGCAGGAGTCGAGAGGTTAGTTTTTTCTGTGATGAGTTCAAGAATCTTTTCCCGTGAGCCTGCCATTTTACGTGATATGATTACTCGAGCTCCATGATACTTTGCATCTCCATTTCGATACACACTGTGGAAAGAATTTACACTTGACTTTTTACACAGTACACAATGTGTAACTTACTGTATTATAATGGGCTTATCTGAAGGTACTGCATATCCTGACTGTGAAGTTGTGGGGTCCTTGGGATGTGTCTGTTTCGAGATTCTGAGTGGTGAGCTTGACCCATCTCTTGAACCATCTCTTGACCCATCTCTTGACCCATCTCTTGATTCATCTCTTGAACCATCTCTTGACCCATCTCTTGACCCATCTCTTGATTCATCTCTTGAACCATCTCTTGAACCATCTCTAGTGTCATCTGGTCTAGGCTCGGCATGGGTTACAGGAGCGTGGCGTGGATTAACTAGTGAGGATCCTTCCTTAATGGTGTAAGTTCCATCTTCATGAGTGCCTGGTTTTATCTTATCAGAGTCATAAAGAGTATCAGATCCTGGCCCTGAGCTTGTCTCACTGGTTATTGGATAGTTTACTTTTTGAAAATTTTTAGAACCCTCCAAGGCAACATATTTCCCTCCATCTTCTATCTCCTTGGGTTCATTAATATATCTTCCTTGAAGTGTACATAACCACCTTGCAGGAGTCGAGAGGTTAGTTTTTTCTGTTATGAGTTCAAGAATCTTTTCTTGTGAGCCTGCAATTCTACGAGGGATCGTCACTCGAGCTCCATGATACTTTGCATCTCCATTTCGATACACACTGTGGAGAGAATTTACACTTGACTTTCTACACAGTACACAATGTGTAACTTACTGTATTGTAATGGGCTTATCTGAAGGTACCACATATCCTGACTGTGAAACAGTTGGGTCCTTGGGATGTACCTGTTTCGAGATTCTGAGTGGTGAGCTTGACCCATCTCTTGAACTATCTCTTGAACCATCTCTTGAACCATCTCTAGTGTCATCTGGTCTAGGCTCGGCATGGGTTACAGGAGCGTGGCGTGGATTAACTAGTGAGGACCCTTCCATGATGGTGTGAGCTCCATCTTCATGAGTGCCTGGTTCTATCTTATAAAGAGTATCAGATCCTGGCTCTGAGCTTGTCTCACTGGTTATTGGATAGTTTACTCTCTGAAAACCCTTAGAACCCTCCAAGACAACATATTTCCCTCCATCTTCTATCTCCTTGGGATCATTAATATATCTTCCTTGAAGTGTGCATAATCTCTTTGCAGGAGTCGAGAGGTTAGTTTTTTCTGTGATGAGTTCAAGAATCTTTTCCCGTGAGCCTGCCATTTTACGTGATATGATTACTCGAGCTCCATGATACTTTGCATCTCCATTTCGATACACACTGTGGAAAGAATTTACACTTGACTTTCTACACAGTACACAATGTGTAACTTACTGTATTATAATGGGCTTATCTGAAGGTACTGCATATCTAGACTGTGAAGTTGTGGGGTCCTTGGGATGTGTCTTTTTCGAGATTCTGAGTGGTGAGCTTGACCCATCTCTTGAATCATCTCTTGACCCATCTCTTGACTCATCTCTTGACCCATCTCTTGAATCATCTCTTGAACCATCCCTAGTATCATCTGGTCTAGACTCGGCATGGGTTTCAGGAGCGTGGCGTGGATTAACTAGTGAGGACCCTTCCATGATGGTGTGAGCTCCATCTTCACGAGTGCCTGGTTCTATCTTATCAGAGTCATAAAGAGTATCAGATCCTGGCCCTGAGCTTGTCTCACTGGTTATTGGATAGTTTACTCTCTGAAAACCCTTAGAACCCTCCAAGACAACGTATTTCCCTCCATCTTCTATCTCCTTGGGATCATTAATATATCTTCCTTGAAGTGTGCATAACCTCCTTGCAGGAGTCGAGAGGTTAGTTTTTTCTGTGATGAGTTCAAGAATCTTTTCCCGTGAGCCTGCCATTTTACGTGATATGATTACTCGCGCTCCATGATACTTTGCATCTCCATTTCGATACACACTGTGGAAAAAATTTACACTTGACTTTCTACACAGTACACAATGTGTAACTTACTGTATTATAATAGGCTTATCTGAAGGTACTGCATATCTAGACTGTGAAGTTGTGGGGTCCTTGGGATGTGTCTGTTTCGAGATTCTAAGTGGTGAGCTTGACCCATCTCTTGAATCATCTCTTGACCCATCTCTTGACTCATCTCTTGACCCATCTCTTGAATCATCTCTTGAACCATCCCTAGTATCATCTGGTCTAGACTCGGCATGGGTTTCAGGAGCGTGGCGTGGATTAACTAGTGAGGACCCTTCCATGATGGTGTGAGCTCCATCTTCACGAGTGCCTGGTTCTATCTTATCAGAGTCATAAAGAGTATCAGATCCTGGCCCTGAGCTTGTCTCACTGGTCATTGGATAGTTTACTCTCTGAAAACCCTTAGAACCCTCCAAGACAACGTATTTCCCTCCATCTTCTATCTCCTTGGGATCATTAATATATCTTCCTTGAAGTGTGCATAACCTCCTTGCAGGAGTCGAGAGGTTAGTTTTTTCTGTGATGAGTTCAAGAATCTTTTCCCGTGAGCCTGCCATTTTACGTGATATGATTACTCGCGCTCCATGATACTTTGCATCTCCATTTCGATACACACTGTGGAAAAAATTTACACTTGACTTTCTACACAGTACACAATGTGTAACTTACTGTATTATAATAGGCTTATCTGAAGGTACTGCATATCTAGACTGTGAAGTTGTGGGGTCCTTGGGATGTGTCTGTTTCGAGATTCTAAGTGGTGAGCTTGACCCATCTCTTGAATCATCTCTTGACCCATCTCTTGACTCATCTCTTGAACCATCTCTTGACCCATCTCTTGATTCATCTCTTGAACCATCTCTTGACTCATCATCTCTTGAACCATCTCTAGTGTCATCTGGTCTAGGCTCAGCATGGGTTACAGGAGCGTGGCGTGGATTAACTAGTGAGGATCCTTCCTTAATGTTGTAAGCTCCATCTTCATGAGTGCCTGGTTTTATCTTATCAGAGTCATAAAGAGTATCAGATCCTGGCTCTGAGCTTGTCTCACTGGTCATTGGATAGTTTACTCTCTGAAAACCCTTAGAACCCTCCAAGACAACGTATTTCCCTCCATCTTCTATCTCCTTGGGATCATTAATATATCTTCCTTGAAGTGTGCATAATCTCCTTGCAGGAGTCGAGAGGTTAGTTTTTTCTGTGATGAGTTCAAGAATCTTTTCCCGTGAGCCTGCCATTTTACGTGATATGATTACTCGAGCTCCATGATACTTTGCATCTCCATTTCGATACACACTGTGGAAAAAATTTACACTTGACTTTCTACACAGTACACAATGTGTAACTTACTGTATTATAATAGGCTTATCTGAAGGTACTGCATATCTAGACTGTGAAGTTGTGGGGTCCTTGGGATGTGTCTGTTTCGAGATTCTAAGTGGTGAGCTTGACCCATCTCTTGAATCATCTCTTGACCCATCTCTTGACTCATCTCTTGAACCATCTCTTGACCCATCTCTTGATTCATCTCTTGAACCATCTCTTGACTCATCATCTCTTGAACCATCTCTAGTGTCATCTGGTCTAGGCTCAGCATGGGTTACAGGAGCGTGGCGTGGATTAACTAGTGAGGATCCTTCCTTAATGTTGTAAGCTCCATCTTCATGAGTGCCTGGTTTTATCTTATCAGAGTCATAAAGAGTATCAGATCCTGGCCCTGAGCTTGTCTCACTGGTCATTGGATAGTTTACTCTCTGAAAACCCTTAGAACCCTCCAGGGCAACATATTTCCCTCCATCTTCTATCTCCTTGGGATCATTAATATATCTTCCTTGAAGTGTGCATAATCTCTTTGCAGGAGTCGAGAGGTTAGTTTTTTCTGTGATGAGTTCAAGAATCTTTTCCCGTGAGCCTGCCATTTTACGTGATATGATTACTCGAGCTCCATGATACTTTGCATCTCCATTTCGATACACACTGTGGAAAGAATTTACACTTGACTTTTTACACAGTACACAATGTGTAACTTACTGTATTATAATGGGCTTATCTGAAGGTACTGCATATCCTGACTGTGAAGTTGTGGGGTCCTTGGGATGTGTCTGTTTCGAGATTCTGAGTGGTGAGCTTGACCCATCTCTTGAAACATCTCTTGAACCATCTCTTGACCCATCTCTTGATTCATCTCTTGAACCATCTCTTGAACCATCTCTAGTGTCATCTGGTCTAGGCTCGGCATGGGTTACAGGAGCGTGGCGTGGATTAACTAGTGAGGATCCTTCCTTAATGGTGTAAGTTCCATCTTCATGAGTGCCTGGTTTTATCTTATCAGAGTCATAAAGAGTATCAGATCCTGGCCCTGAGCTTGTCTCACTGGTTATTGGATAGTTTACTTTTTGAAAATTTTTAGAACCCTCCAAGGCAACATATTTCCCTCCATCTTCTATCTCCTTGGGTTCATTAATATATCTTCCTTGAAGTGTACATAACCACCTTGCAGGAGTCGAGAGGTTAGTTTTTTCTGTTATGAGTTCAAGAATCTTTTCCCGTGAGCCTGCAATTCTACGAGGGATCGTCACTCGAGCTCCATGATACTTTGCATCTCCATTTCGATACACACTGTGGAGAGAATTTACACTTGACTTTCTACACAGTACACAATGTGTAACTTACTGTATTGTAATGGGCTTATCTGAAGGTACCACATATCCTGACTGTGAAACAGTTGGGTCCTTGGGATGTACCTGTTTTGAGATTCTGAGTGGTGAGCTTGACCCATCTCTTGAACTATCTCTTGAACCATCTCTTAACTCATCTCTTGACTCATCTCTTGAACCATCTCTTGAATCATCTCTTGAATCATCTCTTGAACCATCCCTAGTATCATCTGGTCTAGGCTCGGCATTGGTTTCAGGAGCATGGCGTGGATTAACTAGTGAGGATCCTTCTTTGATGGTGTGAGCTCCATCTTCATGAGTGCCTAGTTCTATCTTATCAGAGTCATAAAGAGTATCAGATCCTGGCTCTGAGCTTGTCTCACTGGTTATTGGATAGTTTACTCTCTGAAAACCCTTAGAACCCTCCAAGACAACATATTTCCCTCCATCTTCTATCTCCTTGGGATCATTAATATATCTTCCTTGAAGTGTGCATAACCTCCTTGCAGGAGTCGAGAGGTTAGTTTTTTCTGTGATGAGTTCAAGAATCTTTTCCTGTGAGCCTGCCATTTTACATGATATGATTACTCGAGCTCCATGATACTTTGCATCTCCATTTCGATACACACTGTGGAAAGAATTTACACTTGACTTTCTACACAGTACACAACGTGTAACTTACTGTATTATAATGGGCTTATCTGAAGGTACTGCATATCTAGACTGTGAAGTTGTGGGGTCCTTGGGATGTGTCTGTTTCGAGATTCTGAGTGGTGAGCTTGACCCATCTCTTGAATCATCTCTTGACCCATCTCTTGACTCATCTCTTGACCCATCTCTTGAATCATCTCTTGAACCATCCCTAGTATCATCTGGTCTAGACTCGGCATTGGTTTCAGGAGCGTGGCGTGGATTAACTAGTGAGGACCCTTCCATGATGGTGTGAGCTCCATCTTCACGAGTGCCTGGTTCTATCTTATCAGAGTTATAAAGAGTATCAGATCCTGGCTCTGAGCTTGTCTCACTGGTCATTGGATAGTTTACTCTCTGAAAACCCTTAGAACCCTCCAAGGCAACATATTTCCCTCCATCTTCTATCTCCTTGGGATCATTAATATATCTTCCTTGAAGTGTGCATAATCTCCTTGCAGGAGTTGAGAGGTTAGTTTTTTCTGTGATGAGTTTAAGAATCTTTTCCCGTGAGCCTGCCATTTTACGTGATATGATTACTCGAGCTCCATGATACTTTGCATCTCCATTTCGATACACACTGTGGAGAAAATTTACACTTGACTTTCTACACAGTACACAATGTGTAACTTACTGTATTATAATAGGCTTATCTGAAGGTACTGCATATCTAGACTGTGAAGTTGTGGGGTCCTTGGGATGTGTCTGTTTCGAGATTCTAAGTGGTGAGCTTGACCCATCTCTTGAATCATCTCTTGACCCATCTCTTGACTCATCTCTTGAACCATCTCTTGACCCATCTCTTGATTCATCTCTTGAACCATCTCTTGACTCATCATCTCTTGAACCATCTCTAGTGTCATCTGGTCTAGGCTCAGCATGGGTTACAGGAGCGTGGCGTGGATTAACTAGTGAGGATCCTTCCTTAATGTTGTAAGCTCCATCTTCATGAGTGCCTGGTTTTATCTTATCAGAGTCATAAAGAGTATCAGATCCTGGCTCTAAGCTTGTCTCACTGGTCATTGGATAGTTTACTCTCTGAAAACCCTTAGAACCCTCCAAGACAACGTATTTCCTTCCATCTTCTATCTCCTTGGGATCATTAATATATCTTCCTTGAAGTGTGCATAACCTCCTTGCAGGAGTCGAGAGGTTAGTTTTTTCTGTGATGAGTTCAAGAATCTTTTCCCGTGAGCCTACCATTTTACGTGATATGATTACTCGAGCTCCATGATACTTTGCATCTCCATTTCGATACACACTGTGGAGAGAATTTACACTTGACTTTCTACACAGTACACAATGTGTAACTTACTGTATTATAATAGGCTCATCTGAAGGTACTGCATATCTAGACTGTGAAGTTGTGGGGTCCTTGGGATGTGTCTGTTTCGAGATTCTGAGTGGTGAGCTTGACCCATCTCTTGAATCATCTCTTGACCCATCTCTTGACCCATCTCTTGATTCATCTCTTGAACCATCTCTTGAACCATCTCTTGAACCATCTCTAGTGTCATCTGGTCTAGGCTCGGCATAGGTTACAGGAGCATGGCGTGGATTAACTAGTGAGGATCCTTCCTTAATGGTGTAAGCTCCATCTTCATGAGTGCCTGGTTTTATCTTATCAGAGTCATAAAGAGTATCAGATCCTGGCCCTGAGCTTGTCTCGCTGGTTATTGGATAGTTTACTTTTTGAAAATTTTTAGAACCCTCCAAGGCAACATATTTCCCTCCATCTTCTATCTCCTTGGGTTCATTAATATATCTTCCTTGAAGTGTGCATAACCTCCTTGCAGGAGTCGAGAGGTTAGTTTTTTCTGTTATGAGTTCAAGAATCTTTTCTTGTGAGCCTGCAATTCTACGAGGGATCGTCACTCGAGCTCCATGATACTTTGCATCTCCATTTCGATACACACTGTGGAGAGAATTTACACTTGACTTTCTACACAGTACACAATGTGTAACTTACTGTATTGTAATGGGCTTATCTGAAGGTACCACATATCCTGACTGTGAAGCAGTTGGGTCCTTGGGATGTGCCTGTTTCGAGATTCTGAGTGGTGAGTTTGACCCATCTCTTGAACCATCTCTTAACTCATCTCTTGACCCATCTATTGAATCATCTCTTGAACCATCCCTAGTGTCATCTGGTCTAGGCTCGGCATGGGTTACAGGAGCGTGGCGTAGATTAACTAGTGAGGACCCTTCCATGATGGTGTGAGCTCCATCTTCATGAGTGCCTGGTTCTATCTTATAAAGAGTATCAGATCCTGGCTCTGAGCTTGTCTCACTGGTCATTGGATAGTTTACTCTCTGAAAACCCTTAGAACCCTCCAAGACAACATATTTCCCTCCATCTTCTATCTCCTTGGGATCATTAATATATCTTCCTTGAAGTGTGCATAATCTCTTTGCAGGAGTCGAGAGGTTAGTTTTTTCTGTGATGAGTTTAAGAATCTTTTCCCGTGAGCCTGCCATTTTACGTGATATGATTACTCGAGCTCCATGATACTTTGCATCTCCATTTCGATACACACTGTGGAGAGAATTTACACTTGACTTTCTACACAGTACACAACGTGTAACTTACTTTATTATAATGGGCTTATCTGAAGGTACTGCATATCTAGACTGTGAAGTTGTGGGGTCCTTGGGATGTGTGATTCTGAGTGGTGAGCTTGACCCATCTCTTGACCCATCTCTTGACCCATTTCTTGAACCATCTCTTGAACCATCTCTTGACCCATATCTTGACCCATCTCTTGAACCATCTCTTGACCCATCTCTTGAACCATCTCTTGACCCATCTCTTGAACCATCTCTAGTGTCATCTGGTCTAGGCTCGGCATGGGTTACAGGAGCGTGGCGTGGATTAACTAGTGAGGACCCTTCCATGATGGTGTGAGCTCCATCTTCATGAGTGCCTGGTTCTATCTTATAAAGAGTATCAGATCCTGGCTCTGAACTTGTCTCACTGGTCATTGGATAGTTTACTCTCTGAAAACCCTTAGAACCCTCCAAGACAACATATTTCCCTCCATCTTCTATCTCCTTGGGATCATTAATATATCTTCCTTGAAGTGTGCATAATCTCTTTGCAGGAGTCGAGAGGTTAGTTTTTTCTGTGATGAGTTCAAGAATCTTTTCCCGTGAGCCTGCCATTTTACGTGATATGATTACTCGAGCTCCATGATACTTTGCATCTCCATTTCGATACACACTGTGGAGAGAATTTACACTTGACTTTCTACACAGTACACAACGTGTAACTTACTGTATTGTAATGGGCTTATCTGAAGGTACTGCATATCTTGACTGTGAAGTTGTGGGGTCCTTGGGATGTGTCTTTTTCGAGATTCTGAGTGGTGAGCTTGACCCATCTCTTGACCCATCTCTTGAACCATCTCTTGAACCATCTCTTGAACCATCTCTAGTGTCATCTGGTCTAGGCTCGGCATGGGTTACAGAAGCGTGGCGTGGATTAACTAGTGAGGATCCTTCTTTGATGGTGTGAGCTCCATCTTCATGAGTGCCTGGTTCTATCTTATCAGAGTTATAAAGAGTATCAGATCCTGGCTCTGAGCTTGTCTCACTGGTCATTGGATAGTTTACTCTCTGAAAACCCTTAGAACCCTCCAAGACAACATATTTCCCTCCATCTTCTATCTCCTTGGGATCATTAATATATCTTCCTTGAAGTGTGCATAATCTCTTTGCAGGAGTCGAGAGGTTAGTTTTTTCTGTGATGAGTTTAAGAATCTTTTCCCGTGAGCCTGCCATTTTACGTGATATGATTACTCGAGCTCCATGATACTTTGCATCTCCATTTCGATACACACTGTGGAGAGAATTTACACTTGACTTTCTACACAGTACACAATGTGTAACTTACTGTATTGTAATGGGCTTATCTGAAGGTACTGCATATCTTGACTGTGAAGTTGTGGGGTCCTTGGGATGTGTCTTTTTCGAGATTCTGAGTGGTGAGCTTGACCCATCTCTTGACCCATCTCTTGAACCATCTCTTGAACCATCTCTTGAACCATCTCTTGAACCATCTCTTGAACCATCTCTAGTGTCATCTGGTCTAGGCTCGGCATGGGTTACAGAAGCGTGGCGTGGATTAACTAGTGAGGATCCTTCTTTGATGGTGTGAGCTCCATCTTCATGAGTTCCTGGTTCTATCTTATCAGAGTCATAAAGAGTATCAGATCCTGGCTCTGAGCTTGTCTCACTGGTTATTGGATAGTTTACTTTCTGAAAACCCTTAGAACCCTCCAAGACAACATATTTCCCTCCATTTTCTATCTCCTTGGGATCATTAATATATCTTCCTTGAAGTGTGCATAATCTCTTTGCAGGAGTCGAGAGGTTAGTTTTTTCTGTGATGAGTTTAAGAATCTTTTCCCGTGAGCCTGCCATTTTACGTGATATGATTACTCGAGCTCCATGATACTTTGCATCTCCATTTCGATACACACTGTGGAGAGAATTTACACTTGACTTTCTACACAGTACACAATGTGTAACTTACTGTATTGTAATGGGCTTATCTGAAGGTACTGCATATCTTGACTGTGAAGTTGTGGGGTCCTTGGGATGTGTCTTTTTCGAGATTCTGAGTGGTGAGCTTGACCCATCTCTTGACCCATCTCTTGACCCATCTCTTGAACCATCTCTTGACCCATCTCTTGAACCATCTCTTGAACCATCTCTTGAACCATCTCTTGAACCATCTCTAGTGTCATCTGGTCTAGGCTCGGCATGGGTTACAGGAGCGTGGCGTGGATTAACTAGTGAGGACCCTTCCATGATGGTGTGAGCTCCATCTTCATGAGTGCCTGGTTTTATCTTATCAGAGTCATAAAGAGTATCAGATCCTGGCTCTGAGCTTGTCTCACTGGTCATTGGATAGTTTACTCTCTGAAAACCCTTAGAACCCTCCAAGACAACGTATTTCCCTCCATCTTCTATCTCCTTGGTATATCTTCCTTGAAGTGTGCATAATCTCTTTGCAGGAGTCGAGAGGTTAGTTTTTTCTGTGATGAGTTTAAGAATTTTTTCCCGTGAGCCTGCCATTTTACGTGATATGATTACTCGAGCTCCATGATACTTTGCATCTCCATTTCGATACACACTGTGGAGAAAATTTACACTTGACTTTCTACACAGTACACAATGTGTAACTTACTGTATTGTAATGGGCTTATCTGAAGGTACTGCATATCTAGACTGTGAAGTTGTCGGGTCCTTGGGATGTGTCTGTTTCGAGATTCTGAGTGGTGAGCTTGACCCATCTCTTGACCCATCTCTTGACCCATCTCTTGATTCATCTCTTGAACCATCTCTTGACCCATCTCTTGAACCATCTCTAGTGTCATCTGGTCTAGGCTCGGCATGGGTTACAGGAGCGTGGCGTGGATTAACTAGTGAGGACCCTTCCATGATGGTGTGAGCTCCATCTTCATGAGTGCCTGGTTCTATCTTATAAAGAGTATCAGATCCTGGCTCTGAACTTGTCTCACTGGTCATTGGATAGTTTACTCTCTGAAAACCCTTAGAACCCTCCAAGACAACATATTTCCCTCCATCTTCTATCTCCTTGGGATCATTAATATATCTTCCTTGAAGTGTGCATAATCTCTTTGCAGGAGTCGAGAGGTTAGTTTTTTCTGTGATGAGTTCAAGAATCTTTTCCCGTGAGCCTGCCATTTTACGTGATATGATTACTCGAGCTCCATGATACTTTGCATCTCCATTTCGATACACACTGTGGAGAGAATTTACACTTGACTTTCTACACAGTACACAACGTGTAACTTACTGTATTGTAATGGGCTTATCTGAAGGTACTGCATATCTTGACTGTGAAGTTGTGGGGTCCTTGGGATGTGTCTTTTTCGAGATTCTGAGTGGTGAGCTTGACCCATCTCTTGACCCATCTCTTGAACCATCTCTTGAACCATCTCTTGAACCATCTCTAGTGTCATCTGGTCTAGGCTCGGCATGGGTTACAGAAGCGTGGCGTGGATTAACTAGTGAGGATCCTTCTTTGATGGTGTGAGCTCCATCTTCATGAGTGCCTGGTTCTATCTTATCAGAGTTATAAAGAGTATCAGATCCTGGCTCTGAGCTTGTCTCACTGGTCATTGGATAGTTTACTCTCTGAAAACCCTTAGAACCCTCCAAGACAACATATTTCCCTCCATCTTCTATCTCCTTGGGATCATTAATATATCTTCCTTGAAGTGTGCATAATCTCTTTGCAGGAGTCGAGAGGTTAGTTTTTTCTGTGATGAGTTTAAGAATCTTTTCCCGTGAGCCTGCCATTTTACGTGATATGATTACTCGAGCTCCATGATACTTTGCATCTCCATTTCGATACACACTGTGGAGAGAATTTACACTTGACTTTCTACACAGTACACAATGTGTAACTTACTGTATTGTAATGGGCTTATCTGAAGGTACTGCATATCTTGACTGTGAAGTTGTGGGGTCCTTGGGATGTGTCTTTTTCGAGATTCTGAGTGGTGAGCTTGACCCATCTCTTGACCCATCTCTTGAACCATCTCTTGAACCATCTCTTGAACCATCTCTTGAACCATCTCTTGAACCATCTCTAGTGTCATCTGGTCTAGGCTCGGCATGGGTTACAGAAGCGTGGCGTGGATTAACTAGTGAGGATCCTTCTTTGATGGTGTGAGCTCCATCTTCATGAGTTCCTGGTTCTATCTTATCAGAGTCATAAAGAGTATCAGATCCTGGCTCTGAGCTTGTCTCACTGGTTATTGGATAGTTTACTTTCTGAAAACCCTTAGAACCCTCCAAGACAACATATTTCCCTCCATTTTCTATCTCCTTGGGATCATTAATATATCTTCCTTGAAGTGTGCATAATCTCTTTGCAGGAGTCGAGAGGTTAGTTTTTTCTGTGATGAGTTTAAGAATCTTTTCCCGTGAGCCTGCCATTTTACGTGATATGATTACTCGAGCTCCATGATACTTTGCATCTCCATTTCGATACACACTGTGGAGAGAATTTACACTTGACTTTCTACACAGTACACAATGTGTAACTTACTGTATTGTAATGGGCTTATCTGAAGGTACTGCATATCTTGACTGTGAAGTTGTGGGGTCCTTGGGATGTGTCTTTTTCGAGATTCTGAGTGGTGAGCTTGACCCATCTCTTGACCCATCTCTTGACCCATCTCTTGAACCATCTCTTGACCCATCTCTTGAACCATCTCTTGAACCATCTCTTGAACCATCTCTTGAACCATCTCTAGTGTCATCTGGTCTAGGCTCGGCATGGGTTACAGGAGCGTGGCGTGGATTAACTAGTGAGGACCCTTCCATGATGGTGTGAGCTCCATCTTCATGAGTGCCTGGTTTTATCTTATCAGAGTCATAAAGAGTATCAGATCCTGGCTCTGAGCTTGTCTCACTGGTCATTGGATAGTTTACTCTCTGAAAACCCTTAGAACCCTCCAAGACAACGTATTTCCCTCCATCTTCTATCTCCTTGGTATATCTTCCTTGAAGTGTGCATAATCTCTTTGCAGGAGTCGAGAGGTTAGTTTTTTCTGTGATGAGTTTAAGAATTTTTTCCCGTGAGCCTGCCATTTTACGTGATATGATTACTCGAGCTCCATGATACTTTGCATCTCCATTTCGATACACACTGTGGAGAAAATTTACACTTGACTTTCTACACAGTACACAATGTGTAACTTACTGTATTGTAATGGGCTTATCTGAAGGTACTGCATATCTAGACTGTGAAGTTGTCGGGTCCTTGGGATGTGTCTGTTTCGAGATTCTGAGTGGTGAGCTTGACCCATCTCTTGACCCATCTCTTGACCCATCTCTTGATTCATCTCTTGAACCATCTCTTGAACCATCTCTAGTGTCATCTGGTCTAGGCTCGGCATGGGTTACAGGAGCGTGGCGTGGATTAACTAGTGAGGATCCTTCTTTGATGGTGTGAGCTCCATCTTCATGAGTGCCTGGTTCTATCTTATCAGAGTCATAAAGAGTATCAGATCCTGGCTCTGAGCTTGTCTCAATGGTTATTGGATAGTTTACTTTCTGAAAACCCTTAGAACCCTCCAAGACAACATATTTCCCTCCATCTTCTATCTCCTTGGGATCATTAATATATCTTCCTTGAAGTGTGCATAACCTCCTTGCAGGAGTCGAGAGGTTAGTTTTTTCTGTGATGAGTTCAAGAATCTTTTCCCTTGAGCCTGCCATTCTACGAGGAATCGTCACTCGAGCTCCATGATACTTTGCATCTCCATTTCGATACACACTGTGGATCGATAGAATTTACACTTTACTTTCTACATGGTACATAATGTTTAACTTACTGTATTATAATGTGCTTATCTGCATGTATTGACTGTGAAGTCGTGCCTTGATAATTTTTTGCTTGATATTGCTTAGTAAACTACAAATACATTATGATAGTTAATGTCATTATATTGATGAAAATATACCTTTCTGTGGTCTTCATTCTCTCTCCTTGTTCCATCTATTTTCTTTAAAAGATTTCACATGAAAACAAATAACATTAGATGCTGAATGAATAGATTTTAGTTGACAAAAATACCTTGTTATCCCAGCCACGTGTCTGCATCATCTCACTAACCCCTACATCAATCATCTCTTCCATATCCTCTGCCTCCATGACCTCATCCTCCACGATTTCAGCTTTTCGTTGGTCTATTGGCTTCTCTATCACTGTCTCTTCTCCCTCTGGCACTATCTCTGCACCAACAGATTCATCACGATAAATTCTCCCTCTGAATACAGTCCCTTAAAGATATTATAACAATAAGTATTAAAATAATATTGTTTTCAGAACCTAACCTTCAATATCTTTATGCTCCATCCTCTGCTCAGTCTTTGCAGTTGAAGGATCACCATGAAGTATGAATTCATTAGAACCGTGTGAGTCTCTCTGTCTTGCCCATGTCCTATCAGGGTCTTGTACTGTCCTGTCACTTTTCTTCCTGTTTCTATCACTTTCTCTGATAGTAGGATTGAATTCAACATACTGATAAGATTCTGATGTTATCTGTGATGAGAATTCCTCCTGGTTACTGCTCTGTTGGGAGTGGACAGCTGCCAGACTGGGTAGGAAGGTTTTGACAATGGTACTGTCATCCAGACTCAGGTCATGAATGTGACCACTACTGGAGATGGAGTTCTAAAATAGTTTCAACACAATGAACACAAATACTATGGAACTTGTTCTTACTCATGTACCAAATGTTCAAAATTTGATGATATCTGTTGTCTGGAGTTGCAATGTGAACAGAAAACAGGGATTCCTATCCAGAATATACCCTAAAAATTTAGTGCCAGCATAAATACTATGGAATACAAGTGTTGAGTGAACAGTTACCTTTTCAAAGTCTGTTATCACTTCCTCCTTTCCATTTCTATTGTCAATTGCTATATATCTCTTCCTGACAGGATTGTTCTCTGTTAAGGATACAGTTCCCCTCTGTGTGAGGGGTGATTTTGGAAGTATCTCAGGGTCATCACTAATGTCTTCTGATAACTGTGAAGATTCTAGACTTTGCTTCACAGTTATATTTTTCTTTTTCATGGGGAGTGCTTTTGGAAGTGTATCAAAGTCCTCTAATAATGGTAGAGGTTGCTTCACAGTAACTTTTGAAGGTCTGCAGATTACAATATTGCTTTTAACTTCTTGAACGTGGAAAAAATTTGGCTAACATTGACCTTAAAACAGCTGTATTTGTCTCACTGGTAACCGGGTACTTTACTTTCTGAAAGCCCTTGGAGCCCTCCAAGGCCACATATATCCCTTTGTCTTCTATTTCTTTGAGGTCACCAATGATTTGTCCATCAATAGTACATAGCCTCTTTACAGGTGTGAAACATTTTAATTTCTCTGTGATGAGCTCCAGGACATGGTCCCATGAGCCCATTACCTTAGGAGGAAGCCTAACCTTAGCTCCTGGGTACTTCTCTTCTCCATTTCGATATACACTATGCAGATATTCACCATCAACAACAACAACAACAACAACAATAATATTAATACATTATTAGATATGCTCACTGTATAGTAATTGGTTTATCTATAGGAATTTTATATCGGGAGATGACACCTGGAACTTGATTTGGCACAGAAAACTGCAAATATAAAAGAAAATGATGTGTGCCACCTTTAATTAATAGCATATTACATTAGTCTTTCTTTTTGATAGCAGTTTTATAGGATCCTTTCCATACCTATTGTACAATATTATTACATCAAAACTGACAACCGACCACTGTTATCATTAGCTATACTTGATTTTTTTGAACTCTTCATTTCCTCCAGCTACATAGTAGTGGTCACTCTGAATTTCCTCCATGGTGTTCACCCTGTGACCTCCACTTGGGGTATATATGTTTCTGACAGGTTCAGTGGTACAGAGATCACTGGTAACCTGGTTTAAAAAGGTACCAAAGTCACGAATCTGCTTGTCATTTATCACCATGCATTTTGCTTGGTCAAACTCAGATCCATTTCTATACAAATATATTTTCTTGGCTTTTTTAGTTGCATAATTAGCCATTACTTCAATATCATTCCTCAAATTTTACTCATTAGAGCGAATCTACAATTTTTACACTTGATGATGGATCTTTACACCTCTAGAAGTCAAGGCAACATCAGGTGCAAATCAATTTCTAATTACCATAGTTTAGAGTACTTAATTATAAGGTCAATGAAGCATTATAAAAATTATGAATAATGTGTGTACAAAGTCATAATAATATTGAGCAGCAAACAATAAAAAATAATGGAGATAAAAATAATAATTTGGTCATTGTTTTAGGGATAAGTTCCTCCTCCACCTCTCCTCAACTATTCCCCTTCAACTGTTCCGGGGATAGTTTCTGGGAGGGTTTCAGGATTAGGTTGCTGGGAAGTATGTACAGGTAGTGGACTTGATGTGGGCACTGATATCTAGTATAAGAAATGTTGAAGTTATGTATCATCATGTAATATACTCACCTTGTTCTCAGTATCATGACTGTCAGAGTTACTGGTCAATGTTTGATTTTTAGTCACATCCTCTACTTCTTCTATCACCGCCTCTCTATCTTCCACCTCTTCTGTCACTTCCTTCGTATCCATCACCTCTTCTTCTCTTTTCCCCATCTCTTCCTCTTTAACCCCAACCTCTTCTTCTCTACTCCCCACCTCTTCCTCTCCATCCTCCACCACTTCCACTCTATCATCCACCTCCTCTCTATCATCCACCTCCTCTGTTACTTTCTCATTATCTTTCACCTCTTCCTCCTTCATTACCTTAATTTCTTCTTCCTTATCCCCTACCTCTTCTGTTACTTCTTCCATCTCTTCCATCACTTCCTCTGTATTTTCCATATCTTTTGCCATGTCTTCCACAACCTCTTCTTTTTCTTCTTCAATCACCTCCTCCACTTCCTTCTCCTCTACTAAAATGGACTGGTGAGGTTCATTTTTAGCACTTGGTGTTAGAATTGACCCAGTTGTAAGGTTATGGTGAGAGTTGGGTCTAGAGGCAGTAGACTCTAGGGCTTTTGCTGTGTTTTCTGTTGTAGATCGTATCTTAGTGAGCGAGCCTGTAGTACGAGCTAGTTCTGGTTCATTATTATCCTATAGACAATGAAATTACACAACTTTGTCAGTTTTTGCTATCTTATTTCTTGCTGGATATGAAGGTAACAGAGGTCAAGGTCTAATACCACAGTTAATAAAGGTTATAATATAACCTTATATAATTACTTATAGTACAGTAATCATGTACCTGAGTAACTGCCACAAGTTCACTTCCCTCTTCCACGCCAGCAGCTGCTTGGTCACACTCTTCTTTAATCTCTTCTTTCACTTCCTCTGCCTCCAATTGGTCTAGTGGCTTCTCCACCTCAGTTTCCCCCCCTTCTAGAATTGTCTCAGCCCCCATAGTCTCTTGCCGTTGAAGTTTGGCTTTAAATACATCCCCTGCAGTGTTTTGGTTCTGAAGTCTTTGAAAGAGATGAGATTCATATCTTACCTTGGACTGCTTCAAAATACTCCTCACTGGTTTCCTTAGTCATTGAGTTACAGTAAAATATTCCTTTGGCACCAGGTGAGTCTCCCTGCATGACCTGTACATCCTCGAGAGGTGTCTTGTTTGAGGCTATGAATGGTGACCTACATCCATCTGTTTCATCTTTGTTAGCTGAGCTAATCTCAGCATGGGTTACTGGACTGTGTGGCTTTACTAGTGAGGAGTTTACATTATCCAATAGGCCACCTTCACTGTAACTTTGTCGTTGGAAGTGGTGACTGGATTGGGCAGCTAATGGACTGCACTTGAGTGGAGGAGAGGGCATCTTAACTCTTGAGCTTTCATCCAGATTTAGGTCATGAATAGGACTTCCACCAAATATTGAATCCTAAAACATACCATTCATATCTTGTCATAGTATTATGGTGAAGTGTATTTACCTCTCTGTGGTCCTTAATGGCTCTCTCTCTTCCCTCTTTGTTTTTCCGTCCAGCCATTGGACGTATACTCTTCTGTTTATGAATATAGGGACCTTTAGGAGGTGAGGGAATTTTTATAGGATGACTTGATACTCCTTCTTTGTTTAATCCATTTAGACGCTCCGACCTGCACCTTAAATGAACAACAGCTCTGGGGAATGACCTGTGATATGTTATTACACTCAATATCAATATGACACACAACATGATTTTTCAGGGATCCAACCCAAACCCCTTCAGACTGCTCTCCCCTTATAATGTAGACTCTATCCAAATCATTTGCTGTTTACAAGTGGGCCACTGACCTCATTAAAGATGTCTTTGTAGCACAATATGCCACACTCTGAAAGGATTTGGAACCTTCCAAGGCTACGTATTTTCCTCTATCTTGTATCTCACTAACAGCATGAATAACCCGGCCATCAAGAGTACACAACCTCTTGGCTGGAGTAACAAGGTCAGCTTTGTCTGTGATAAGTTCTAGGACATGTTCCCATGAAGCCATGATCCTACGAGAAAGTAGCACTCGAACTCCACAATATTTCTCATCCCCATTTCGAAAAACACTGTGCAGAGAATTGGTGTCTGACTGACACACACAGAGGCTGGTAACTAAACTTACTGTATCACAGTGGGCTTATCTACAGGCAATTTATATCGAGAGGTAACCACTGGAATTTGTGGAGGTCGATGGGGCACAAAGAACTACAGAAAGCAAGTAGTTTGGATATTAACTATGATGGTTACTGTAGACATACCTCAGCTGTTCTTCTTTTTGTCAGAAGCCTTGGTGGAAACTCTTTTGTTCCATACCTGGAGTGATCAACAACCTTCATTTAATAGTAATGCATTGATTGGTATAGCTTCCCTTACTTGATTCTTTTGAACTGTTCATTCCCTCCAGCTACATAGTAGTGGCCACTCTGAATTTCCTCCAAAGTGTTCACCTTGTGACCTCCACTTGGGGTATATATGTTCCTGACAGCAACAGGGGCACGAAGACCACTAGTAACCCTGTTCAGAAAGGTACCAAAGTCTCGAATTTGCCTATCATTCACCACCATACATTTGGGTTGGCTGAACTGTCCATTCTTGTACAAGTATACTCTTTTGGCTGTTTTAGCCTGATACGAAGCCATGACATCAGTTCCATTCATCGGATCATGCTCCTCTCTCCACACTCAAAGACTAATAATACTTTATTATGTATTACTTTACAATGATGAGCGGTTTCCGTAGAAACGGTGCTCATGCGCACGTCTCATGACATGTGCGGTTGTGGTTTGCGCATGCTCTTCATGTGCTTATTACTGCTAGTGTCTTTCCAAAAGTAGTGAGCGAGTGTGCAGAAATTTATCCTTCAGAATCTTCTTATTCTTTCACTCAACAAAGTAAGTAACTACACCCGAAATAGTGTGATGGTTTTATTTTAAATCCCGAATGCCATGTCCAAGCACGTGTTGAGTGATAGTCTGACTTCCATGCTGTTACTATTGTCTTTCTGTTTCAGGCCTGCTTTACTCTTCTCGTCGTCATGGGCAAGGAAAAACTACATATCAATATCGTCGTCATTGGCCACGTAGACTCTGGGAAGTCAACTACCACGGGTCATCTCATATACAAATGTGGAGGTATTGACAAAAGGGCCATAGAGAAGTTTGAAAAGGAAGCTGCTGAAGTGAGTATTATTTTGTCTGGAGTGAAAGAATTGAGTTTATAGTGTGTGTACATGGAGTTTGTTACTATTTTATACAGGAGATTGAGGGGGGGACTCATTTGCCCTCAGATCATGCTCTTGGGTGAAATGTGTATGGTTCCATAGATATGTTTGGACTGTGTATAATGTAATCTTGGCCTTAAAAGGGGGCTGTCTGAGAAGTGTTAAATTTTTCTCTACCCTTTGTAAATCAGGTGTGCAAAATGCACTCACTACTTTACAACTTTAATTGTTTATCTAGATGGGCAAGGGATCCTTCAAGTATGCCTGGGTGCTAGACAAGTTGAAAGCAGAGAGAGAGCGTGGGATCACCATCGACATTGCTCTCTGGAAGTTTGAAACCGTTAAATACTATATCACAGTTATTGATGCTCCAGGCCATCGAGATTTTATCAAGAACATGATCACAGGAACATCTCAAGTAAGAGGAGTATAAATGGGATTAAATATGGCTTCACTTCCTTTTATGTAGTGAAATGTGTTATTAGATCATGTGATTACTCTAGGCTGATTGTGCAGTGCTTATTGTTGCAGCTGGCACAGGAGAGTTTGAGGCTGGTATCTCCAAGAACGGCCAAACCAGAGAGCATGCCCTCCTTGCTTACACGCTGGGTGTCAAGCAGCTCATTGTGGCAATAAATAAAATGGATAGCACTGAACCACCTTATTCAGAGGTTTGTGTTTTTGATAGTGGGATGTGATTCTTTACTGAAGGTGATACCGTTATAATAGTCACGATTTTCTGAAATAAAGAAGGAAGTGAGTGCTTACATCAAGAAGATTGGCTATAGTTCTAAGGGTGTAGCATTTGTACCTATTTCTGGTTGGCATGGCGATAACATGCTCGAGCCCAGCGACAAAATGCCTTGGTTTAAGGGTTTTAGCATTGAAAGGAAGGAAGGAAATGTATCGGGTAAAACTCTCTTTGAAGCACTTGACTGCATTCTTCCTCCCAAAAGACCAACAGATAAGCCACTTCGCCTTCCACTCCAAGATGTGTATAAAATTGGAGGTAAAAACTTATTATATTGTACTTTGAAATATCCACGCATTACAAGCTCGAGAGGTACACATAAAGGGGGGGCCATGGAGGTATGTCCCCAGATTTTTAAAGAGGGGGCACTAGGTCCAATTGTTCATTACTATGATCAGAGTACTTGCACATTGCTCAATAGTTGATACATCATCTATATCAGTCAATGAAAGGAGGAGGAACTTTTTGGGGAACTAATGTCAGGATAGTAGCATAACAAAATTAAATCATTAGGCATGACAAAGCCAGATGCCCCCACAGTGTGAGATCGTCTGTCACCTCTGGTACACAATTAGGTTAGAACCTGTTATTGTTTGTGTAGGCATTGGAACTGTTCCTGTTGGCCGTGTTGAGACTGGTATTCTTAAGCCTGGTACGGTTGTAAAATTTGCTCCAGTAAATATTACAACTGAGGTCAAGTCTGTTGAAATGCATCACGAGGCTCTATCGGAAGCTTTACCTGGTGATAATGTAGGGTTTAATGTGAAAAATGTCTCTGTCAAGGATATTCGCCGTGGAAATGTTGCTGGAGACTCAAAGAATGACCCTCCCAAAGAAGCAGCAAGTTTCAACTCCCAGGTTTGCCAGTGACTACATTGTAGTCACTGATTTGACTGCCTTTTATTTTTAGGTTATTGTCTTGAACCACCCTGGCCAAATTAATCCTGGTTATGCCCCTGTATTAGATTGTCATACTGCCCACATAGCCTGCAAATTCAATGAACTTTTGGAAAAGATAGATCGTAGAAGTGGTAAGAAACTTGAAGATAATCCAAAGAGTGTGAAGAGTGGAGATGCAGCAATTGTGGTTATGAAACCTTCAAAACCAATGTGTGTGGAAACACTTGTAGAATATCCTCCCCTGGGTAGGTTCGCTGTTCGAGACATGAAGCAGACAGTGGCAGTAGGAGTAATCAAGAGTGTAGAAAAGATAGAGAAACAAGGGAAAGTCACAAAATCTGCTCAAAAGACTATTGGAAAAAAGAAGTGATATCAGATGCTCTTTGCTAATATTTGGATCTATGGATTAACTTTGGTTTGCACTAACTTTAGTTTCATGTGTAGGGTTTATTGTCTTGTTCATTCTCATTTGTACATAAGTGGTAATGGACAACAGCTATTTAGAAGAAAACTTTAATCATTGTTTTTTGTAATTTATTTTGATATCTTATTTAAACTTCATTCTGAACGACAACAGAGCCAGAAGAATGGCCCATAGCAGGTTAGCTTAGGTGTTCATTATTAAGAAATAGACAATTTTACTAGAGTACAAGTTAATCATGGCTATCGTTTTTTTTTCCCTTTCTTCAACCCCTTTTGCTCTTTCAAATGTTCTTTCTTGAATCGTCTGTAGACCTCAACTAACAACATCCCCACTAACAGCACTACACCTACAATAGTAATTGTATCTCTGTCCCAGTTTATAGCAGAGGGCTTCTTCAACTCGATCAGTTCAATTGAGAAAATGAGAGTAGCACCACCTTCACAAACATTGCACACATTAACATAGTGATGCCAAAGGGGTCAACTAACCTGGAATGACTCCTTCTACACCCCTATCTCCATATGCAAGGTGAGGTGGAACTTTTAACTGCCGTAATTCACTACAAAAGTGTAGCCATGTGAATAATAATAATAATAATAATAATAATTACCCCTCGCACATTCCTATGAGTCCTTCTTCCCATCCTACAGAACAGATTAATTAAATACCTCTTATGCAATTGCTATGGGAAATTGTACAAGAAAATGACCTGGAATAACTTGCCCTGCACCCAGCTGGATGGTAAAGGGTTCTCTTTGTCGGGAACTATCAAACACTTTGCCATTGGTAAATGTACCCTAGTGAAGATATCATTAACAATGTATATTTTAGAAACATTCTTGACATACTGTGTAATGCACAACCAACTTGTCTCCTATCTGGGCACCTTGTGTGCAATCGTCTGGCTTGGACTGCACTGAAAATAAGATTCTGAGTTGGTAATACACTATCGCTACTAACCTCTGTTTTTACTTCCAATTTGGACTTCCTTTTACCATCGATTACGCCGGAAAAAAATACTAAAAGAACTAAGATCACCCACCACCACCTGCACCTTGACCCCATCTTCACCGTTTAGTATATACTATCTTTGCGCATGCTCAGTTGAGCTCATGTGATCCACCAGGGCAGCTGCTGCTACGTAAAAGTCTGTTTTACACTTCTCTATTGAAGCGATTCTGGGACAGTTACAGTTTATCATGAGTCGTAGAAGTAGAAGCCATGAGCGATATAGGAGTAGGAGCCGTGACAGATCCTATAGGAGCAAGAGCAGGAGTAGGAGCAGGGACCGGGGTGGGCGAGGTGGGGACCCCTACAGAGGGCGTAGACCGCCAAACATTCGAGGCATGGTGAGTTTGAAAGTAGACAACCTCTCCTATAGAATCACTCCTGAAGATCTCAAGCCTGTTTTTGAGAAATATGGTGATGTGGGTGATATATACATACCAAGAGATCGTTTCACAAAGGAATCTAGAGGATTTGCTTTCGTGAGGTTTTTTGAAAAACGTGATGCCGAAGATGCCATGGATAGAATGGATGGGTATGTGTTGGATGGACGTGAAATGAGAGTTCAGACAGCACGCTATGGGCGGCCTTCAGAGCCTCCTCACATTAGATATGGCAGGGCCTACGTTCCAGCATCTAGGTATTTCCCTTATGAAGGTAAAAATGTATTATGGAGTTTATATATTTAATAATAGAGATAATAGAAGAAGATATTCCAGGAGTCGTTCGCATAGTTACTCTCCAAGGAGAAGGTCACCTTCCCATTCCCCAAAACCGTCTAGGAGATCTTATTCTCGCTCATATTCCCGAGAGAGATCCCCAAGAAAATCACGCTCCTCTTCTCCTGAGCAAAATAACAAATCTGATGGATCAGTGGAAGGCTATAGGGATGGGTCGAGGAGTCCTTGAGCAGCTAAACTTAACTGTTACTATCTGTAAGCAATTGTTCTGCATATAGCTCTATATACAGTCTTGCACACACACACACACACATACATTAAACTGACATCTCTTTATTGCCTATTGCTTATGCTGAAAAGGAATCTTTTAAGGACAAGATAGGCATTGTAATTTTGTATATTTTGTGTTTGCTGTTACTGAGATGTACATAATTATTGCAGTTGCAGCCATGCTGTGTAAGGTGTGCACTAATAGGAGTTAACTGTCTCCTGGTGTGGTGGTAGTTGCAGTGTTGGTGTGGTTCTGCAGAGCAGTGCAGCATGCAGCTCAACATGTGTCACACCATGGCATGGTACACTTACTGTGTATTGTAATAGAGGTTTGGGTCTTGCTTAAAACAGTTAATTGATTGATCAAGGGGGGGTGGATGGATGTGAGTGTTCCATATAGGATGGTTCCAGTTCTGGTGTTTCTATCTGCCAATGAGCATGGAGGTGAATTCCACTGTCTCAAAGTTAGCAGTGTCCCCTGCCAGTAGTCCCGTGTGTGCTGTCAGCCTGCTACAATCCAACCAGTTGCATGCTTTAACCATCAGGCTAGACAAAGCTACTTACTTGGGCTCAAAGACCTTGACCTGCCGTACATGTGTGTCCCTCCCATTTTGGTGGTTAGCAAGAATGCTGATTTGAAACAGAAACGCCTTCACTGGTCTGGAGGAGTACATTACAACTTAAGATTAGAAATTTAACCTTTTAGTCCACTTACTTTCCATCTTTGTGTGTTATGTCAATGTTTACCCATTCTTCTGGTTCATCCAGATCCAACACTGTAATTTGCTAAAAAAAAATATTTTAACAAATTTCTATCTTACCCCTTAGTGTGGGGAGATGCATTGCATTGTACTCACCAAGAGGTCATGGAAGTTTGTACCAGCTCTGATGGCTACCTTACTGGGGGTGTAACTCTCATCAAGTTTGTAGTCAGCAAATATTGAGATCCTCTAATTGCATTCAAAGTAATGCTTTACCACAATGAACAAACAACTTACTTGTACTGTTGTCTTCTTCAAGAACTCTATGTTAATAAGATGTGGTTGGCTCCCATCTGACCTTTGGTAAGGAATACGAACGTTTGACTTCTAATTAATACACACCACTTGCACTTACTGCCAGTAGGTGTCGAAGGAATTGTCTCTTAGCTGAGCTACGCCATATCCTGGTTTGCAGGAAGACACTGACCACATAGCTTGGCTCCCAATCTCCATTTTTAAAGCATCATTCTGCCTTTTTGCAGCCATTCAACAATCGAGCAGCATGGAATATTTTAGTTTACGGAATATCAGTTACCCGCCAGTTTCTTTCATCCGGTAACTTCTGAAGTCTAGTCTGTGTGCACAATGGCGGACAGGCCAAAAGGATATGGGATGACTGCGGAGTTAAAAGATAAGCAAGATGCAAAATATGATCACACTCTGGAAGCAAACGCTAGAGAGTGGCTGGAGTCAGTAGCAGAGGAAAAGATGGCTCCTGGAAACTTACATGAAGCGCTAAAGGACGGGGTATTCCTTTGCAAAGTTATAAACAAGTTAAACCCTGGGTCCGTTCCGAAAATAAGCACCAGCAAGATGCCATTCAAGATGATGGAAAATATAGGAAATTATTTGGCTGCAGCCGACGGTTATGGCTTAGGAAAGGCAGATTCATTCCAGACCGTGGACTTGTATGAGGGCACTAACATGGTTCAGGTGGTGAATGCTATACATGCATTGGGTAGAGTGGCACAATCAAAGGGGTACAAAGGGAAAACACTAGGTCCCAAGCAGGCAGTTAAACAAGAGCGGAATTTTGACCCCAATGAACAGAAGATAGCTTCCCAGTCTGTAATTGGTCTTCAGATGGGCTCAAATCGTGGAGCATCTCAAGCAGGAATGACCCCATATGGCCTGCAGAGACAAGTTGAGAAAACAAACCTCAAGACCTGACTTCAGAATAACTAGTTTGTTTTTGCTGTACTTTAATCTGCTGAATTGCAAAATTGATTTGTTATTTGCTGCAAGTATTCCCATGTAGTCAACTCTGAGTATAGAACAGCCTCTGGGGGTGGATCTGGCATTGGAATGTCAGCTCACATTCCTAGCTACGAGTAACTCTAGTTTAATTTTACTAAATCTACCTTCTACCACACAATAATTATAATATTCTAGTTGCATCCCAGGGAGCCCATTCTCTGATGTGGTCCACCTCCAAGAGTTCAGGGTTCAGTTTTGATGAGACAGCAGTTATGGATTGGAGGGAGAGGTATGCAGAAATCAGACCTGCCTTGATAGAAAGATCATAGGACAAATCACTGCTGAGGCCTGTCAACACAGAACCCACAAAACTGTAATACACAATATAAAGAGAGGTAAAGACAAAAACACTAAAGTATATAAACAGTAATCAGCTTTGAGATAAGGGACAAGAATACAAGTATACATAACTAGCTAAAATAACAAAAATGTACAAAGAAAACATACCTGTCACCAGCACCAGAGGCACTAATCACAGACACAGGGAGCAGATCATTACTAGCTGCAGGGTAATGGAGACACACCATCTCTTTACCCTCTCTTCTCCTTGAACAAAAGAGTACACCATCTTTACTCAGAGACACAATGATGATGGGAATCTGGGATAAGAGTGGTTTTACCAACTGCTTACATTCCAGTAACTTCTCCTCTAGTGTAAGTTCTAAAAGGAAAGCACAGAAAGCACGTTACATGTGCCATAACTCCAAATGATGAAATTAGACATGCCCTGACAAGTTTACTCAGAGGAAAGTTACCTATAGACAAAATATGAAAATTTTCCCTGGCTGAAAGTTGAAAACTACCTGGATCTTATTGGATGTTTTACCTGAAGGTGGTGTAGTAGATGTGTCTGCATTAGTGAATGTGTGGTACATGTTTCTGAGTTCCAGGAGATTTGGTGAAGTAGTGGCGATGTGATGTTGACAGTTGATTAGAAATGGTTTGAGAGACTTTGAGATACAAGTAGGCTCAAACCAAACTACAAATTGTGTGTGTGTGTGTGTGTGTGTGTGTGTGTGTGTGTGTGTGTGTGTGTGTGTGCGTGCGTGCGCGTGCGTGCGTGCGTGCGTGCGTGCGTGCGTGCGTGCGTGCGTGCGTGCGTGCGTGCGTGCGTGCGTGCGTGCGTGCGTGCGTGCGTGCGTGCGTGCGTGCGTGCGTGCGTGCGTGCGTGCGTGTGTGTGTGTGTGTGTGTGTGTGTGTGTGTGTGTGTGTGTGTGTTTAGTAATACATCACAGAAGGCACAGCTTGTGTCCCAAACATAAACCTACTCTTCCCCTCCCTCTTCCTCCCCTATAAAGGACATGATGGGTCTTTCCTTATAATGACATAGTAAATATATGCTGAAGACCATCCATATCTTAGAGTCCCACTGTAAGTACAAGTTCTAGATACCTGGGACATTGTTAGTTGAACAAAGTCCAAAAACATAATCCATTGTCTCCTCTGGGATGTTGCTATCCACACAAACATATGATGCTTTCAAGATTTCACCAGAGAACTTTCTAACCTACAGTCATTTTTATGATATTACATGGTTTCTACATGCTACTTACCCAATCCACAGAGAGCTGTTTATTGATGTCCATGTCCGCTATTCCATAACAAAAATCACCTCTGTAATCCATCACTAAGCAGTATGTAGCAGTGGGAACCTCATTGGGCCTGTACACCCCAGTCAAAGACTAGTGCCACATATAAAGGAAAGTGTAACCAACATGGACTCAAAGAGGGGAGAACGAATGAGTCTTACTAAGCCACATTTTGCAAGGCCATCACACATCATGACCCCATTGTAGTCTTTTCCAATTGCAGATAGAAATAGGGGTGGAGATCCCAGCCGTGACATGCACTCAGCAATATTCCTACCCACACCTCCAAAGGAAGAGGTGATTGATCCCGGGTTAGTGCCTTCTTTCTGTGTGGAAAAGCAAGTGGAGAGACTCAAGTACATTAATAGCACATAGAGGGGTGAGAAAGGTGGCAATATTAGTAGGCATCCCCATGAGGGGGTGGTAACATTACTAGAGGGTGGTAATATTAGTATGTGAGGGGTGGTTAGGTGTCCCCATGAGGGGTAGTAACATTAGCAGGTGTCCTCATGAGGAGGTATGTAAAATATTACTGACTTGTATATGAGGGGATCGGAGTTTAGCAGTGAAGTCTAATACAGATGCTCCTATCACCACAACTTGCCCCTTTCTAACAGAATTTTCTTCCCTACATATTCTTAATGCAGTTGCCTTCTTTCTCTGACGTCTAAGCTTTGAGAGTTCTACAGCAATTTGACTGCCAACACGACTGTTGTTCTTAATCAGCTCGATATCTAAAACAGAGTCAAGATTTCTGACAGAGGATAGATCAGGCCCACAAGTCTGGACAGGTCCTTATTTAATATAACTTCCTCATTCAGTTGCTCAGCAAATGTTAGCATGGTAATAAAGGATACTGGCTTGAAGAGATTTTCCACTTGTCAACTCATTAATTCGCTGCAACACATACGGAGTGATTTCTTTTCCAACAATACCATTATTCCTGATGGCAGTTAATTAAATAGACAGATGACCACACCCACACAAGGGGGGTATTGAGATGTCAGAGGCAATGAGATTAATATGTACAACAGTCCCATACCTTGATTCTGCTAGAGCCTGTTGGACTGCTTGCTCCACCTCCTCCCCCAAGCAGCTGGCTTCTGGGGGAATAGGAACACCAAACAATAGACCAGAACCAACACCAAATTCCAGGCTAGCATCTGAAGAAAACATGATATTTGCATGTGACATACATATACTGTGATTTCTGAGTACATAGGTTAATGACAGGAAAAACCTACCAATGATTTTAGCTGCCTGAAGTGAAGAGCTAACATGATGAGCTGCTTTGTGTCCACTGTCTGCAGTGAAGAAGGAAGGAAAAACTCCCTCATCTCCGCCTAGTGACATCACAGCAACTCCTTGAGTTTCCAGATATTCCAGGGTTCTCTCCACATCCAGTATGGACTTCACACCTGCACATACCACTGCAACTGGTGTCCTCCCCAATTCTGTCAGGTCAGTACTGATGTCCATAGCTAAAGGAGGGGTCCAAGAAAGAGGTGGGATTGTGTAGTGGGTGTGTCTTACTGTTCTCGCCTTCCCTGTGGACTCCTCCCACTCCCCCAGTCACGAATATAGGGATCCCAGCCTTATGAGCACAAACCATTGTTCCAGCTACTGTGGTCCCTCCACTGCAGTTCTGTGTAGTTATTCAGAATGACCCAGACTATGTTGCAAGGGGGTGCAATTTACTTGACTAAGGGAATATGCCAAGTCTCCTCGAGATATTTTCTGGACAGAAGAACAGAGAGATAACCTTTCCAATTGAGAGGGAGTTAACCCTATAATAAAGTATTTTATTCACTACCATTACACATTTATTGACTATCATTATTAACCCTATAACCTATACTATAACATTCAATGATCATTAACCCATTACACACACACTTATTCATTAACCCATTAATTACACACTGTGATTATACACTTATTAACCCATTAATTACACACTGCTATTGTACACACTTATTCATTAACCCATTACACACTGCTATTGTACACACTTATTCATTAACCCATAATACAGCTATTTTATCTTCTAACCTACGTGGACAACTCCATCCATTACTCCTATAGAAGCAGGCACTGCTCCTTCACCTCTCACAGCCTCCTCCACTGCTAATGCAGTCTCTAGATTGTGGGGGTGTGGCATGCCATGTGTCACAATGGTTGTTTCTAATGCTACCACTGGATCACCACTTTCCAGAGCACTTACTACCTCAGGGTGAACTGTAAATTGCCCTACACAAAGTAGAATGATTGACTAGTGTTAGCAGTGTTACAGGAATAATTTAACCAGAGCTCCACTCTCTGATGCTACAAGATGTTGTCACCGACTCCTTTATACAGGTAAGGACACTTCTACACGGAGTTAGTTTCCACTGCTTGTAAACTTGTCTAAAAGCTCTCCACCAGACCATCATGTATACCCACATAAAATCTGTCCCACCCACGTGGCCAAACTTGTCCCACCCGGCCACGTGGTCAATCTTAAAGTTGACCCACCCAATGTTAAAAATCTGCATGATTATTAACGCAATTGTACTACAATAACTAGAGTTTTTAGCTGAGGTCCATGGATTCCATCCTGGGTCCACTAGAAGAATTAGTCACAGAGAGGATGGCATCAGCTTGGATGGATTCAAATAGTTGTGCTGTATCAGTATTTCCTTTAATCTGACTCACAAAGTCAACCAGAGCAGGGCACTTGTCTGCAGGAGATATCCAACAGGATCTCAATACTACAGCCTGCTACACACCACTTACCACTGTCAGTGATGGTCAGGAGGGCTGCAATGGCTCTCATTGCTGATCTCTTCAGCTCATCTTGTTTCTCAAACTCTTGCTTGACCGAGTTGGCCTTCGCCTTCGACTGGATGGTTATACGCAACGGATCAATGAGTTTATCAATTCCTGAATGTTTAAAGAAGCCATGGCTCCATAAATAAATTGCTGTATTGTAGACTATGCCTCTCAGTGCATTGTGTGGCCTCTGTACAATACATGTACATACTCACGTTGTAACAGTGCAGAAGGCCGAAGATGGGAGAGACGCACTATCAGGAGGAAGGTCAACATCTATAAGAACAACATCATCATTAGGTGCCAAGGTAATCATGGTCTTACCTTGATATCATAGTGGTCTTTTAACCCATCTTCAACGTGGTTAAGGAATTCGAAACTGTCTAGTCGGTCCAGACATGTCTCCAGCAGAGTATACATACATTCAAATGCAGCTTTTCTCAGATCCAGGCCATCATCTACGGTGTGTTTGAATGGACCCATCTCAACTTCTCGAATAAGTTCTTTCTGTGTTGCACAACATGAATAATGGAAGAAAAAGGAGTGATCAAGAGCAAAATGGAGGACATAACTGATGGGATCTGAAGCAGCACAGGTAGAACCAAGTCTAGCTATGATCACTACCAACATAAAAATACTCAACAATAGCATAATACATACATAAATATATAATCATTATTCTTGGATGGCATTGATTCATTTGGCAATGTGGTGATCTCTTCATCTTTAGACATGCATGTGGACAGTGAAACTACTTTCTATACATGCATGTGGACAGATAAAACCATCTGTTGACATTAACCAAAAATACACAAATTTAATTACTGCCTGGCAATAAAACAGTAACTTACTCTTATCTTGGTTTCTTTGTAGAGGTTGGGGAGAAGTGTGTCCAAGAGATCTCTAATGAGTGAGGGTTTGTTGTGAGCAGCAGAATTGAAAGCCACCAGAGCCACTCTACGAACATTCTGAAACACAACAACTGTTTAGTAGCCACAACCAATGGCTGATAAAGATGCCTTACCAAGTCAGGATCACCAATGGCGGCAAGAAATTCTCCAATGCAGGAATGGAGCAGACCATCTATAGGCTGGGGTTGATCAGAGATGGTGTACTTGAGAGCAGTGACAACAGTGCTACGAATGAAGGCAGAGGTGACAGTGAGGTTTTCCTGGAGCTTTGGGAGCAGAGTCTGAGGATGAACTAGAGTCAACTTTCCAACGCACTCAGCTACCACATTTCGTGTGCCTTCTTCAGAGCTCTCAAAATGTTGGAACAACACCTCCCTGGAAAGGAACATGGCAGACATATAAGCCAATCTGTCTAGAATGATTTAGTATTGTGCATAGATGCAGTGGAGATGGAGATACAGTAGAACTCTATACAGTACACATTTGGGATCCTTGGTTGCCCCAGTATGTCAACCCGTTTGGGTTCAGTGTGAAATGCACAGATCAGTTCAGGTTGGTGCCACACACAACCAGATCACATCACGTGGAAACCATCATGACCCAACATTATATGTATATAGTTTCTGTTACACACACCCAGTGACCAACCAACCAGCCAGCCAGCCAGCTACAACTTACCATATGTAATTCACATGTGGCTCTAGACTGGCAACAGCTTCAGGAGTCCCATAATGACATGTGATCACCTCTTTCAATGAGTGGAGGAGAAGATATTGACGTTTAGGGTTGGCTTGGATTTCAGAGAGAATGAATGGGAGGTACTTCTGCAAGTTTCCAGCACTTACACTACCTGCATGCATCACATGACTGATCATGTGACAACTGATCACATGGAATGTCATGTGACTAACCCAATGCATAGGAAGCAGCTGAGCGAACTTCTTCTGATTGAGAAGAGAATGTTCCAAGAATTACTTGCTGGAGGTCAACCACCCTACTCAGGTCACTATAACAGAGGGAGGGAGGGAGAGAGGGAGGGAGGGAGAGAGGGAGGGAGGGAGGGAGAGAGGGAGGGAGAGAGGGAAAGTGATATGGTTAATTAGCTATGCAAAATAGCTGTGGCAGTATTACTTTTTCTTGCCTATCTCACCAACAGACAAGAGACAGAGTAAACGCACAGAATCAGAGCTCCTCTCATTCTGTAGAACATGGAGACATACTCACATACCCAGAACAGGACTGTTGGCCCTGCACAACATACCCTAATGTCACCGATAAACCTGTCCACCGTCCCAAATGTCTCACCCGGCACTGAATCACAGATAGCTGCAATGCACTTTGAAATACTTCTATATGCCTGCAAGCACCATCACATGTAACAGAACATTATCAAAGCATGTAATGAAGTGGTTGGTCCTATCACCACAGCAACTTGAGTATATGACCACACCTACCTGTCTATGAATACCTGTCTGGAGACTACTTGTATCATACACAAAGTCTGTCAGCATCTAAAGTATATTCGTAACAATCATCATCATCATCACAGATTCTAAAGAAAGGAAGTTTTAGACCTTGAAAATGGAGTGAAAATCTAAACCAGAAACATGGAGACGGACAAGTTTGGTGAAGAAGAGAAGGCAAGCTGCCATAGCACTTCCCTGGAGCAACGAGGAGAGGACAAGGTTGAGGGTATTGGGAAGAATGTGGCTCCTCACGGCTGATATACAGTCAGGATTTACATCCATTATCGTACACAGTAAAGTGAGCACCAATTGGGATATATGCAAATCACTGTCATATATCAATACAGGCAGTTCATCGAGGACTGCCTTATAGAGGGCTGCAGTCACTGCTGATAGAGTACTCTGAGTCCCTGAGCCAGGACTGATCAAAGTGTATTCACTGTAGCCCTGAAAGATGGCATCCAGACAGTAGAGGGTGGCCAACCTAAGATCTCGGTGGTTCTTACGAAGGAAACTTGCTAATAGGGGGATTGTCTCATCCTGTCAGTCCAAATACATCAGAGTGTGCATTATATAGAACACCACTCTATTTTAGATGGTACTGAAATGAACTCACCAGTATAAAGGTGATGTCAATCCTCAGAGGAGACCTGGTGAAGATAAAGTGATAAAAGATGAAAGACAAGCTTAAAGAATACCTTACCTGACAATGAGAGTGATTGCCCTCACAGTTGTCAGACGAGTTATCTCATTTCGTAACCGGTCTACAAATATGGGCATACACTCTGCGAGCTGCTGGTGGAGCAAGTCACCTAAACTGGCCACAACTTGTCCCATACAACTGATGGCTCTCTCCTTGACCTCCTGGTCAATATCCGCTGCCTTCAGACGCTTAAGGGCCGAGTGATAGATGTCCAATATGAATGGCTGGAATTCACTGGCTATGGGGGAAGGACCTAATGTAGGGACAATCAGGGTGTGTGGTTATGCGACAAAGAAGAAGGGAGGTGTGACTTACTTGGTCTGATGGTTTTAACTATATAGTGCAAGACGAGCAATGCTTCAGAAGTGATTTTATAGAAATTGTCCTCCACTGCCAACACCACTGCCGGGATGATGGCTCCAATGTGGGGGTGGAGCACAGAAGGGGTGTGACTGGTGAGGAGCACAGTAAGGAAGTTGAGAGTGTCTATCTTCATGTTAGAAGTGGATGTCTGATCGCTGCAAAGACAGAGAGTGACTAGGTCATAGGACATAATATTTGCTATGTTAGCAGAGACTAGGTTCAAAGACCATCTACACTATATTCACTGCAGTCATGTGACCAGCACACTGGAACTCACTGCAGTTATGTGACTAGCACACTAGAACTCACTTCAGGCAGTAGAGGATCCCAGGAACAATGGCTCCCACGTGATCATCCAGTCCTCCTGGTAGCACTGTGGTGAGTGCAGTGAGGAGACTGAAACATCCCTGCCTGGTTTTCACACTCTTGTCTCTCAGCTGCTTGTGCAGAGCTCTGACAATGGAGTCAACCTGTGTGTGCAACAGGGAGACAGGACTAGAGGAGAGAGAGAGAAAGGAGGAGGAAGGGAGAGAGAGAGAAAGGAGGAGGAAGAGAGAGAGAGAGAGAGAGAGAGAGAGAGAGAGAGAGAGAGAGAGAGAGAGAGAGAGAGAGAGAGAGAGAGAGAGAGAGAGAGAGAGAGAGAGAGAGAGAGAGAGAGAGAGAGAGAGGGGAGGAGGAGGAGGAAAGGAGAGAGAAAGGAGGAGGAAAGGAGAGAGAAAGGAGGAGGAAAGGAGAGAGAAAGGAGGAGGTAGGGAGAGAGATTAAGTGGAGACATGTCTATAACTTGATGATCTGAAAATCTCTTACCTTCCTGCAACCTCCATGGCATCAAGTTCTCCATTCTGAGATTGAGCACAACTTTGAGTGACATTCAGCAACGCTCGATAAGCTGTGAAGATGTCTGCCTTGACATTTTCTTCTCGCTCTGTGTAGGACAGAGTATAACAACAGTAGAATCCAGAAACTCTAGGTCACCTTTGAACCTGGAGATCAACACGGGGGAGATGGTATGGTAGAAATTGGTTAACATCTCAACCCTGGAGCCCAGGATAACTGTCAAACACTTGGCAGAGGCACGTCTCACCTTCCAGCTAACATCATCGTCATCACTATACTCATCATCATCCTCCTCACTGAAGAGGAGAGGGGAGGGGGTAAGAAGAGGGGGAGGGGAAGAGGAGGGGACAAGAGAAAGGAGAGGGGGAGGGGAGGGGGCAAAAGGAGGGGGAAGGAGGGAGAGTGATTTCATTTCATCCTATAATTACATTATATAAGTGATAACTCACTTGTCGTCAAACTCTTCAGCATCCATGTCATCCTCCATGGCCTCATCTTCCTCCTCCATTCCTTCCTCGTCACTGTCATAGTTGTAGTTAGGGTCATGTGACAGCATGTGCAAACACACCTCCACAATCTAATACATATAACAAGATAGTTAAACGGACGTCTGTGTGTTCTTGAATGGACCACACCTCCTTGATATAGGGGGTAATCTCTCTGAAGCAGCGAAGAGCCAATGCCTCGAAGGCTTGCAGACATGATTCTTTCAATTCATCATCCCCTGCTTCCTCTCTCAGCTGAACAAAGTGCATGATTAGTGGAACAATGGCGTCAAGATATCCACCAACTCGCTGTCCAGCCTGCCGACTTGGATCAAAACAGGCGATGAGAATATGATGGAATGGAAACCATTTTAACTTACCTGATAGCTCCTATGGCTTGTATGAAAGTGCGCGTGTTTGTCATTGAAGATGGAGACGACTTCTCTTGGTCTAGAGAGGTGAGAAGATGCTGAATCACCTGCTCAAAGAGCTGTTGCTGGCAGCACGAACAGAGATAACCTGATAAGAGAAAATAAACACAAATGTGGTAAAGGGTCAGCACGGGTCACTTACACAAAGCCATGTATGACCTCTTCCTGACAGAGAGTGGCTTAGGATCGACCAGTAGTGGGAGTAGAGCTTTCAAGAGCGGCTCATGAAACACTGACAGATTAACTGTGTGGCAGGAAACAATATCAACATTCTACAAGAATGTGATATGATTACCTACCTCCATATCTGTGTATAAGATCGCCCAGAATATCCAATGTCTCCAACAGGACATATTGATTCAGATCCTAAGGACAAACAACATTCCACACTCTCACTCATCCTTCCCTCCCTCCATCCTTCCCACTCACCGATTTCCCAATGGCACCCACCATCTTTGCCGTGATATTGAGACTGGCCGTTGTGGCTACTGTCTGTATAGTCCGAGGAAGCTCAGAAATGACCATCTTCAGGCCCACACTGGAGATATCACGCAGTCTCTCTGAAGCTGAGAACATGTTGGAACAGAGAGAGTTGATGATGACTTCAATCTGACTGATCTTTATTTTCTTAACCAGTGGCCCAAGGCTACAGAGTGACAGATTGCTTCCATTACTTTATGTAAATTATGCTATTTCAGTTCAGTCAGGGTTATAGCTACTGCTACACAGAGGTAATCATCAGTATCCTCACCTTTTAATGACATTTTAAAAGGTACCATTATAAAGCAGAAACACAGAAGTACATCTACTGAGTAGGCAAAAAAAATTTTACACACAATCATGGTCCAATCAAAATCCTAAAGATAGAAACTTAACCAGTTTAGTCATTGCTAAACTGGTCCATCTCCAATACAGTACTCATCCACAACGTTAGCAGAGAAATCATTACATACATTGTTCAAACAGTACGCCATTGTCTTACATACTTATTGAGTGGAATAACAAACCATTTAACGGCCAAGTTCTGGACCTCTCCATTTTTATCCTCCACTAACTTGAGAACACTCTGTACGACTTTCTTCTCACTGTCATCGTCAAGTTTTATTGAGTCTTTCTGTAACTCAGTCATTAGATCATTAGTGGCCATGAACCGGAAGTCCTTGTCCACTGACCCCATCTGGTTGGTGAAAAAGGTTAAAGGTATAAAAAATACACTTGACCACACTATATACCTCTTGTGCGTGTAAGATAACTCTGTGATATAACAACTTACCTTGTCCAGCAGAGAAGAGATGTGATAAGGTGATGTAGCCATTATAAGATTGAGTGAAAGGAAATTGGACTACTACACCTCTGCAATTCCCTCACCACCACTGCACGTACCACATGCACACACGGTACCCTTTCACCTGGCCCGAAAAAAAAAAAAAAAAAAAAAATCGATCGTGTCTATCTATCACGTGACATTATAGGCCGCACCCCCACTTATTTATGCCTAGTCAGCATTACAAAAAAAAAACAATGTGAAATGTGAAAGATAATCTCTCCCACGTCACCTTGATGATGGCTGGCCCTGGGGAATTTTGTAACCACGTTCAGGAGCTCCCTATCTGCTCTCTAACAGACAATGAGTTTGAAAGGATCTGTGACTTCAGCATGAGGGGGCTGCTAGAAGAAATTATTCACACCATAGAGAAAATTCTCACAGACAGAAAATGTCGAATATCTTCCAAGACATTTTGTCCAGATCCAATTGAACAGAAGCCTACTCCACTTGTCCTTTCTGCTCAATATGGTCATAAGTCAGTGGTGGAGTACTTTCTGAGGAAGTACGGATCAGTGGTTGACGTAAACCATGCTGCCACCATCATTTCTCTTACTACTCACAAGAAAGTCCACTGTGCCACAGCTCTATGGGCAGCAAGCACTGGTGGACATTTGGAAATAGTTAAGGTCTTGGTAGCACATGGGGCAGAAGTGAATAAAGCCACCCTGACAGAATCCACCCCATTACGTGGAGCTTCCTTTCATGGTTACCTTCCTGTCATGGACTATCTCCTCACCAATGGAGCAGAGATTGATACACCCAACTGTATTGGTCAGAGCCCCCTATGTATTGCTGCCATGCGAGGGAAGATCGATGCAGTCAAGTTCCTTATTGACAAGGGTGCTAACCAAAACCAGACCACCATCAACGGTTATACCATCATGCACCTCTCAGCTACCAAAGGACGTATTGATGTGGTGAAACACCTTCTCTCTATTGGTATCTCTCCTATGTTTGGCGAGGCCAGGCCTTCTTGTGAAGGTTATATTGCCTGTCCTCTTTTTCTAGCAGCATCCACTGGCCAGCGTAGAATGGTAGACCTGCTTAGTGAACATCCACACTGTCCTCCATCATGCAAAGCAGACGCCCTTCTCCTTCTTGGATCAACCAGATGTGAGATTAGCTCTCGTGGTTTAACGATGGGCTCACGAGAGCTGTGGTCAATAGGATTACAAATTCGAGATGAGCATAATGTAATAGTAGATTTCCTTCCACCTAATGAGAGTTATGGCTATAGAAAAGAAATGGAGAGTATTAATGACCTCAACATGTTCTCCTCCATCCCCAATTTTACCCGCTATGATGCTTACTACCAGAGCCTAATGATACGAGAAAGATGTATGGGTTTTGGTGATCAAGGATTAATTTATTTTCTGATACGAAGAGGAGCATATTTTTGTTCTAACCAGCAGAAGTATAGGGAAGCTGAGTTGCTATGGTTTCGAGCTATGGACCAGGAGATTAAAGTTTGTGAAATGGAGATCAGTCATGCACGATATGGACACTCGGAAGGTCTCCAGAAGGACTTGGAGAAAGATCTTTCACAGTATGCCTGGGGGATATGGTACATGGTTCATGATGGATATAAACCAGATTTTAAGCGCTACATTAAGTTTGGTTTCAAAGAGTTGGAAATTCTTGAATATCTAAAGGAGAAATCAGATAACGCACTCTTCATTGACTTGCGTATACTCCTTGGCATTCTCCTCTACATCTTCATGTCATGGATTCATTATGACACAATCTTCAATAAAGAAGAACTGCTAGAAGGTAGCCTCTCTTCTCATGAGTGTGAAGTCCTTGGCTGTCAGTTTGTTGAAAAGTACCTCTCTGTGCTCCCTGGCTGTAGCTTGCTTCATTATGCCCTCACTAACTTTGTAGTTGGCGATGACCAGGAAGATGTACCAAACCATATCTATGATAAATATCCCAGTATTGTTAAGCTGATAGAAGCACTGTTGCACTGGGGGGCCTACAAAGTAATTGATGTTCCAGATAAAGATGGACTTAGGCCCATTCATATATCAATTTTAACAGCCAATGAGATGGAGACAGGTGATTTCCAAGAACTAGTGTCTTCCCTAGTCAACAATGGAGCTCACCTGGATGCTGTCAACAAGTTTGGAAAAACTGTGTATGAGATATGTGAGAATGAGATAGTTCAGGTGATGTTACACTCCAATGGACCAGTTTCACTCAGTTGTCTTGCTGCTAGGTGCATTCTAAAGGAAGGTCTACCTTATGTGGACATTGGCCTGCCACCACATATCATTAGGCTAGTGGAATTTCATGACAAGAGTTCATTTAGGGAACACAGCTGATAATTATAGTATTTTTATGTCCTTTGTTAAATGTTGCTGGTGTTTTATTTTATTTTGTGATAAAATTTTTGCAATCAAAGAGCATGCGTGAAAAAGGTGGACGCCAGAACTTCGTGTATAAACAAAACTTCTATATTAAATTTTATTATTTTTTTACAAAGTCTATCATGCCTTTAGAACATCTGTTTCCCCATATCAGATCACAATACGAAATCAAGGCCTCTACTATTGTGAACAGCGATGTTGGACCAGGTCATAAAAAGGTGCAGAAGAAAATCAATGTGCTATAAAATAATATTATTAGCTATTATATTATCATTACTGCCATAATTATTTTAGGTCCTAGCCAGAGATCAGACTTGCTTTATCACTGAATTGCCAGACAAGTGGAAGATTGATTATCAGCGGAGAAAGGGGCATCGTAACACTGGATACTATGCCTCAAATAGTCTCCCATACAAAAATTTTGCTAATCTCTCAGACCTTGATGTATATGATCTCCTTAGCAACTCTCTTGGAATCAGTATCAACAGACATCATGCATTCATGCAGGTACAGGCACTGGATATTATAGTCTATAGCTTTATCACATGCTAATTATTATAATGATACGTAGACTTACAATAAGCATTGTAATGTCCCTTCAGAAAGCGAAGAGGACCCACACAACATAGTAAGAGGCTTACATCTAGTATTAAAGTATATCAGTAATTATTGTAACAATGCATGTGATTGGTTGCGGAATTGCTATAGCTATGAGTCAACAAAACAGTCCATAATATAATGATAATACAATCTACAGATAGTGATTTGCGATGGTACCCTGAAGTTTCGTAGAGTTCTTCCTCCTGCACCCACTGCTGGCCTGAATATTATATCCAGGGCACTGGGATCATATACTAGGACAATGAAAGATGTCAAAGCAGGTAGCTCTCTAAGGGAGGCACTACATAGGGAAACAAAGAGACAGGTATGTGCATGTGTCCAATATGTGTGTGTACATGTGAGCCAATTCCCCTTTCTTTGTGTGTGCACAGGATGTTTTGGAAGTAATTAAAGCCCCTAAGATCATCATTCAAGGTGGTCGTGAAGTGACCATAAACAAGCCTTGTGTTTATCTTCCTCCAATGCTGCCAACTGCCTCCAGCAAGATCTGTCTAGTTGATTCTCCTCCCCCAGGAATGATCAATCCTGGTGAGGGACACATTGAAGCTGATATTCAAATTAGAAGGATGACCAAGCCTGACATTGTTAAAGATGAAAAAAGCAGAATGAGGTTAATAGCTATTAGCTATAGCTGAGACTAGCTTGTATTTACACAGCTTTCTACAATGCAGGGAGTTGCTTATAAAAAGCTATTTGGCTAAAGTGAAGTCGATATATGCCATTTTATGTTGTCTCCACAACTTGAAGGCCAAGGATTTGAGGAACTATGTTAGTTAAATGTGAATTAATAAGTGAATGAATAGAACTGTGTGATAATAATAATATGTGTAGGAACCGTTATCTTTTAATGTTATCAAAAGCCTATCAAGAAAACCTCTACACATTTCAATCAGAGACCAACATCGACTATTCTCTGTAGATGCACAACAATTATTACATTCTCCACATCATTATTACCCCCAGCACCACATGCATCACCACCAGCAGCAGCATAGTCAACAAAGACAGAAGTAAACACTGTTGTAATATACAAGTGCTTGATTTCTTGACCTAGTCAAAGACATCCTGTTTCAGAGCCAGTTAATTCCATTAATGTATTGAGAGTAGCCTGCTTTCAGGAGCAAATGTAGTAGACATTAGAAAGCAACCTGGTTTATGCCCTCAATTAGACATTGTGATTGCTTAATATTTACTAATAGATTTGCCTCTTGGCTGGACATACTAGACCTCCATGAAAACAGACTGTCACTTACTTCCTGTTTGACAAGTTATGCAAGATGCAGGTACACAGGGAGACATAACTAATTAAAAATAGTAAAGTCATACTTTTCTTTAAATCAGGACTCCACCAGCTTGGAAGAGAAGAGTGATCATTGTTGAGGACAAAAATGAGAGTTGGTAAGTAAAAGATGATGAGATGGCAATTGGCTGATGTGTACAGATTTGATAGGAAACGTGATCCAGCCAGGAGACTGTCTGATTGCATCAAATCTGTCCACCATTTCAAGAGTAAGATGGCACAGCTTGTTAGCACTACTCTTCATGATGAAAAAATGTAATTTCACTTAGATAACATAGTTAAAGAGAAATTTTGAGGGGGTATGTTCTGATAACTATGTCAACTATGATAATACACCCCCAAAAACATTTCCTGTCAACACTATGTGTGCATACAGAAAGCGTGATAGGATCCTTGGTTTGAAGTTGGAACATTTAGTGTGTGGACCAATTAAAGATAAGAGTTTACAGGAAATGAGAGGGAAGACAGTCGAGGAATCATGGGCAGAATGGGAAAAGGACATCGAAAAACCTGAATGGTATGTCATATTTACAGCTATATTTTAAAATTCTTGAACCTATTAACAGGTTTGTTCTTCTTGAGGAAGAGGCAAAATCTGTATTTGAAGACGAAGAGGAAATGAAAAAGGGTAGGAATGCACTGGAAAATCTCAAACAGTTCATGTATACTGACACACATGCTGTACCTCAAGTCCTTGTGAGTTTATGAAATTGCATGCAATGCTTATAATAATAATCTTATTATGTTAGGAGAAGTTGTGTCTTCTTGTAATGTCACTACCCTCTAACCATCTATGTGTAAGACAAGTTATAATCAGCTTACAGGTATGTTGGTATTACAAATATTGATGTCAAGTGGGGAGAAAATAACACATTGTGCAGTTTGTATGTGAATTCATGGTCAAGACATCTCCTAAACTGATAGATAAGCTCAAAGAGCTCCGTAAACTCCCTCCCATGGCTGAAGTTCACCCACCTGATTACTTGTTTGGAATGCATATTTGACATCATTAGCATGCCACACACTAGCCACTATGTTAACATTACAGACTGTACACTATACATGTTATACATGCAGGCTGTATACAATATAATATGACATTGATGGCTGCATTGCATTAGCTAACAGATTTCGATATCATGGTGATGCATTATTATTTTCTGCATACATCATGGATCCCTGTCTCCAGCTTCATGCCCGTTCAGTGGATTTGCCTGCTAACTTCAGAGTCCCGTGCTTACCACTGAAAAATACATAGACCTGGTTATGACTTAGCCATTCACTTTTTTAACTTACTAGTTCTTAAATTCGGCAGTTGGTTTTCTTTTCATTCTGGGTCTTTCAAATATATTGTATAGACAGGACATGAAGATAGCTACGACGGCAACTGCTAGAATGGATGCCACAAAAGCACCTGCCATGATACCTGTATGAATATGGCAGAGATCATACCCTTTAGTGGTCTGGTGGGATGCAATAATCTATATCTAGTGATATTTTGGTTCAACCAAGTGGTTGCTCTAGCTATAATATCAAGAGAGAAGTAGCTTACTGTATATTGTGCTATCACTGAGTCCTTCATTTATTTTATTACAGACATATTGGCTGTTGTTTACTTTGTTGATTTCGTAACCATCCTCACACTTCAAACAGATCAGTTCAGTACACAGAACACAATATTCCTCCACACCTGAATAACAATAAAACTATGAATAAGCTATAGCTGATAGAGGCAGTATCTTCTTCACATACAGTTTACAGTCTGCCCACCAACGAATGATACGACGTGCACAATCAACAACCATAATAATTCCATCTTGCAAAGAGGCAGCCAAACCCCCACACTCTCAAACACGTCGTCGCACCGTGTATGCCCCACCCCTCTAGCTACAACTACAAATCGCACGCGCTTACCTCACATGCGCAGTGTATAATTGTACTATAGTTAATGACCATGACTAAAAAGCTAAAATGGTGGAGTGTGCTAGTAGCTAGATGTGTAGGTAGTATCTAGAACCTAGTAGAGATCGTTAATTTCTTCAGTCTTATGCACCTCTTCATCTACAGGAGTCTCCTTAACCATCGGTGGCCTGGCCTGACTTTTCCTTGAAGTAAACAGATGTATACAATGATAAATATTAGCTAGCTATGTATGTGAATTAACATTAATTGTAAGCATAAAATAGTGTATATCCAATCACTCTATCTAGCTTAGACACATTAACCCCTTATCTACTCTTCCCCCCACCCCCTGACCTCTCTCTCCTCCCTCAACTTACTTATATTTCCTGCCAGTCTTCTTATTATTTTTATTTAAGCATTTGCAAAGGACAATACAGCAAAGCACATTTATTGTCACCAGGAAAATGCAGACAATAGTTGATCCAACAATGATAGCTGTAAGAAGAGACAAGAACCAATAACAGTTTATCAGCTAGTATATAAACATAGAGGAAAAAGTACATCTGCTTTTTAAATGACTTACTTATTATCTGAATGTCTGATAAGTCAAAGGTTTGATCTTGAATACAATCAGTGTTGGCTTCATTAAGATTGTAGCCAATGTCACATCTCAGGCAGTTGATGTTGTTGGAATCACATTCTGAGCAGAACATCACAGAGCAAGGAGCTGCAAAAAAATGAAAAATAATTGCATGAATAAATTAATTCTAATATGCCTTACGCCTGCATTCATTGCCAATGACCATGAGTCCTGATTCACATGCATCACAGAGAGTTAAGTTGGAGTTCTGACGACAGTTGATACAGCTGGCAATCTTTGAGGAACAGGTTACTAAAATAGATTGGATGAAAAAGTGACCATTAAAGATGAATTATTATAGTCTGAGAGTTTAGTTGGCCTTCTAGATTCTTCACACAGCAAACTGACAGGTATGGGGTGTATAATACCTGTACAATCCACTCCAGTGAAACCACTCTCACAGATGCAAGTCCCACTAACACAAAGGCCGTTTTCACACATCGGGTCACAAGTAGGAATCTTGGCTGCAATGACAATTCTTCAGTGAGTTATCAATATATTTGCAACATAGCTAGCTAAATACTTACTGCATGTGTTTTCAGCATTGATGGAAAATCCATCATCACATTCTGTACAAATAGCATTTATTCCAGAACATTCACTGCAGTTCTGAATCCCACATGTCTCACAGCGTGGCCCCTCCCAGTTCAATCCACACTGGCACATGTAGCTGCCTGGTATATTTTGGCAAGTACTTCCAGACATGCATGGACTCGGGGAAATTGTACATTCATCAATGTCATGTTCACACCGGTCTCCAGTGAATCCGTCCACACAAGTACAGGAAGAGTCAGTGGTACTTTGACGTGTGCATGTACCAGAATTCATACAAGGATTATCACTGCAAGAATCCACTAATGTCTGACATCTATCTCCTGTATAATCAGCAGGACAAGTGCAGGAGAAAGTAGAGGTACTTAGACGTGTGCATGTACCAGAATTCATACAAGGATTGTCATTGCAAGGATCCACTAACGTCTGACATCTATCTCCTGTATAATCACTGGGACAAGTGCAGGAAAAAGCAGAGGTACTTAGACGTGTGCATGTACCAGAATTCATACAAGGATTGTCATTGCAAGGATCCACTAACGTCTGACATCTATCTCCTGTATAATCAGCAGGACAAGTGCAGGAGAAAGCAGAGGTACTTAGACGTGTGCATGTACCAGAATTCATACAAGGATTACCATCACAAGGATCCACTAATGTCTGACATCTATCTCCTGTATAATCACTGGGACAAATACATGTGAAGTTAGTTGTTGTGTTAACACATGTTGCAGAGTTCATGCAAGGATCGGAGCCACAAGAATTGATACCAATGTTACATAAAGATCCGGTAAATCCTTCTGGGCAGTCACAAGTGTTGTCTGGATATGCAATGCGTGACGAATTGCAAGAGAGAGTACATATCCCATCTTGATAATAATTACAGCAACCAAAGGAGAACGCACTAGTGCATTGTCCCAGTCCAGTACACGTCTTAGAACATTCTACAATAATAACTATAATTAACTGCTGAAGTAATATTACAACGTGACTAAGTGGGTTTGCACAAGTTGTGCATTGCAGGGTCATTTAAATGGCTTCCTAGTCCTCTATTAAGGACCCTTTTAGCTAAGAGAGTACAATATATTATACCTTCACAGTGATTGATGTTCTCATGGCTTGTGCCACTTCTCTGTGAACTCAAACACAAGAAACAGTCTCTTCTCACAGGAGTATCGAAGCTGGCATCAGGAGGAATGGTTATTGTATTATCAGTGGAGCCACTCACTCTTATACCCCAAACATTTGCAACATCACAGCTGAAGTCAAACTGAGCTGATCTATTAATCCCATTGTCCGAGTAGTCGGCCACTAAAGAGACATATCTGAATCCGTCACGGGTGCCAGCAGTTGCCTCACAGACTACATTGTATCGGAAGAGCTGCACTATTGGTAAAGTGCCAATATCTATGGCACGTCTTTCAGCTATTAAACCAGAAGTTGAAGGAGAGTTTGTGCTACCAATATCATTAGCAGCTATTCTTTGACAGGATTGACTATTACAGGAAGCTATCAGGAGACTAATCACAGCTATAGTAACTGATAATTGCATCTTCATTCATACGAATTTGCAAGAAAAGGGTGTGGCACTTTTAATCATATTCATTAGGATATTTATTATGAATAATAAATATTATGATGAATATTATTTTACTTGATGTTATGTTGTGAAGCATTATTAATGATGGGCATAGTATTATTGTACAGCTGTTATTGTGATACACTTGAATCTTGAAAATTATACTTCAGTTTCGTTTGAAACACCATTACAAACATCATCACAATCGTAAACATCACTATGTTGTCTAAATTAACAGAGCATTTTATAATAATAATGGTTCATACAATACATCTCTGGGGGGTGGAGTTATATACTAGCAATGGTCCAATGGATTCTGGCATAGAGACATAGCTCTAACTGTATTATTAGACACTTGTGCAACATGCACGTTACACTATTGCATCATTGACATTAACTCCTACTCAGTCTGAAAGTGACTATGTAATTCCAGCTTTTTTTTTTTTTTCACTAATCCATTAATAATTTTTTAGTTTCATAATGTGAGGTCAGACTTACATTAAAACAACAATAAAAACAATTTTTTAAGGCCAATGGCCAACAGTGAATATAGCAAAATAAAAATGACAGTGAAATTTAACCAGATCCATTATACCTTTATAATTATTAGCTAGTCACCAAAATTAATGCTAGCCAAGTCAAAGGGTTTTCTTTCTGGACAGATACCAAAATTTTCATGTTAAAATTTTGTGTAGTGTATTTTTGATGTTTTTGTGGTTAAGCTTACCCAAACTGTAACTCATGTGAAAACCTCTGTGGGTATAGAGACACCATGAATATACAGTAGCAGAATTAGGGTCCAGTAAATTATGCTCAAATTTTTGCCTTTGATCATTGCTCATTACCCATTATGCCCTACTTTTTTAGAACAAATTGAGCAGTCCTATTTTCTTGTTGAACTAAAGAGCTCTCACTCTATGATTCACTGCTGCTACTACTCTCAATCTCAGGATTAGAAGTACTAGAGCAGGAAAACTCCATTAGGACTAATTCAGCTAACTAGCTACAACATGCACTTAGGCCATGTACTAGTCAGTCATTATCAATTCCAAACTATGCCAACCATAATGGTTGAAGCTTGAGGAAGAAGAATCTACATAACTTCGATGTTGTCTATATGGTTAGTAATTTTCACACCTCTTGTACCAGTGAGCAGTGACACTAGATTATGTTGAAATAGTGCTGAACACTTTCCCAGCATGTGCTAGTCACATGGTAGAGCCATGTGCATCAGTTTAATAACTTGATATAGACACAAAGAAGTATTATAAAGCCAGTAAAAGGGTGAGAGCCTTGTATGCTAGTAGAGCTAGATGTCTGAAAGCCAATCCAGGACCAACAGTGAGTCTAAGTTAGACAGGAGGCAAAAGGATGTGGTAGCTTGACTGTGTGTACATTATCTCTGCAGAGTTCTGAGCCAAGTCCTGCTCCTGGATCTTCCTTACCATCCTCTTCAGTTGCCCAAAACACCCCACAAACTGCTACCAGAGAGAAGTTGAAACTAGCATCTCCTGATTCTCTAGTCTCCTCTTGCCTCTCAGCCAAACTTTGCCAACTCCTCTCAGTTGCCATCCTCCTTCACCACTCCCCCTCTTCTATTGTCAGAGTCTGATATAGCTGGGAAGGAAGGTGTAGGGTACAGGAAAGGAAGGTGTAGGGTACAGGGAAGGAAGGTGTAGGGTACAGGGTCATCAAATTAGAATTGCTAGCTGAAGCTCTGCACCAGTTGGCTGTTTGTAAGTATTGCAAATTTGAAACTTTTGCTCGTAGGAAGGGGTTTGTTACTCGTATTGGAAATGCTCCAATTTATTGTGTAGTAAGTCCACAGTGTTTTCTAATCCTCTATCTAATGAAGCCACATCCTTTAATAAAGCTGCCATTCTGGCTGCTAGGTTGACTGGAAATGGGAGGTGTACTCTGGATACCATTAGTGCATGGTTAAGCATCCCTCCTCCTCTCACGCCTTCAGCATACTCATACTCTGAATATAACAAGGATCTTTCTGAAACTAGTACTAGTAATGTGGCCAAACAAAGTATGGTTGTAGCAGCTCATGAATTCCATCAAATGGATGGAAAACCTGTAGATGAAGTGATAGATACTAATGTTACTGTTGATGGCAAAAACGGGGCCATTCTTCCCTTTTTGGTATCATAGTGGTTATTTCATGGAAGACGAGTCAAGTTTTAGACAGGGAACTGCTCTCAAAGCACTGTACACAATGTTCGATAAGAGAATCAATGGAAATGTAATCAGAAGAATTTGAAGAATGGTATAAGACCCATAAGCCAAAATGTGAAGTAAACCATGAAGGGTCCTCGGGAAGTATGGAAGTAGTAGGGACTGAATGTATTTGGAGAAGGAGAAGGAGAAGGAAGGTCTGTAGCAAAAAATAAGGTACGTTATACCACAATAATTAGTGATGGTGATTCAAAAGCCTTTGATAATTTGGACCTTAAGGCTCTGATGTTACTTTGATCAAGCATGAATGTGTTGGCCACGTACAAAAACGTATGTATTATGCCCTCACAACCCTAAAAAAGTCTAGTGTACTTGATGAGAATAATAGGAGAGTTAGATTTGGTGGAAATGGCTGATGCAGTTATCAAGGCAATAAATGTTTGAGAGGCAGATAAAATAAGAGTCAGTAAGAGTGACAGGAGTGCAAGGAAGTTGCAGAGAGAAAGAGGAAGGCAAAATCAAGGTAGAGAGGAGAACGGCAAGTGAGGGACCGAACATATGGTGCTGGACAATTTTGACCATTAACTGAACATGTGTACTATTCGGTTTTATTCTTGGCCCAACTCATCAACAATTTTAGTATCATTAGAAAGCTCATTTAACGTACATTTTCACCAAGGAAAGCTATTTGCACTACATCACTTTGCTTTGAAGTTAGAGGGTACTTACTGGGGTGACTCTTTGTAAAAGAATATGCTATAGCCTGTGTGAGCCACATTACAGCAAATAGTCTCCATGGTGATGTACTATAGATCATTATCTAGCCATAAGTCAATCATGAGCTTCCTGACTACAACTAGAGTGGAGAAAAAATTAAAAGTGAGAAACAAGACCTTGACTGTAGAAGCCAAGATCTTACCACTACTTCACTCCAAGCTTACAACTAGGGACATCAACTGAAAGTACATGTTCTAACCATCTTTGTACGTAGGTACAAAGGAAAGCAAGTTTTATGACCCATTACAATTGACCACAAAAATTCAATTTTCAGATATATTATTATGTCCCCAGCATAATGGTTGAGCCCATTATGCTCCAATTATGCCCGGCATAATTTACTGGAGTCTAAACAGAATTCCATCTTTATGACTCACATATAATTAATGCTGGAACTGGAACTGTACCTCCATGTGTTAATTGAAAAAATCAGCAATAAAAATGAGAGAAGAGTCACCATCAAAACAAAGATAAATACACCTGAAATAATTAGCATAATAAAAATGTCAGATCCCAATAAAAAATAATACCTACCTACCTACCTGGTACCTACATAATTAATGCCTAGACCATTTTCAAAGCCTCTTGTCCTTATTCTTGTCTCAAAATACATGAACATATATACATGTTCTGCTCTTTCTAGAAATTTGGGCAATCTATAGATTGTGTTGCACAATCTATAAATTCACAGATTGGGTGCCAATCTATAGATTGGTATCCAATCTATAGATTGTGTACTGCTCATTCTATAGAGATTTCTCACAGATTGTGCAATATTTCTCACTGCTCATTCTGCAATTTGTGCAGAAGTGAGCACATGTACTCAAGCCAGTCCTTGTCAGTTCTCCTTCTGGATATAGCTTAGTCTGTTGTAGCCTTGTTGATAAACTGTGAAGAATATAGAGAGCAACATGTCATCTATGAAAGAACAATGAAATGTCTTTGAAAAATTCTGCCAGAAATGTTATCTGGAGGCTTTGGAAACAGTTCTCATGGATGTCCAAAGAATAAGACAGTGACAAAATCAAAGGGGAAAAACATAGTCAAAGTATTGAAGGAAAAGCATGGAATATCAGAATTTACACCACAATTCAAGCACTGGATAAAACAGAGAGGTTTCAAGCTGATTTACTAAGTCTCAAGGATGTGCTCTTCCTGCAAAAAAGGTTAGTGAAGTCACTCATTTAGAATTGGTTATGGTGTTCATTATTATCTTTCCCTTATATAAAACAAAAAACACCTGTACAATCTACATATTCCTTTTAGGTATCAAAAAGATGTTAGACAAAGTTTGTGCAGTTATGCATAATTTGTCATTCTAACAATAAGCTACAATAGCACATCTTAAACCAATATCATCTATCATCTGGATTTATGACCAGAGGCCAGGTTTTTTTTTTTTTTTTTTTTTTTTTTTTGTGTGTGTGTGTGTGTGTGTGTGTGTGTGTGTGTGTGTGTGTGTGTGTGTGTGTGTGTGTGTGTGTGTGTGTGTGTGTGTGTGTGTGTGTGTGTGTGTGTGTGTGTGTGTGTGTGTGTGTGTGTGTGTGTGTGTGTGTGTGTGTGTGTGTGTGTGTGTGTGTGTGTGTGTGTGTGTGTGTGTGTGTGTGTGTGTGTGTGTGTGTGTGTGTGTGTGTGTGGAGCTTTTCAAACAGCTTAATCTTCTCACCAGCAGATTATTAACTAGGAAAAGATCACAAGTGTTCTGCATAAAAAAATCAAGGGGTGGCTATGGATATTATGCTGGTTAGAAGGTTAAGTGTGCATAGAGTTTCTTAAGAGGTAACAAGGAGAGCCTTTTCCTTCATGTCTGAATGTATGTCTGAATGTATGTCTGAACTAAGCGTTTTTTCTGATATCGGCTTGACCCAACAGCACACTACTATCATGCAGTTTACACTCTGTCCCAGCACCATAGATTACTTATTTAAAAAAGGTGTAGTTTAGGTCAGCAATAGCATATCCCACCCCCAAAAAAACAACAACCTTATATGAAACTTTGACATGTCCCATATAGGTAATATAATATGATTAGGCTTGAATTAATACTTCTGTAGATCAGCTCAACCCCACTTTTCATGGAACAATGAGAACTACCCCATAAGAACTTGTATTATTTGGTCAACCCCCTCGTCAAAACATTTTCTGGTGTCCATGGCACTATGATCTTGGAAGAAGATGTGTTACAAAATACCAATCTCATACTGACTCACAACAATCTATCCAGTTATAGTTATTCTATCTAATGAAATTTAAGATTACTCAATCACTATGTCACAAACTTAAAACAATTAACTATTATCAAATTTATAGATTGTGCACATATATAGAATTCTTAGCACAATCTGTGTACAATCTGTGTACTGCACAATCTATAGATTAGCCAAATTTCTAGAAAGAGTGGAACATATATACTACAAAATTAAGACATTCTTACTGACCAATCATAATGCCAATTCTATTTCCATCACTGCTAGAAGAATCAACTTCACATATTATTCTATTGACAGATATATTATGTACCTTGAAACTAACATCACATCCTAGGAAAAAAAAGAAGAAAAGAGAGAGAGAGTGTTTTATATAAAGTACTTGTTAATACAGTGAGTATTTAATCTCTTGGCCAGCTAATATATACTACTTGTTACCTGCACAATGCTCTTCAGTAGAAACATTGGGTTCAATCTTTGGATCAAGACATGCTACACAGTCAGTTCTTAATGTCGTATTTAGTGTTCCATTGAATGTGCTTGAAACTGTAAAATTGCTACTCCCAAGTACGTCAGTGCTCCACTCTCCATCAATACATTGGTAGTGGACTTGTATTGTGAATTCTGTGTCATTAATTGTCTTGTAGCGTATAATAATGGATGTAAATAGATACATGTCTTTCATTGGTCCAGGTGCAAGACACACTGTCTTAAAATCAAGGAGTAGAACAGACTCTGGCGATCTTGATCTCAGAGTTTCAACTAGTAGTCCATGAATGCTGTGGTTAATGGAACTTCCACGGTCTTCACCTTGTAACTGATGACAGTATGACTGAGAGAACACACCAGTTCTCGAGAGAAGCAGCAAAGCAAAACAGATAGGTAACAAGGAAAATCTTAGTTCTGACGTCGTCATCTATCGACTAATCTTGACTGAAAGAAGCACACGCCTACTACTACTAATTCTGGTAAAGGTCGTTTCGATTATAAGTTATAATCCGATGCTTATTAGCATGCAGAAGCAGTCATTTTGTGGTACTACTTCCGATTTAATTGTCATTACTGGACCCCACTCTTGGTATGAAGTAGTCTAGACTACAAGAATAGAGATTTTACCACCACTAGGGGGAGGATCGAATTCAGTGAAAATTATACACAAATTTACAAACTTGCTACAGTGGGAAGACCTCTCTGCTGTTTCATCATGCACTATCCCACTGCAAGGCAGGTAGCAGAGTACTGTATGTGTGTCCTCAGCCCATCAATAAAACACCACTCTACCACTCTGCATTTGATTCCCATGAAGAGGTACCCCCACCCAGTGTACAGGAGAAGCTAAATTTCAGGTTGATCTCAAATGTTTACATGTAACCTATTATTATTATTGGTTATTTACATAACAGGTACCCTTCCAGTATTGAAGGTCTCCAGCAGCTATTCGATAACCTTCATCTTGAAGGAGGACCATGGCACAGAGAGAGGCTGTCCTGCATCATCATTGATGACTTCCACAAATACATTTCTGGAACCTTGGCTAAGGTGATGTTACATCCACAGTTTCTTCCCTGTAATCATGGCCATAAAACATGCAGAACAGACTTCATGAGGTAAGTGCCAATGTTGCCAGAGCCTGTGCACACGTTGTGGATGCTATCAAGTGTGTATCTGGGACTAGCTCTCCTCCTGTGCAGTGTGTGATATCAACATTAGAACAAACTCCTCCAGTTTTCAAAATGGAGGTAGTACAGAAATGGTTTCCCATGGTCCTTCAGATTAATAGTAAGTAATGATAACATATTATATACAGTATTTGGATTTTTTTTAATTTTAATTTTATTTATTTTATTTTTTATTTTTTATTTATTTTATTTTTTATTTTATTATTATTATTTTTTTTTTAATTTATTTAATTAAATAATTTATTTTTTTTTGTGCAGAAGTGAGTGAAAGTAACTTTAGTATTAGTTTCTATGGGAACAGCCAAGACAATCTTCAATCATATAAACTTCATCCAACTCACATTGAATTCATGTAATAAAATCAGTAATAGTCAAGATGCCAGGAACAGAATTATGATATATACCAGATGTAAAACAAAACAACTTGATCAATTGTGCCAATATACATACATGGCTGATCATGGATAACTAAAATGATTTGATGTAATAATAATACATAGATAACTGATGGTGGTTGAATGCTATGACAGACAGATATGGCCAGATAATAATGGATAACTGATGCTTGAATGGTTGATAAAATTATGCCAGATGAATTATACATGATAGATTATGGCAGGATATATGGATTTGATTGACTACATTACGACTGATGAAATGATCCGTTAATAAGACAGTGATGCTATATTTACAGACACTGGCCTGGTTAGGTAATGTTCAACCTTAGAGACGATGTGTTTGGCATACATGTACTTGCGAGCTAAGGCTAGATGTGGTGTGATCTTATAGATTAGCATTTTCCTTAAACTGGGGGTTGCAATGTCTATTGCCTTCTGAAGGACATAGTTGGCATATTGATCTTTCATCATTGGTAGCACATTACTGTAGGAACAGAATTTAGCCAACGTTTCTTTATAATATGCCACTATATTTCACACTCAACTTGAGGTTTGTATTGGCAACTCACTAACCTGTCATGTTCACAAAGTTCTTCTATTAAAGCTACTCTCTCGGCCTGGGATCCATAAACCAGACACTTCTCTAGTACATTGCTACAGCACAAACACAGGTGATCATGACACATGGGCACATTAACAGCTGTTTGCATACCTGGCATGCTTCTGTAGTGCAAAGTGAAAGACATTCCCTCTTACAGAGTTGATAATTTGAGACTTGTAATAGCACAAGCCATTTTCCATTACATGTTGAATGACATAATTTCCATACTGGTTCTGCAAAATACAGTCAGTGTGTACATATTCTGAGGGCTATTGGAAGTCAACCCTACCTGAATTAAGAGTTCAGTGAACTGGAATATTTCTGTCAAAACCTGTTCAACCTGTTGCTTGGAACAATTTTCCAGCATTCTTTGGATTACACGGCACCCAAAGGGGTGTGTGGATACCTCAAAACACTAATCAGGGTTAAATGTACACCATGGTATACAAAAGGGTACTAGTATAATGAGCACTTCCCATACATTCACTTTAAAAGGGCATCAACACCTTTTTAGTCAGAGGTCATAGAATTAGTACCAAGTTCTATTATACTTTACTTGCTATGAATGTACTAACATCTTGATAACCTTAACAATAACTTGTCCTAGCATACAGTGTGGAGCATACATTTCCAAGAATTGAATTGACCAGTAGCTGAAGTAGGAAAGGAGAAGCAGTTGTGAAGCACTTCTGAATGACATGATTCCCATGTTGGTGTTTCATGCACTCTAAAGCATGGACATGCAACTCTGTTATGATCTGAGCCTTAAAATAAAAAAAAAAAATATTTTTGGTAAAATGAGAACTAGCTACAGCTAGAGAATTGACTGACCTGTAGGTTACAAGGGAATGTCTCTAGTGCCTTCTGCACCACTCTGCATCCATAGAGGTGGAGAGAGAGGGGGAAAACGTGTCCGTGTAGTTTCCTTGCTAGTGCAATTCTATGTTCATCTGTTCCAAAATCAAAGAACTTCTGTACCACATAATTTCCATAAACGTCAGTCATCAAGTTACAAATGGCAGGTGACACTTCCTCAAACACTATCTGTATTATGTCTGAGTCCACTACCTCCAGCTCTTTCTGGAGAAAGCGAGAACCATTTTGGTCCTTGGATAACTCTACGTAACAGCCTCTCAGATCTTCCAACTCCAGACCTGATGGGTCACTCATAAATAACTTCATCATAGACATTTTAGCTCTGTTGCTGATGGAGGAAGTGGGGAGCAATGAAGGAGGGTTAAGATTCCCTAATGGTGGCTTGACTCTCATATTCTTTGGAACAATGCTCATATTTTGTACTTGACTTGATGCAGTTGCAGAGGTCTCCAACAAGGTATGTGGAGGATGTGTCACTTTCATTGCAGGTTCAGACTCCAACATGGGGAGAGTACCAAGAATCTGCAAGATCATGTAGTTAACTGTTATGGCTAGCTAACCAGTTCTGTTACCTTCTCCATGTTGAAAGAATCTATAGAACTCAGATACTCACAGTCCATGCTGTTTAGTCAGACTCAAAAGAAGAATATGGCTCACAGCGAGCTATTGTATCGCTAAAGCTACCCCTCGAATGGAACGTGACTGGTACATCTAGTAATCTTGGAGATAATGAAGACTCCAGCAGCCATAACCTGGGCGGCGGGTGGATGTAATTTTCACACCGCTGTGGCGAGGCAATGGGATGTGGACCGTCACTATTGCAGTGTTGCCAGGTTGCTGTCTAAAAAAAATCCACATCAGAATAAACAAGGATTTGATGATTGTGTGGCCAAAGGCCACTGCAAGGGGGAAGATTCAGGAGGGGAATGTGCTCCTTATTGTACGAAGCTGCAGAAAACACCATTTTCTAATTGACATATTTTGACACTGAAAACCATTATTATGATGATTGAGTGTTATGTGCATGAGATGCCTCTATTTCATAAAGGGTAGCTAGTCTTAATTGGACAAAACCAGCCATAAGCAGAAAAATTCTTTTGGCCTTGATCCATCCACAGACAATTTTTTGCCCCCAAAATCCACAGATTGTGGATAATACAGCTTTTGGATGCGTTGGTTCTAGTCTGCTTAATATCCCAGGCAATACTTGGTCTGATAGCTTAACCTAGTATTTGAGTGTTAACATGCATGTACAGATTTACCCCTCCTCTGGAATAAAGACACAAAACATTAATTAATAATAATATTCATTGTAAGAAATTTTTATTTTGTCCTCCTACTCGCTGTAAATGCATTTCTAGTTGTCACACATTTGAAGTCTTCTCTTCACAATTTTTATCAGCTTCAGTGTGAATTCACAAGATTTCTTTGGTTCCTATAAAAGAGTTGGGGCTGCTCTAGAATCTAAATATTGTGTTTTTGGTTAGCTATAAGCACCACAGCCTGCCACAAAAGTATGGAGTTTTGTCATAAAGTCCAAGGAATCGTAGATTGGAGTCCAGCATCCTATTTCTATTCAATTCCACACAACAGGATTAATATTTTTGGCCATTTTCAAAGGAAGATTCTGTATCAGAACTTGCAGTATCTCTACGTGACTGTAACTCTGGTGAGCCTTTCTGTTTTACTCAGTCACATTGCTGCTGTTGACTTGTATTTGGATGATTATACTTTAAATGAGATAATTGTGGACAGTTTGCTTGGCCTATTGATCATCTCCTATCATTGCTTCTTGCTCTTTGTACTCAAAGTTGATAGTTTCAAAAAGAGGTTTTACAAGATCTTACCCATACTAAACGTTATTTCTTATTTACTCCTTCGTGCATCTGTGGAGAAATTTGCTGTTCAACTGTCTGTTGGTGAAGTGAATGTAATCATTGAAGTTTTGGACAGCGGCATCATCACTTTTTACTTCCAAAATTCCTTTGCATTGTCATTTTTCTTCTGGAGTGTGAGTATGGGATTCTCCTTAATTTCCCTGAAAGATGACTTTATTAACACTACGGCAAACTCTAACTCAGTGGTATGTATAATGCCATCCACAATTACACATGCAAGTACAAGGTCCATTCATATTATAGCATGCATGCATTCGATGTGTGTGCTTATGCAGGATGAATGTCTTTACTTTTGCATGTGGTTGCATGTGGTTGCATGTGTTTGCATGTGGTTGCATGTGGCTGCATGTGGCTGCATCTGCATGCATAATTATTATTATGATGCAATACACATCTGCAATTCTTCAATGCCCCTTTTCATGAATCCCCTTGTGACTGGTGCAGTGGCTTTCATAAAGTATAATTTACAAGACTGTTGATATGTTCTGTCTTCGTCCATTTTTTACTACAGCATTCTCCCCTTCCTCTATATAGATTGCTTCTATATTCTTGATGATGTTAGCTGTTCAAGTCCTTTTCGTGGTTGTCCACATCCTCATTAACGTCAAGAAGAGAGTAGCTTTCAAAAAGATTGAGAGAAGTGTTAGCACACACTTGGAAGCTGAGAGAGAAAATGACAAACAGGTTAGCTAGTACTTCCCCCTCATAAAGAACCCAAGAAAACTCTGGGGACACAGGTAATTAGGACTTCCTTACATCATTGTAAGATTTCGCAATGTCAGTCATAACTGTTATAATGCTCTTATAAAGGAAAAACTTCTTCTGTCTATCTTTCCTCACGATGTGGCTCATGCCATTCAGCAGGACTTGAATGATGGTTCCCTCTCACAAAAGTCAGATTTTAGACAACTCTACATAACACGGGCCCAAAATGTCAGGTGATGACAGATTATACCAGTAGTGTACTAGCGATTGTCTTCATAAAAGATGTGGTATACAAAATTAATTTTTTTTTTGCTATAAATTTTTCTATACAACACAGTACAGTGAATGGAGCTTGTATTTTCTCTAGTATTCTGTTTGCAGACATTAAGGGATTCACTGCTTTCTCTTCTAAAGTGTCCCCACAGATATTAGTACAAACATTGAATGAACTCTTTGCTCGTTTTGATTGCTTAGCCGAGGTACATTGATAGCCTACCAAACAGCCAGCAATTACCAGTATTGCCTCCTTTTACTGATTTGCAGCAAAATAAATGTCTCCGTATAAAGATCCTGGGAGATTGCTACTATTGTGTGTCGGGACTCCTAGAGGATCAGCCTGACCACGCCCAGTGCTGTGTGGAAATGGGACTACAGATGATTGATGTGATCAAGTAAATTTAAGTTTAATTTATGGGTGTGCTGGTGTCTAGCCCTTAAGTATGTAGTGTGGATGTAATGAAGAAGGTACAGATCCTGCTGCAGTACAGTTCACCACAACTACAAGGAAGACCTTGCAGTACTGGACATGAACACACCCACTGTGTGTTTGTAGGCTGCACTCCATAATTTTTTGATCCACCACTTTACAAAGTTAGAGGTTATAACTAGAAATAGGTGACTTTGATCATATTCTCCCCCTCCCCCCCCAACCACTGACACTCCCCCTCTCCAAATATAGCCATAGCTAGCTTCCCTTACAAAACTTCACTATTCTATTGTGCTAATAATATACTTCACTGTCATAGTCCAAAAACCTTATCCCCAGGCTAGGCAGTCTGTGCATGATTTAACTATTATATAAACTCTCATGGGCTTGCAGGAAAGTGACTGAAGAGACCACCTATGACCTCAACATGCGTGTTGGGATTCACACAGGGTCAGTTCTCTCTGGACTCATTGGTCTTCACAAATGGCAATTTGACGTTTGGTCTGATGACATCACACTTGCCAATGCAATGGAGTCAGGGGGGATTCCAGGGTAAGTACCTTTATTCTAATTCTCTTCAAAATTGATTAAGCTAATTGTATTATATAATATAGTAGGGTGCATATTAGTCATGCCACACTGGAAGCTCTTAATGGAACCTATGTGATAGAGAAAGCACATGGCAGGACTCGCAATGAAATCCTAGACCAGCACAATATGGACACTTACTTCATACGTGGCTACTCTAATAATCCTATGTGTATTGAGGTCAGCTAGTCAGGTGACTGTCATGTTGATTATCAGTTTCTGTTTGTGTGCAGAATGATTGTTTCTTTAGAAACAAAAAAGTTTCAACTGTGTCAGTAGACTCAGCAATTTCCAGCTGTATAGACTGGTCAAAGCTTAGTGAAGCCACCAGAAAGCCATCTACAGCAGACAAGCTCTATGAATATGGTCCATCTTCTACTTATGAGAAGAAACAGCAGAAGAAACAGAAGAAAAAAGACCAGAAGAAGTATGGTTCTGATATCACTTTCGATAATCAGTCTGTTTCTGGTGTGAAGGAGATGTTTCTTGGGAACTTTGAAGAGAGGAGGCAGTTTGGAGTCTCTGATATTACAAATACACTGGCACTGACCTTCAACGTGAGGAAATTAATATTGGCCTTGTAGGGATCAAAGAGAGAACTCTTTAGACTTCCTTAGAGAGGGATAGACCTTTGACAAACATTTTTTAACCCCTCTTTCTCCATTAACAGTAGAGATTACATCATTCAGATTACATCATTCAGATTACATCATTGTCAACTGTACAATTGCTATGGGCTAGGGCTAGGGCTAGGGCTAGGGGTAGGGGTAGGGGTAGGGCTAGGGCTAGGGCTAGGGGTAGGGCTATGGGCTAGGGCTAGGGTTAGATACAGTACAGTAACAATACTATATACACAATGATGTAATCTGAATGATGTAATCTCTACTGTTATATACATGGAGAAAGCACCCTTAACGCCCTTCACTTTTAACCCCTAACTTAGCCCCCTCACTTTTGATAACCCCCACAGCATGAAGATGTGTCTCCCACTAACCAAACATGTAATCATGAAGTAGAATTCCTATCAGAACTGGAAAAGGTGATCAAGTCTGACATATCAGCAGAGAAAGGTGTAATAAACTACCTTGCTCTAAGGTTTAAAGACCAAGAACTTGAAGCCAAGGTACATAGCTAGTGGAAGTAATAATGGAAGTAGTGTTAAGTCACAGACTAGAGCATTCATGCACCACACAGACTGGCCAATTCATACTACAATTAGCTACTTGAGTGAAAATTGTTAAAAGTACTAGACTGTCTGTACAGACTGACCATCAGTCCATGGCTATAGTTTACTGTACAGACTGACCATCAGTCCATGGCTATAGTTTACTGTACAGACTGACCATCAGTCCGTGGCTATAGTTTACTGTACAGACTGACCATCAGTCCATGGCTATAGTTTACTGTACAGACTGACCATCAGTCCATTATACTTTAACCATTCTCTTTGTATTTCAGTTTGTCAAGGACCAGTTTGAGCCTGGAGAATATTTTATGCTGGGTCTGTTCTTGATTCTCTTCTTGTTCTACATGACACAGCTCATCATTCTACCCACATCTACAATAACTCACATCTGTTTCATCATTAGCTTGCTAATTACAGGAGTTACAGCAGGCATCATTTTGGCTAACAAGACCTATGTAATTTGAGAATTTCATATCTGCTAATCACTTCCTAATGTATTAATAATTCCTTTTTTCCTTCTTGTAGTTCTTGCGTTCTCCACAGCTAATGGCTGTCAACCAGTTTATCATGGCTAACCGATACATACACTATGCCATCTTTATCTTCTTGTGGTCTCTTGCTTTCTTTTCCACTTTTTCAGGCCTGGTAAGTCAGCCACACGACACATAACACAACATTACATGATATTTGGCCTGTAATAGTTTCAATGCACTCCAAATTCTCCATTTCTACATTCATCAGAATTCTTTCAGAGCCGAAACAGCAGATGTGATTTTGTAGAGGTTTGTTTGACCACATATACATAATATGTATATATTATATACATGTATATATAAATGTGGAATATTACATTGTGTGTTCTGTTTAACAGTTCTACAATGATCAGTTGGACATCTTATTAATATTTATTACAATGCCTCTCACTGACTTGACGATACCTGGTCTCATATTGGCCCTGCTCTTTGGTTTATCTGTTAGGTTCGTCCTTATTCCTTACAACTTCCTTGATATCTTCCTTCTGTTCTATGACCGACTGACAAAATACAGCACACAAAGGTAAGATAATGTTTGATATTTATTTGTATGAAGATGATTTCCTCCCCCCTCTTGATTTCCCCTCCCCCTTCTTGATCTTTCCTCTCCTCATGTCCCCCTGGGATAGAGCTGTCCTGAGGCATTTTATTATGAACTATCTATTTCATGGTATTGTTGTCATCTTTACTTGTTGCACTGGATTCCTCCTAACAAGACAGTATCTCTACACAAAGAGAATTGATTTTATTAGGAAGCTGCAGGTAGGTACCCAGGTACCATACGGGTTTCCATTCATTTTTTTTGTTTCCTTTCCTTTGTTACCATGATGATAGAGTACCAAAAAGAAGAAAGTGGTAGAGACTTTGCAAGAAACTAATCATGTCCTACTCAGGAATATTCTTCCCAATCATGTGATCAACCATTTCCTCAGCCCAGATATTGGTGCTTTGGTTAGCAGTACAGCTTTCATATAATTATCATTAGCTGTGTGTGTGTGTGTGTGTGTGTGTGTGTGTGTGTGTGTGTGTGTGTGTGTGTGTGTGTGCGTGTGTGTGTGTGTGTGTGTGTGTGTGTGTGCACGCGTGTGAAATTATTGCTGGTAAAGAAGAATAATGTAAAAGTTATGTGATAATCTGTCCTCTAAAATATCTATAGAGCGTGTAAGTACATGCAACATTCTATTCCTGTAGGATCTGTATTCTAAATACCATCCCGAGGCTGGTGTTATGTTTGCTTCCATTCAAGGGTTTGCAGAGTTCTATAATGAGCAAACAGTGAACCAGCAAGGAATTGAGTGCATGAGATTTCTCAATGAGATCATAGCTGACTTTGACCAGCTCCTAATGGAAGAGAGGTTTCTAAGTATTGAGAAAATCAAAACTATTGGGAGTACATACATGGTAGCTTCTGGAATCAACCAAGAAGTAAGGAATCCAGAAAGAGGGTTGAGGGAGGTGGGAATGGTGAAGGAGGGTGAAGGGGGTGTGGAGGTGGTATATACATGTGTGATAATCAAGTGAATGGAAGCATTAGGTGGGTCCAGGAAATGAGAAAACCTCAATTAAGTATGCGGTCTAGAGAGGAGGGGTCTAGGAATATTTAGTTATTTAACATAGGGAAGGCTGTCAAAGAACTGGAAGCATCTTGAAACACTGGTAGATTTCACCTTTGCACTTCGAAAGAAACTTGACTACGTTAACCAGCAATCCTTCAACAACTTTAACTTGCGAATTGGCATCAGCCATGGATGCGTTGTGGCTGGTGTCATTGGAGCTAAAAAACCACAGTACGACATGTGGGGTGACACTGTAAACCTTGCTAGTCGGATGGAAAGCACAGGAGTGGATGGACGCACTCAGGTTGCTAACTATGGTATTATGATGCCTAAACCATGCTCCATACCTTGATGCCATGCAGGTGATGCAAGAAACCCAGGCACTCCTTGCAACTCGTGGTTACAAGTTTGACTTCAGGGGTATTGTGTCTGTCAAGGGAAAAGGTTCACTCATAACCTACTTTGCTCGGGAAAGTGCATTTAAACCATCTTCCAAAGGGGTCTTCAACAAGCTCCCTTCTGCCACCAAGATTTAATTAGTGTAGACCACATTACATGTATTTACAATAACACATGCAGCTTAGTTAATAATATTTTTTGATTTGGCGATCATTACCATGTCATTACGGGAAAGTGCATAATTTTTTAAACCACACCTTCCAAAGGTGTCTTCAGCAAGGATTTATAGTGTAGACAATAACGCAGCTTAGCTAATAAGTTTTTGATTTGGCGATCATTACCATATCATTATGTATAGTACACGACAAATACCACATCAGACTAGCAAGAGGCTATGGCTCTCATGTCTTGTGCATATTTCAGTTTGATATCCAAAGGTAAATGACTCCATTTTAAGGACAGCTACATCTTTCTCTAGGTCAATAACCCAGAAGCTTTAACCTAGTACATACACTACTCACCTTCCCCACATACAGGACAAAGTGGCATGAATAATACTGTGTGAAAAGATTATCCAAAAAGCTTTTGCATTGACTTAGCTAAAATTCTACTACTACAAAAAATGGATATAGTGCTATCAGGTGGAGATTCTCAGCTAGAAACTCTGAGCACAACTCCAAGAGTACACTGTATACAATATATTATAGTCATTTGTCAATATTTACTTATGTACACAAAATTTGAAGTCTTAGCAGTCAGTGATACTGATTGGATTATGAATTTGTGTGCAGACTAAAACTCTTTGTCTTCATGAGAATTAGTGAGAGGAACTGGTACATTGAGTGGTATACATGCATAAGCAAGCTCACCACGTATGTGTGGATGTTTCCCTCATTACATGGTCATCAACAGCTACACACACACAGAGAAATAAAGATATTTATTGGCAGATTAATTGTCAACAACTCATTAATATTAATAGAATGACATATAAGGGTATGGACTATGAATACTTTATAGTGAGTCCTGGATAACTGAATGTACATGTGGATAAAAATAGGTTATAGCACAGTGATGAAGCTCAAATCTGAGCTGAGAACAAGATAAAAACAATAAATGTGCAGGAGAAGAACACTGTATAAAAATAAATATAAGATATAAAATGTAAAAATCATGAGTCTATGGAATGGAGCTACATGCGACAATAAAACAACCAACTTGGGAATCCAGTGATGTGTGTCCTGCAGATCATTGCATTCACATTAGTATAGGCAATGTAAGTTTCCCACTAGTTACAAGGAATATACAGATAATATGGTACTCTGTCCTTCAGAGGGACATACCCACCTATTCTAGGACCACCTACTCTAGGAGTAAAGTTATATTAGATATGGTATGTCATTGTACTCTATACATTATAGAGATGGTCCCTAAGAAGTATAAATATGCTATAGATTGGGGGCAGGTCAAATGTCCTTTATATGTCAAGAGAATACTTAATTTTGGTCTAACTGGGTATTAGGGGGTGTGATGGATATTAGTGGGATTGTCACTTACCCATTAATTTTCTATTCTGGTCAAAACTTTTCTTCTGCAACTTTGACAATACCATCTTCACCATCTTCACCTCCACCTCTTCCTCCTCTACTATCACCACTTTTACTCTTATCAACTTTCCCCAAATTTCCACTGGCAACATAAGCCACAACTGCTACTATGATGGCAATGCCAATGACACCAAGAATACCTAAGATGATCCCAATAATACAGCCAGTTCCACATCCACCACCGCCCTTAGAAGATGCGGACAGCATTTCTGTGTGGTATAGCACAATAACATTATCAATCCTGTGGTTAGTTAATGGTTTCTCTTCAGCTATGGTTGGTTGAAGAGCCATGTCACAGGTTCACACTAAACTAGACACTGTTCTTACCAGTAAATACCTATAAATCATTCCTTATGTATACCATGCAGAGAGGGTAGACTCTTATCCCCTATTTCCTATGGAGATATCAGAGATATCCCCTTATGTATACCATGCAGAGAGGGTAGACTCTTATCCCCTATTTCCTATGGAGATATCAGAGATATCCCCTTATGTATACCATGCAGAGAGGGTAGACTCTTATCCCCTATTTCCTATGGAGATATCAGAGATATCCCCTTATGTATACCATGCAGAGTATCATATGGACATATCTATATGGAGTTAGGATACAAATAGACTACAGAATGTGAGAGTTAGTTTATTCTGTGGTATTGATGCTGAAGTGACTATAGAAAAAGCACACATAGTTTGCAAGGAATTCCACTATCAGGATTTCTAAAAAGAAGCAATGCTTGTGAGAAAAGAACACTACATAGCTAATCATGTTGTCTATAGTTAAACTTTTAATGGCCAAGAAGACACACAACTCTGTGTCTAAGGCTCTCCTCAGTTAACTAAAGAATGGCCTAGGTACATGTAATGGATAAACATCTAGACACTGATGTACCATTCTGACTCACCACATGTAGGGCTTTCATCAGACCAGGTCCCATCATCCCGACAAGTTCTTGTACTAGTTCCAGTCAACACAAAACCATCATCGCATGTGTAGGTAGCTATAGAACTAAAGGTAATCTCTCCCACTGAGACCTGTCCATTCTCAGGATCCAAGATAACACCATCAGTGGGACAAGTAATTACTGGAGAATGAAAGGGGGAGGGGCACAGCATCAAGAACTGGTATTCATAACTATATAATGTGATTGTTTTGAAATGATATAGAGCATGCAGAGAAAAACAGAAAAAAATTCAATCATCATTTAAAATATAATTAACATACTAAACCTATATCGCCTGTAACTCAACTAGCAGGCTAAGATAACCACAAGCATACAGTAAGAGTTTCATGGCATGCAAATAAAAGAAAAACTCCCAGCACATCCAGTGGAGGGGGGAAACAAAATTTTAATCAGAGCATCAACTGAGGAACTGAGTCTAGCTAGCTGAGTAGTCACAGACTCCGACTCTTCCTGTAATATCAGCCCTCCTGGTCCTGGTAGTCCAAGACATAAGTTGAATAAATAGATAGCAAGTCCTAATCTGAGTGGTGCTATATTATATAGTGATGAGACTGAATCATATGGATGACAGTATTGATGTAACTAGAAGTGATAATTATGACTTCTACTTGCCCAAAGAAAGCATATTAGCCTTCTTGCATTTGGTGAGGAGTTCTTTGGGGAGTGTTAAAGCAGCAAGGACCATTAATATTAAACTTGATAGTACACTATTGTTTCTTCTGGCTCTCTGATCTCATCTTCCTGAGCCCTTTGAACAGCTGTGTCCAGGAGGGATCAAAATGAGCAGGTCTTGGTTTCTTAGCTTTCTTAAGAGGGGTTGGAGTAGGCCCGACTCCGCCATGATGAACACTTGAACAGTGGCAAAAACTCTCAAGGAAAGAACTAAAGCTATGACTCACTTAATGGCATGCAGCTAGTTTATGATGTATCTAGTGTGCATATTTAACATGCACTGGATAATAAAAATTGGCTGCTGAATCTAGATTCCATATAGTTCATAGGTCAGAGGGTAATTAAGGTCAATAATAATTTATTTTATTAGGGTCAATTTCAGTGACTGTGCTGATTCCACTGCTGATTGTGGCAGTTGGAACCTATGTGACTTTATTGAGCAAAAAAAAAAAAAAAAAAAAGCCTGGGAGGTTGGCAGGTTCTGCAGTAACTAAAGGATAGCCCAGTATATAATAGGTAAATGTAATGGATAGAACCTGATGTCACTGATGTATCACTATGACTCACCACATATAGGCTTGTCACCAGACCAGGTTCCGTCAGCCTGACAAGTCCTTGTACTATCTCCATTAAACACGTAACCATCATTACAAGTGTAGGTAGCTACAGAACCCAAGGTAATCTCTCCCACTGAGACGTCTCCATTCTCAGGAGCAGAGATAACACCATCAGTGGGACAAGTAATTACTGGAGAATGAAAGGGGGAGGGGCATAGCATCAAGAGCTGGTATTCACAGATCCATAATTATTCATTCCAAATAACCCGTACAGGTTGTAACAACTCACATACATGAGGGCATGTAGGCTGTTAACTATAACTAAGACACTCAGTCACATCATGTAATGGTAGCATCTAGACACTGATGCACCACTCTTGACTCACCACATGTAGGGTTGTCACCAGACCAGGTTCTATCAGCCTGACAAGTCCTTGTACTAGTTCCAGTCAACACGAAACCATCATTACACGTGTAGGTAGCTACAGAACCCAAGGTAATCTCTCCCACTGAGACCTGTCCATTCTCAGGAACCGTGATAACACCATCAGTGGGACAAGTAATTACTGGGGAATGAAAGGGGGAGGGGTACAGCATCAAGAACTGGTATTCATAACTCCATAATTATAATGTGATGTTTTGAAATGATATAGAGAAGAGCATGAAGAGAAAAACAGAAGAAAAAAAAATTCAATACAGGACTGGATCCAGGGGAGGGGGTTAGGGGTCAGGACTGGATCCAGGGGAGGAAGGGGTCAAATAAACCTAAGGTTTGCCAAATGCAATGATTATTCTTGGATATGATTGTGGGTGTGGTTGTCCTAAAACCCCTACTTCCTGGATCAGGTCCTGCAATATCATTTCAAATAACCTATGTAGGCTCCAACCACTCTCACATGCAACACATCAGGCTGCAACTTAAACCTTAGCATACACACATGTACAATATATGTATTGCTTGCTATATTAAAGGATAAGAGGTTGAAACCAAAACCACAACTTCTCCCGTGAAGAGTATTAGCTATAGATAGCAAGTACTAATTTGAGTGATGGAGACTGAATCACATGATGACAGTATTGATTTCATACAGTAAATTGAAACTGGGAGGTTGGCAGGTCTACAGAAGCACATGTAATGAACATGGTAGGTACTAGCATCTAGACACTGAAGTACTACTCTGACTCACCACATGTAGGGTTGTCACCAGACCAGGTTCCATCAGCCTGACAAGTCCTTGTACTAGTTCCAGTCAACCCGAAACTATCATCACATGTGTAGGTAGCTACAGAACCCAAGGTAATCTCTCCCACTGAGACCTCTCCATTCTCAGGATCCGAGATAACACCATCAGTGGGACAAGTAATTACTGGAGAATGAAAGGGAGAGCATCAAGCCCTAACTTTGTAATTTAAAGTATGCAGCTGAAATTCAACACCATTCCAAATAACCCATACAGGTGGCAACTGCTCATATACACACAACCAAGGCTGTAATCTAGCTAATATGCTAAGACATTCAGTCACATAAAAGCATGTATTAACATGCTATGTTATTTGGGAAGGAACTATGAAGAGCTTCACATTTATATAGACTACAGGCACCCTGGGAGGGATGGGGAAAGCAGAGCCTCTAACCACATGGATTCCATATTTTTACCTATAATTATGGAATAGAGAAATTAATTCAGAAGGGGAATGAACTAGCTAGCTGTGAAATAACATTTGTCCATAGGCTTAAAGAGTTGTCCAAACAGGACATATTCCTCCAATCAGGTGATAAAAACAATGAGTTGTCAGTTAATTCAAGATGTTTGTTTACTGGTGCATGTGGTAAAACTAGCTAGCTACTGAATTTGCTATTAAAATACAAGAAGTAAAATATTCACTTCTGTTTCTGGGAAAGCATCAACTAAAGTCCACTTGTATTCACTTGAATACTAGAAAATATGCAGGGAACCAAAAACTACAAACGCTACTAACATACTTCTGATCATAAGGGTATTCACCATCCCAGTACAAATTAAGTTAAAGCTGTATCTCCACAATGAGGTACACAGCTTGCCATATATTAACCACATGCAACTCAGACAATATCTAGCCAGATGGGTACACAACTAAAACCACATTTCTTATGTTGGCTAATCTCCAGCTTCTATAGGGATCAACTATAGCACATGGCTGACACTCTCCCTGTTATACAGCAGTCCACTTGGTAGTTCAAAGTTGATTTGTGAGAGGAGCTGGAAGCACGTGAGTCCCTGAGTCTGACTTCATACTACTCCTTGGAGTCAGTAAAGGGTCTGCAGTGTGCTTACCCCGAAATCTTGATGAGGTCAAAGTTATCTCATTATAAAGCTATGCATAACATTATCTAGTTGCTACCACCCAAGTTGAAGAAAGCCACTTTGAGACTGCAGATAACATTGCTAATTAATTCAAGTGCTATGTGAGGGGAGGGGGAGACTGCCTGTCTAGCATATCCTTTACAGTTCATACAGCAAATTAAAACTGGGAGGTTGGCAGGTCTGCAGTTAACTAAAGGATAACCTAGTATATAGGTACATGTAATGAACATACATATGCTGATGCATCACTCTAACTCACCACATGTAGGGCTGTCACCAGACCAGGTTCCATCAGCCTGACAAGTCCTTGTACTACTTCCAGTCAACACGAAACTATCATTACATGAGTAGGTAGCTACAGAACCCAAGGTAATCTCTCCCACTGAGACCTGTCCATTCTCAGGAGCAGAGATAACACCATCAGTGGGACAAGTAATTACTGGAGAATGAAAGGGGGAGGGGTACAGCATCAAGAACTGGCATTCATAACTCCATAATTATTGTTCTTAGAATCAATCAAACTGTGGCTATAAAATTGTATGAAGGTGAAGTTCAACTGTTTGGCCAGATTTCCTCTACGTGTTCCAGACAAGTAAAATTTTAGCTTTAATCATGTTCATGAGTGGGTGTGGTTACCTTTCCCTCTCTGCACATGCTCACTTTGATGAGCTCCTTCTCAATCATCTCTGAAGGTAAACCTTGCTAAGTTTGAGAGGACTGCTGGTTTGATTTTTTTAAACCTTTCCCCAGCAGCTCCAGCGTGAGTAACCACTATGTCTTCTCTAATGATGGTGTCCTCCCTGGCCTCCGCTTCATGCAGGGACATAAGGAAGCCCACAGCATCCAAGCTTGACAAATGTCTGGATTTTTTGGCTATGGCTTTGGTGAAACCAGTGACTTCCTGTTTCATGAAGAAGTAGGAAATGAACCACAATTCATGGTATAACTTCATCATCATGAAGTCATCCAAATGTGGGGGTCTTGGTTGCTGTCACTCTGGGAAAGTGGTTCTGTGTGCTTTTTCTTCTTGTCATTGGACACACTTTATGTGTATTAACCTGGAGGAATTTCCTGGTCTTCTCCTCCGAGACCTCTAAGAGGTCACTTCCCTCTTCCTCATCCAAGTCAGGGAGGAGATCTCCTTATTGTAGTCCATTACCTCCTCACCTCCCCCATTTGTTTACTCTAATTTATGCCAGTGAGTGGGCTTTCCCCTAGCCCTAGTGACTGGGCTCCTAGAGCATCCACTCTGTCTATCTCTAGAGCTCCTAATTTCCACTGGGGGTATCCGTTCCTGGAGCATCCACTCCCATGGTGTCTGTTCCCAGCTCTCTGCAATGCCCTGAGCTCTGTTTGCCACTCTGGGCAGTGCACTTGTGGTCATGGTCTTCTCTCCAGTAGCCATTTAACAGCTAAGAAAAAGGCTAACAATGAGTATGCACAAAGAAGGGTTTTATAACTACGCCCAGAGGCATGATCCAATGAATATGATTAAAGCTAAAAAGTTGTCTTGAACAGGAAATCTGGCCAGACACTATTGATATCTGAGACTGAGCCTTCTGAAATATAATTGAGCATGCAGACAAAATTCAATCATCATTATCAAATAACTTATTAACCTGTAGGCTGCATCTAGACACTGATGCACCACTCTGACTCACCACATGTAGGGTTGTCATCAGACCAGGTTCCATCAGCCTGACAAGTCCTTGTACTAGTTCCAGTCAACACGAAACCATCATTACACGTGTAGGTAGCTACAGAACCCAAGGTAATCTCTCCCACTGAGACCTGTCCATTCTCAGGAACTGTGATAACACCATCAGTGGGACAAGTAATTACTGGGGAATGAAAGGGGGAGGGGTACAGCATCAAGAACTGGTATTCATAACTCCATAATTATAATGTGATGGTTCTGAGAGCATGCAGAGAAAATTCAACCTCATTCCAAATAACCTATATTATATAGAGTGCAACAACTCACGTACATGTAGGCTACAACTCAACCAGCAAGCTCACATAAAAGCATGTATTAACATTTGGGAAGGATCTATGGAGAATTCCTGATCAAAACTAAAACCTCAACATCCTGTTGGGGAGGAGAGAAAATTTAATCAGCATCAACTGAGTCCAGCTAGCTGAGTAGTCATGGACTCTGGGTAGCCTCATTCCCAGGCCCTCTGCTTGCCTCCCATAAAATAATGCTGGACTGAAAAAAATGCAAAGTTAAGTGAGCAGAGGGCCTGGTAAAACTAATCACGTGAGGGTAGAAAGGAGGTAGAAATGACTTAATTGGAGCGTGGGCATACTCAAGGAAGAACAATGACCTGCCCACGCAATCATGGCACTGTCCAGAAACTAGACAGAGCTGCGTTTCCTATCTTACCTCCGGGCAGGCTACAGGGATATTGGTAGAAAAGATTTCTATAACTTACTTAACTATGAATTTATGCTAGGCCTAGCTAGCTAACTATTACATAACATGATAGAGGTTAGAGATCTGCATCTACTATCTTACCTGCACTGTGCAGAGTTGCAGTACTACAGGGATTTTGACTAGCTAACTACAAATTACAGCTAGCCTAGCTGACTACTTACAGTAGATAGTGAACTAGCTATGTAGTAGCCTTAATATCGAGGATCGATGTGTGGGTGTTCTGTGACGTCCCATGACTTTCATAGAACTCCGCCCCCACATGCAATATTAGCGACTTTGCTCACGTGATAAGTTTTACCAGGCCTTCTGCTACCTTAACTATGTTTTTTCCCCTCCCGAGCGGAAGGCCTGGGGACAAGGCTAGACTCTGGGTGCTTCTATGATTACAGCAAATTAAAACTATAAAGTTGACAGCTGTCTGCAGTTAACTAAAGTATGAACTGGTATATAGGTGTACATGGAATGGATATAGGTAACATCTAGACATGCTGATGTACCACTCTGACTCACCACACGTAGGGTTGTCACCAGACCAGGTTCCATCAGCCTGACAAGTTCTTGTACTAGTTCCAGTCAACATAAAACTATCATTACATGAGTAGGTAGCTACAGAACCCAAGGTAATCTCTCCCACTGAGACCTGTCCATTCTCAGGAGCAGAGATAACACCATCAGTGGGACAAGTAATTACTGGAGAATGAAAGAGGGAGGGTTCAGCATCAAGAACTGGTATTCATAACTCCATAATTATAATGTGATTGTTCTGAGAGCATGCAGAGAAAATTCAACCTCATTCCAAATAACCTATATTATATAGAGTGCAACAACTCACATACATGTAGGCTACAACTTAACCAGCAAGCTATAACTAGCAGGCTAAGACACTCAGCCACATAACAGCATGTATTAACATTTGGGAAGGATCTATGGAGAATTTCTGATCAAAACTAAAACCTCAACTTCTCCTTAACATCCTGGTGGGGAGGAGAGAAAATTTAATCTAGCTAGCTATATAGCTGAGTAGTGGACGTTGACTCTTCCTGTTATCGGCCCCGCCCTGCCTCCCTCACAAATTGAAGAAACCAAATAGCAAGTCCTAATCTGATGGTGTTAGTGAAGAGACGGAAGCTAGCTAATTAATTCAAGTGATTACAACTATAAGGTTGGCAGCTGTCTTCGGTTAACTAAAGTATGAACTGGTATGTAGGTACACGTAATGGATGTAAGTAACATCTAGACATGATGATGCACTACTCTGACTCACCACATGTAGGGTTGTCACCAGACCAGGTTCCATCAGCCTGACAAGTCCTTGTACTAGTTCCAGTCAACACGAAACTATCATTACATGAGTAGGTAGCTACAGAACCCAAGGTAATCTCTCCCACTGAGACCTGTCCATTCTCAGGATCCGAGATAACACCATCAGTGGGACAAGTAATTACTGGAGAATGAAAGGGGGAGGGGCACAGCATCAAGAACTGGTATTCACAGCTCCATAATTATAATCTATAGCATCATTCCAAATAACCCGTACAGGTTGCAACAACTCGCATACATGAGGGCATGTAACTTAACCAGCAGAGGCTATAGATCTAGACACTCTATCACATAAAGCATGTATTAACAAGCTATGCTATTTAGGAGGGCTCTATGAAGAGTTTACGACCAAAACAAAGTATCCTGGGGGAGGGGGGACAAAATTTAACATAACATCAACTGAGTCTAACTAGCTGAGTAGTCATGGACTCTGGGTGTAAATTTCCTTACAGTATTCATTATGGTATATTATACAGTGAATATTACAGGTATGTATATTACAGATGTAATAGTAATGGTGTAATTTAAACATAGAAGTACGCTGGACTCTGATTCTTGGCTCCCCTGGCAGTCCTAGACACAAACTACAGATAGCAAGTACTATTCTGAGCGGGTGCTAATCAGTGAGAATCACATGATGAGGGTATTAATGTAACTGTAAAATTCATGCAACAAATTAAAACTGGGAGATTTGGCAGGTCTGCAGTTAACTAAAGGATAACCTAGTATATAGGTACATGTAATGAATATATAGATAGCATCTAGACATGCTGATGTACCACTCTGACTCACCACATGTAGGGCTGTCACCAGACCAGGTTCCATCAGCCTGACAAGTCCTTGTACTATTTCCAGTCAACACATAACCATCATCACACATATAGGTAGCTATAGAACCCAAGGTAATCACTCCCACTGAGACCTGTCCATTTTCAAGAGCGGAGATAACACCATCAGTGGGACAAGTAATTACTGGAGAATGAAAGGGAGAGGGTACAGCATCAAGAACTGATATTCACAGCTCCATGATTGTTCTAGCTGAAATAATATAGAGCATGCAGAGAAAATTTAACCCCATTCCAAATAACGCAACCTATATTATATAGAGTGCAACTACTCACATACATGATGTAGGCTACAACTTAACCAGCAAGCTATAACTAGCAGGCTAAGACACTCAGTCACATAACAGCATGTACTAACATTTGGGAAGGATCTATGGAGAATTTCTGATCAAAACTAAAACCTCAACTTCTCCTTAACATCCTGGTGGGGAGGAGAGAAAATTTAATCAGAGCATCAACTGAGTTTAGCTAGTCATGGACTTTGATGCTTCCTGTTATGCCCTCCCATCACAAGTTAAAGAAGCAAGTCCTAATCTGAGTGACGAGACTGAATCACATGATGACAATATTGGCTAATTAATTCAAGTGATTCTATTGATTACAGCAAATTAAAACTGGGAGCTGTCTGCAGTTGACTAAAGAATGAACTGGTATATAGGTACATGTAATGGATATGTTAGACACTGATGTACCACTCTGACTCACCACATGTAGGGTCGTCACCAGACCAGGTTCCATCAGCCTGACAAGTCCTTGTACTAGTTCCAGTCAACATGAAGCTATCATTACATGAGTAGGTAACTACAGAACCCAAGGTAATCTCTCCCACTGAGACGTCTCCATTCTCAGGATCCGAGATAACACCATCAGTGGGACAAGTAATTACTGGGGAATGAAAGGGGGAGGGGCACAGCATCAAGAACTGGTATTCATAATTCCATAATTATAATTAATAGCATCATAAGGGGGAGGGGCACAGCTGATATTCATAACTCCATAACATTCCAAATAACCCGTACAGGTTGCAACAACTCACATACATGCAAGCATGTAACTTAACCAGTAGACTATAACTATAAAACCAAGACACTCAGTCACATAAAAGCACGTATTAACATGCTATGCTATTTGGGAGGGCTCTATGAAGAGTTTACGACCAAAACAAAGCATCCTGGGGGAGGGAGGAACAAAATTTAATCATGAGTCTAGCTAGCTGAGTAGTCGTGGACTCTGGCTCTTCGGTTCCCCTGCTGATAGTCCAAGACACAAACCAAAATATTCTAGATAGCAAGTACTAATCTGAATCAGTGAGAATCACATGATGAGAGTATTGATGTAACTGTAATAGATATTGAATTCATGCAACTGGGAGGTTGGCAGGTCTGCAGTTAATTAAAGGATAACCTAGTATATAGGTACATGTAATCTAGACATGCTGATGCACCACTCTAACTCACCACATGTAGGGTTGTCATCAGACCAGGTTCTATCAGCCTGACAAGTCCTTGTACTACTTCCAGTCAACACAAAACTATCGTTACATGAGTAGGTAGCTACAGAACCCAAGGTAATCTCTCCCACTGAGACCTCTCCATTCTCAGGATCCGAGATAACACCATCAGTGGGACAAGTAATTACTGGAGAATGAAAGGGGGAGGGGCACAGCATCACATCATTATAATTGTTAATTATTAGCATGCAGAGAAAAAAATACAAAATTCAATCATCATTTCAAATAACCTACCTATGTAGGCTCCAACCACATGCAACACATGCAACACATGCAGGTTGCAACTTAACTAACTGGCACTTGCATACACACATATTGATCTTTGAAGAGTGTCATAGTATAGTTTTAGGAGTGAGGGGTAAATTAGAACATCAACTGAGGAACTGAGCCTAGCTAGCTGAGTAGTCACAGACTCGTGTTATATCAGCCCTCCTGGTCCTGTAGTCCAAGACACAAGTTGAAGAAGGCAAGTTGTATTATAAAGTAGTAGTGTTAGCTAATGATGAGACTGAATCACATACAGCATATTAAAATTGTGAGGTTGGCAGGTCTGCAATTAACTTAGTATATAGGTATATGTAATGAATATGTAGGAAGCATCTAGACACTGATACAGCACCACTCTGACTCACCACATGTAGGATTGTCATCAGACCAGGTTTCATCAGCCTGACAAATCCTTGTACTATTTCCAATTAACACGAAACCATCATTACATGAGTAGGTAGCTACAGAACCAAAGGTAAAGTCTCCCACTGAGACCTGTCCATTCTCAGGAACAGTGATAACACCATCAGTGGGACAAGAAATTACTGGAGAATGAAAGGGGGAGGGGCACAGCATCAAGAACTGGTATTCATAACTCCATAATTATTATGTGATTGTTCTGAAATAATATAGAACATGCAGATACAAAATTCAATCATCATTCCAAATAACCTATAGAAGCTCCAACCACTCATCGTGCATAGTTAAGTTGCTGCATGCATGGGTTGCATGTATGAGTGTGACTGGTTTAGCCTGCTAGTTAAGTTACAATCTGTATGGTGTAAGAGTGGTTGCAGCATCCATGAGTATAAAACAACTCTGCAAACCATGAAAAATTTAATGAGTGATCTAGACTTTAAGGTACATAACGAAAAACATGTTTCTCTTTGTTATTAATGATAGAAACTCAAACTACATACCCACCAAATGCAAATAGACTTAGCCAACCACTCACATACATGCATGTTCATGCAGGTTGCAACTGAACGAGCAGGCTAAGCCAACTACTTACATAACTAAAAGAAGTGTCACAGTACACAACATCAGGTCAACTCAGCATAATATAATTCACAGGACTAACTTTGACAAGTAATGGCTGGTGTACTCCACCCATCAGTCATCCCACATGTTCTGACGGTATTACTGGGATCTTGTAGCATGTAGCCTTCATCACAACTGTGAGTAGCAGTACTGCCAACCCGGAATCTTTCTGAGTAAATAACATCTCCATTAGGAACAGTCAGAGATCCACAGCCTATATGTAGTGTGTGTGTGTGACCACAGACAGTTATTTCCTGGTCATGCACCAAGATAATGATAGTATATAGTATGTACATTTTAAATGCAGAGAAAAGTAGCTGATGTCATATTATAAACAAGTAATTTCATATGTAGCTAATCCAGCATCAATAGAGATTATTATATTAAAATCTCCATGATTAACAGGGTATGCAATATTCATACTCACCACAGTCGTATGTTTCAGTATCCCCAATCAATGGAGGGGGACAAGTGATGTAGCATTCATCATTGAGATACCAATTGCAACATAGATTAGGAGCATCATTACCAATACATCTCATCTGACCTTCATTGCAGTTAACACACCCTGAAGTGATAAAAATAATTATTATGCCATAATATAATACTTGGTGTTAGCATACCTCCACAGAAGGTAGCTGGATCATTGCCGTCATTTCCAAGAGCTCCTGTAGCAGGGTCAATACATGCCCCACACTCTGTGTCAATAGCAGTCATAAAATTGGCAGCCATTAAATTGGTAGCAACAATGTCAACACGTGTGTTACCACTACTAGTTATGACAAGTCCAGTGGCAGATAGGAACATATCAGTATCTCTACACTGAGCCTGAAACTGACTGGTAACAGTTAGCACCATAGGATTATCAGCATCATAACCAGGACAGCCTGGACCCATGCATTCATATTCTACCAAGACAGAAGTCTCCCCAACGGTGTTTTTCAATCTCCCTGCAACCTCACAAACGACATTATGTCTTAGAATCCGCACCATAGGTGCATCACTCCCATCAGCAACTCTAAATGCTGCAGGCACTAGCCCATCAGTACTTAGAGAAATCGTACTGCCTAAATCAGCTTCTCCTACAGGAGGACAGCTACCGACCGAGCCCCTCATGGCAGTCCGCTGTGAATATATACTACTAGTAGCCGACAGAACGAGTAGTAAGAGATAGGAGAATCCAGCCATATTATTGATAATAATAATAATTTACTTGGAGCTTGTGGCGGATGTATATAGTCAATGACAGATGTGGGCGGTCGGGGTCAGGGTAGGTCCGTGCAGTAGTAGTATGGTGGAGGAGGACCTCCAAGTTGCAAGCTTTTTTTTTGCAAAAACAGGTATATCCTCGGACCACGCCTGTTTCTACGCCCGCATGTAAGTATTATAATATGGGCGTCGCAAGGACACACCTTCAGAATGTTTTATATAGCACAGCAGTGACAGCAGTGACCATATTTATTTGATAGCCATTCATGCATTGCAGGTTTGTCATATTGATCATCTTAATATGACTTTACTCATGTACAGATCATCTATTACTTCCATTGAAGCATGAATGCTTCTTCACATTACGTCATTTTCACATGGCTAGCTATCTACATTATTGTGCAATCCATTTCCAAATAGCTATGGGTTATGGTACTAATCTGGACTGTTCACTTGCTAACACAACAGATTTAGATTCCTGACACAAACACTGTTGGCAAAATAGCTGCAGCATCAGCATAATAATATTATTAATATTATATGAGTTAATTGAACATAGCTAATAAATTATGAACCCAGGAGTACATGATCATCCTCTACAAATTAGCTGTGTAGTTATACTACACAATTATCATTTACTCAAATGCCTCCAGCTATTTGTAATAGATGACAGTTAGTGAAATACATGTAGATCCAAAGCCAGTATGTGTGGTTTTTAAAACGCTTCTTTCATTATATGCAACACAGAAAGATGAATTGTCCACAACTTCATTAGTATTCATAGTTCAGGTAGCTAAGTATGACATGTATAGCTAAGGCCTGGATTATGAATACTTTATAGTGAAGTCCTGGATAACTGAATGTACATGTAAATTGTGGTGAGGAATCAAAGGTGAGAAACAACTAATGTGGAAGAGAAGAACAAAATAGTGTATAAAATGTAACTATTAAAATCATAATAAGAGTCTATGGAGCTACAGGTGACAATAAAACATCCAACTTGGTAATCCAGTATGTGTGTCCTGCAGATCATTGCATTCACATTAGTATAGGCAATGTAAGTTTCCCACTGGTTACAAAGAATACCGTATTTGCTGAAATTTTCATCGTTTTAATTTCGGATGTCACTTTTATTACGAAATTTAAAAGGTTGAATAATTGTGTTAATGAAAATTTTCCTAATTGGAGATTCAGCTGCCGGCAAAAAAAAACTCCTTTAAGTACAAAAGGTTAGCCAGTAAGCTCTACACCTACTGCTATAGCTAAACAAGAGCTATTCAGGTAGCCTATTGAGCTAGCTATTGGTATTTTACCTCTATTCAGGTGTAGTCCTAGTTGCAGTTTTAAATTTCGTTATGGTGAGGCTCTTTCAAAATTAAAACAACACAAAAATTTGAAAAATGAATTATTAAATAAACGAAATTTTCAGCAAATACGGTATACTGTATACTGAGATAACATATGGTCCTCTGCCCCTCAGAGGGACATACCCACCTACTCGGGGAATAAAATCACAATAGGTATAATATTAATGGTGCTGTTCTGTAGTGTGTCATTGTACTCTATACATCGTAGAGATTGTCCCTATGAAGTATCAGGTCAAATGTCCTTTGTATGGAGGTTATCCAAGAGAATACTTTACTTTTGTGGAAGGTGGGTGGGGATAAGGAAGTCACTTACCTATTTTATCCTTTAAACTTTTTGTAGCAAACATAAGTCACAACTACTCCTATGATGGCTAGGATGATGAAAACAAGAATACCTACGATGATCCCAATAATACAGCCAGTTCCACATCCACCACTGTCATCAGTAGATGCAGATGATGCTTCTGTGTGGTATAGCATAATATTATCACACAGTCTATAGTCTATCCTCTCTGCATGGTATCCATAACTTCCACATGGATATCTCCTAGGGGATAGGGGATAAGAGTCTACCCTCTCTGTATGGCATCCATAAGGGGATAATCCCATACTGGATATCTCCATAAGGGATAATAGTCTACCCTCTTTGCTATAAAGGGAAATATTTGTTTGCTGGGAAGAACAGTGTCTAAACATACTTTTATAGTGTAAACCTGTGACATGATTTTCAACCAACCACAGCTGAAGCATTTCTCATATTGAAAGACAGAATTTTCAATTAGCTAAGAATTGATTATTTCATGTTTCATTCTGTACTCTATACACTGAAGTGACTATATAAAGGAGTGCTCAATCTAGTATGAAGCACCCAAGGTTTACAAGGGATTCCACACACAGGACTTCTAAACAGAAGCAGTACTTGTGAGGAAAGAACACTACATCATCATGTGGCTACAGAATTATTATTAAATATGTTTTCTTTTAATGGTCAAGAACACACAAGATTCTGTATAAGCTAGTGGTTCTATAGGTACGTGTGATGTTCACATAAGTAGGTAACATCTAGACACTGATGTACCACTCTGACTCACCACATGTAGGGTTGTCACCAGACCAGGTTCCATCAGCCTGACAAGTTCTTGTATCAGTTCCAGTCAACATAAAACTATCATTACACATGTAGGTAGCTACAGAACCAAAGGTAGTTTCTCCCACTGAGACCTGTCCATTCTCAGGAGCTGAGATAACACCATCAGTGGGACAAGTAATTACTGGGAAATGAAGGCAGCATCAAGAACTGGTATTCACAGCTCCATAATTATAATGTGATTGATAATATAGAGCATGCAGAGAAAAACATACAAAATTCAATCATCATTCCAAATAAGCTAGCTACATGAGCACATGTGCTGCAACCTAACTGGCAGGCTAAGCCAAACACTCAATGCAATCCAAGCATACATTAATACACTAAGTTATTTGGGCATGAAGAGTTCATATAGGTCATGCTGCAACTTCAACACAGCATACATACAAACTAACTTTGACAAGTAAAGTCTGATGCATTCCACCCAGTCACCTCACACATTCTGACGGTATTATTGGGGTCTTGTGGTTGGTAGCCTTCATCACAGCTGTAAGTAGCAATACTGCCAATCTGGGATCTATTCGTGAATGTAACACTTCCATTAGGAACAGTCAGACTTCCACAGCCTATATGTGAGTGTGTGACCACAGACAGTGTGTGGTTATGAAGATATTGAATGAAAAGTGAAATATGAGTATACTATCATTCATAAATTCTTTTTAATCACAAGGTATGGTTTGTATAATTTGAATGCAAAGAACATGTTATAGTAATAGATATTTCATAATGTGAGCATCAACAAAGATTTATGCCAGCATAATATGCTTGATGTCTTACAGTGTGAATAAATATCCTTTATTATTATAGACCCTTCACCTATCATATTCAGTGTTGCCAGGTTCATAGATTTATCCACAATCTGTTGGAGCAGATAATTGTCTATGGATGGATCAAGGCCAAAAGTAGAGTTCTGTGGATTTTTCTGCTTATTGCTAAATGAAATTTCTCTTTAATTGATTAGCAATGTTCAATGCAAGTAGTAGTCTTCCAGCTCTATCTGGGGGCAAAAGTGGGGATATGAATCTTTGACCACACAATCATCAGGTCCTTGTTTACTCTGTGGATTTTTTAGACAGCAACCTGACAACACTGCATATTGCTTGGAAAGGAAAAAAATTCCCTTCCCCCCTCCCACCCCATGATTACAGGGTATGTAGTATTCATACTCACCACAGTCGTATGTTTCAGTATCCCCAATCAATGGAGGGGGACAAGTGATGTAGCATTCATCATTGAGATACCAATTGCAACATAGATTAGGAGCATCATTACCAATACATCTCATCTGACCTTCATTGCAGTTAACACACCCTGAAGTGATAAAAATAATTATTATGCCATAATATAATACTTGGTGTTAGCATACCTCCACAGAAGGTAATTCCATCATTATTTTCATTGGCAGGACTTCCCGAAGTGGGGTCAACACATGCCCCACATTCTCTATCAATGGCAGTTGTAAAATTGGCATCAACATTGTCAACACGTGTGCTACCACCACCACCAGATACGACCTGTCCAGAGTTAGATAGGAGGAACATGTCAGTATTACGACACTGAACCTGAAACTGGCTGATAACAGTTACTGCCATTGAAGGGTTATTAGTATCGTGACCAGGACAACCTGGACCCAAGCATTCATATTCTACCAATACAGAAGTCTCCCCAACCGTGTTTTTCAATCTCCCTGCAACCTCACAAACAACATTATGTCTTAGAATCCGCACCATAGGTGGTGTAGTCCCATCAGCACCTCTATATGCCGCAGCCACTAGCCCATCAGTACTCAGAGAAGTCGTATTGCCTAAATCAGCTTCTTCTAGAGGAGGACAGCTACCGACCGAACCCCTCAGGGCAGTCTGTTGTGAATGTATTCCGGTAGTTACTAACAAGATTAACAGTAAGACGTAGAACCCGGCCATAACTATTAATTCTTAGCTGGGGGCGGATCTCAAAACAATTATTGCGCAATAAAGCCCTGGGTCCATACTGGGTGGGGCTCATGTCCAATGTGTGCTGACCTCTGTTATGCTGGTATAATACAATTCACTCTTGGAGCTTGACAACCTAGCTACAAATTTAGAGCAAAGTATGAGGGTGGCTCCTGTGAGCCCCTGCCTACAGGCCCAGAGTTGCCAAAGTCTTTTGAGGAAAAATTCTAAACTAAATTAAGAAATCCAAATATTTGTTGTAATTAAAATCTGAAAAAAAATCTGAGTTAGCTAGCTAGTGACTATAAAATTATCAAATAAATGTTAGCTAGGATGTAGGTTCTTTAGTAATAGCATTTACACATTTTTTCAATAGTTCTTAAAATCTTAACATGACTCCTCAATATTTATTTGCAAAATTAGGAGACTTGTTAAAGTTAAGATTCTGGGAGCTTCTTGTAAAGCTGCTATTATCAGAACTAGGACCATCCATTGATTCTAGCCTGGCCATGTAGCTCAAGATTCCATTCATTGCAAATCACATGATGTTGTCATGTGGTGGATAGTAAAAAAACTGAGTAATTTGTGTTTTGTATAGAAATCTGTCCAAATACAATTGAGAGAGCACAAAAATCTGAGTCTTTTGGAAAATCTGAAACTTTGGCAACCCCAGCAGGCCTGATGCTATTCCGGTTACATGTACTAGACGTGCAAGCTTACATGTGTGTACGTACTAGACTACGTACTTACGTTTGTCCGTATAATTATTGTCCTACGTAATTCATGAGCTAACCGTGTTTCCCAGCTTGAGTAACTTCACACCTAACTCCTAGGCTAGAGCCAGGGGTCAGAGAGCACTCTGATGCTAACTGCAGTGCTGCCAAAATAATTTCTGTAATATCCTAAGTAGTCAACAAATTTTTCTGTACCAAATAGTCCATGAGCCAGACCCCAAAATTTTGGTCATCGTACCATCTGGGGGGACTAAGGCTCATGGTGATTTTTGAGAAGGCATATACCCCTATAGTTGGAAAATGTATGATAGCATTCCTCAGGTGGTAGCTTTTAGGTTTTATCACACGTTTTTGTAACCACACCCACACCCATATCTTCAAAAATTCAGGATTACAATATTTTATAGCCAAATTATTCAAGTCATAGTACTTTAGTTGTAGGTAATATTGAATGTACTCGCACTCTTTGTCAAAGTTGTGGTTATAAGACCACACCCACTGATTAGTACTGATTATCATGGAATGAATAATTCAATGAATAGTACAAAGAAATAGTCTGTCTGCATGTTATCAATAATCTTCTTCATCTTCCTGCTCATACTCATCATGATTTTCATCTTCACTTCCATCATCATTTGTAACTATAGCTTGATTTCCACAGTTGGGTAGCTTACACATGTCAGTACACTTCAGTCCATTTGCCATACACTCACAGGAGGGTAACTGGCACATTCTTGTACAATTGCATGCAAGCAGGTCCAGGATTGCTTGAGATGCTGGCTGTCCATCCATCCAATGTACGACTAACTGTCCACCATCTAAGGTCCATCCTCTGCCCACTGGATTTGGAATCTGGATATCTTGCTCCAGACACCTCCTCCATATTCCTGCTTGATAATTGGCCCTGAGGGCATGCTTCACCAAGCAGTCCCTGCAAGGTGGCAGCTGATGGCTCTCTATTTCCCCCTTCTTTGCACAAAACAGATGATACCTGAGATTGTTGACCTTTGATGTTGGTGCCTTGGGAGGATAGGTAAAAACTTCCAGCTGGTCCATGAGTTCTGGAGAAAGTTCCCATTGCACACCCAACTGCTAAAAAGTGTCTTGATATAGCTTGCTCTTGGTCAATAACTTTAGGGCTTTTGCCTTCCCTTTACCTGCAAAAGCACTGACTGTATCACACCCAGTGTATGCATGCATGCCAATGAGAGCCTTGCATACATCAGTACCAAGAGTGGCAGTGACCTTCTTGATATCCACAAGCCTTTTCCGGGTTTTTGTACCACACCTCTGAAACAGATGGGCGGATATTTTGTCCTGAAATGCCAGAGCCAAGATGAAGACATCTGTGTCCTCTGAACAGATAACAACAGCTTCATACCCTTCCCTGGCAGCATGGGCAGCATGCAGAAGTAGACATTATCTGCTTCTTCTTGATTACATTGAAGAAGTGGGACTTAATCACTTCCCTGGGATGAGATTCTATAGCATTTGTGATCTACCATTGCATAAAGAATCTTATTCTGCAACTTCCTTCTGTATTGTGCCTTTTCCCACTCACTGACTACAAATGTGATCAGACTTGTTTTGTTAGCACATCTTGACAGGAAAGTTCTCCACTGCCTTACTAGCTGCATGCTAGTAATGTTCTGAAACTGGTGTCCAGTCTCTTCACCTCTTACTAACCACTCACTGTTTTTGATGGACTTCTCCTGGTAAACATCGAATACAACATCAATTCGCTTACTCTGACTTCCTTCTTTGAGTACCATGGACAAAATGGTAGCAGCTACATCTCCAAAGGTATCCTGATCACCTTTGATTATTTGAACTATGTTCATGCCATCCACCACTGATGTTGAGTTTCCTGGGAGATGCTCTGATGCAGCCACATTCTTTTGCAAAATTGTGGCCAAAGCAGCTTTGTTCGTCTTTCTCAGGAGTCCATCAGTTGTTGAAAGAGCCCAAGGTAATGGTCCAAGGGGATGAGACAGGACATCTTCCATCTTCAGACTGCGACCTTGAGCCATCACTATGATTCGACCAAAAAGTAACCTGTCTGCTTTCAAGATGATTGTCCTTCCACTAGACTTCACTACCTTCTTTTTACACAAATTGCTGAATGTCTTCAGTTTATTGGTGGGGATTGGATCATGAAAGTTTTTTGTTGGTGGGTCTTTCTCCAGCCGCTCCTCCTTAAAGGCAACATAACATTGCTCACCGATCTCTTGTGCCCTCATGAGGTCACATATGATGTCCGTGGGAGCTATCCTTGCTGTAGAGATGTTGATGAGGCCCTGCTTTTCTGAAAAAGGATTGATCCATCCTTGAATGAGGTCAACAACAGCAGACACTGCCTCCTCATATTTCTTCATTCTGGATGGTTGCAATTCAGCATGGTGGACTCCAGATGTTCTACCCTGCACCATGCCCCTCAACTGGCCAAGGAATCCACTGCGGTGCTCAGCTGTTATGTAATACCACTTGATTGCTCCAGCTTTGAGGCTAAACCGTGATGTACCTCCAGGAGTCTGGGTGTCTTTGTTCACAGTTGCTTCAGTGGTCTGGTACACAGGAATTCTTCCAAATGGATTTTTGCTAGATATCTGGACTGAGAATTGTCCACTCTTGAAAGCCTCATACACACAAGGATACATTTCTGGAACATTTGTCATTTGTGCATAGTATGCAGAAAGATACCTGGCGTAGTTCACCTTGTCATAAGCAAAGCACCATGGAATCATGGTTCTTGAGATGCAAATTCCAATTACCTTCACGAGAAGCACGCAAAAGGCAAAGTAGCACATTCTCTACCATGTCAATGTAAGACATCCAGTAGGCTGATAAATCTCCACTGTTGTGGCGAAAGTGCTCCAGGAATTTGTTCCAGAAGGTCATTAGCTTAAGATGAAAATCATGATGAGTATGAGCAGGAAGATGAAGAAGATTATTGATAACATGCAGACAGACTATTTCTTTGTACTATTCATTGAATTATTCATTCCATGATAATCAGCACTAATCAGTGGGTGTGGTCTTATAACCACAACTTTGACAAAGAGTGCGAGTACATTCAATATTACCTACAACTAAAGTACTATGACTTGAATAATTTGGCTATAAAATATTGTAATCCTGAATTTTTGAAGATATGGGTGTGGTTACAAAAACGTATGATAAAACCTAAAAGCTACCACCTGAGGAATGCTATCATACATTTTCCAACTATAGGGGTTCAAAAATCACCATGAGCCTTAGTCCCCCCAGATGGTACCGACTGACCCTACTGGCTCACGGACTAAAAGAAATCCAAGTATAATTTTTATCAAAAAATGAATAGAATAGAATGAATGGCTTATGGACATGATGAATTTTTATAGCATTTTGACACAACTTTATAACTAAGATCAGTGTTTGGTTTAGTTTAAATTCATAGCACTTTTGAGGTAGCTACATTAAATTGAACACTTAAAATGCATTAAGTGGTTGTGCTAGGGCTGGGAAAAGGTGAAAATCAAACATTTAAGGGTCCAAAATCCCAGCAGTTTGGATGAAATCCAAGACTTTGGCAACACTGTAACTGGGAATGCAAACTTAAAGTATGATAGCTATGTGGTGAAGAAAAAAAAGCAGTACAAACTCCCCACTAAGTGCCACTGTGTGGTGGGTACTAACTTGCTAGTGTATATTATTATTACATTTCCTATATCAGATCTCTACAAATGGGATCATCTCAATTCAACTCCTTTAATCCATTCCCATCCTCCCCTGTGCCCCTCATTTCTCCTTTCTGGGGCCATTTTACATTATACTACACAGCCAGTCAATCACTTTGGATAGTTTGATATGGTCCCTGAAATTATGGTTGTAAAGAAAGAAGCCTTATCAGATCCCAAGAATTTGCCAAAGTGCAATCTTACTGAGTGGAGCAAAGCAATGAGTCCAGGTTCCTGATCTATAGGAGTGATGAGAGAGTATGTGTGAGAAGAAGAGTATGTGTGAGAAGAATGGCTCTTGGAGAATACAAAATCAATTACACAGTCAGACATGGAGGAGGTGGAATAATGGTGTGGAGGTTCATGGGAAATGGGAATACTATTGGCAGGCTGAATAGAATGAATGCATTGACCTCTATTGTCCCTTCCTTCAAACTGGATATTTCAACAAGATAATGCAACCTGCCACACTCCTCACCGTTAAAAGAGTGGTTCACTAAAGAGAAAATTAATGGCCAGCACAATCAGCTGACCTAAATCCCACTGGAACTAAATTGGGGAGACAATTATCCTATCCAACTCTGCAGAACTCTGAATATTAGTAAACATGCATGGGAATCCTTACAGTAGTAATCATGAAGCCACAAGATATTAAACTATAACCGTATACGCTAATGGTTTTTGTTTTATCGACCCTTACCAAACCATTAAATGATAATGTTTCCCGCATACTCTATTGTAATCCTCTTCATTGTATTGGTAATATGGTTTTCATTGAAGAAGATTAGTGAGAAGAACTCCCTAAAGGCACCTGGCAATGTACTTCTAGTTACAGCACATCCTGATGATGAGTGCATGTTCTTTGCTCCCACCATACTGGCTCTGACCAGAGAGAAAAGGAGGAATCACATCTACCTTCTTTGTCTATCCCAAGGTATGAGGTAGATATTCTACACACGACAAAGGTGATATCTGATGTGTCAAACTGAGGAGTCTGAATTGTATACATGTATGAGCACAAAGACTTATTCTTGGAAACCACTCCACAACAGGATGGCTACTTATGTCAACAAAACCTGGTTACTGTTACAGTCATGATAGACCACAAAACATGAAGCTAACACCTGCAAAGAGACTATTACAAAAGAGAGAGGAATTTAATTAGTGTTTCCTCTACAGGTGATTATTATGGAAAAGGTTCTGTTCGGACACAGGAGCTATACAGGAGTTCAGAGTTACTTGGCATTCTTCCTAATCACATTACAGTAGTTGAAGACAAGAATTTGCCAGACAGCCCTAATGTGGAGTGGAATTCAGACATCATTAACCTGTACATCTCTAAAGCTGTACGAGTACATCACATCCAAACAGTGAGCCATTATAACCTCTATTACCCCTAGCCCACACTCATTATTGTAACAGATCATCACCTTTGACCTCAGGGGTGTGTCTGGCCACCCTAATCACACAGCTATTTCCAGAGCAGTAAGGTAGGACTGGGAGTGGCTATATCCATAGTAACCAGTCTATGACTCCCTAATATGATATGTCTACATGGTTTTTACCCTGCAGGCTTTATCATGAACAGACCAGAACTGGTACATAATAATGTTACTGTATATTTATTGTTCCAGAGGTATGTATTGTTACAGCTAATGTATTCCTACTGGAAACCATCAACTTGTTAAGGAAATATGCTAGTGTTTTAGATGTCCCTTTTAGCTTGCTTCAATCACAGTAAGAGTAGATGGTTATATAATTACACTATCAGATAAAGACTCTGTGCATTAGTTGTTACACAGCGATTAGTCTGCAGGGCTACTTCAAAGCAAGAGTAAGTCTTTAAAGAGACTGTGAGAATGAGATGTGTATGCTAAGTGAAGACTAGATGTCTTATTTACACATTCCCTCTTTTCATGTTGCTTAGATGGCCATGCAAGCCCACCACAGTCAGTATGTGTGGTTTCGAAAACTCTACATCTGTTTCTCTCGTTACATGGTCATCAACACACTGAGAGAACTGAAGTAAAGTTACTGGCAGATAGAAAAAAAAAAAGAGAAGGTTTTATTATTCATTAAATACAGTAGATAAAAAATAAGCAGTTACAAACTATAACATGTAGTGACATAGATACTTACATTCATTGTATGTGCAGGAGCATTATAAGTAGTGCAAATGACAGGTCTGTCATGTCACTATCAGGGATACGTAAGGACACTGACACATACATTTCAATTACATAGTCAGATCAGGAGGGAAAGATGAATTGAGTGCTAAATATACTTTAAAATATAATGGACACACAAAAGAGATGTGAAGTTGGGACAGAACCTCTATGCAGCTTCTGCTCCATCTTCTACTACAGCATCAGGATCCACATAGAGAGGGTTATCTCGTGCCACCCTGCAAGGAAGGGGTACAATAGGATGGTAGGATGTGGTGGAAGAGGGGTAGGATGTGGTAGGAGGGGTAGGTATTGGGGCTAGCTATATGAATCATCCTTATGAAGTGAATACACTTACCCATTGATTTTATCTGCATCAAACTTTGCTAACTTGGTGTCCGGGTGATTCAAGTATCTGTAGACACCATAAGCCACGGCTATTATTATAGCTATTATGATGATGGCACCCAGAATAGCCATGATGATACCAATGATACAGCCAATTCCACAGGAACTGCCACTACTACTCTCAGAAACTCCAGTGGGCTCAGGGTTTGGATCTGTGTGTGGTAGAATAACACATCACACTCATACATACACCAAGTACATACCAACCATGAAAGTGGGTGTCTATAAAAACTAGGCACATTACATACACCATGCCCACCCCAGAAGGTGTCTGTATACCCAAGTACATCACACCCACCATGAAGGTTTCTGTATGTACACACAAGAAGCATCTAGTCACCATAAACAGGATATGATTGATAATGTGAGATGTAATGGGAGAGTGAGGGCAGTTACGTGAGGGCAGTGAGAATGCTGACATAAAGATTACCAGATATAGCTGGGTGATTAATGACCCACACCAGGCCCACCCACACTCTAATTAATTAGTTTTTGCATTATAAGGACATTGGTATGAAGACATAATTTCAAGCAGATCGTGTCACACTCTGGATGATTGCCAAATACAGTCTCAGTGTATACTATACAAGACAGTCCCAGTGTATACTAGATAAAGATGGTAAACAGTCAACTTGCTACATATGCATATTAGGAAGCAGGACCATCACTTCCCAACTTCCACCAGTTTTGAGTGAACCTGTATCTCTGGTATATTATTGCATTCATAGGTAAGTTAGGTCACGAAGGGACATTAGATACAGGAAGTATCCTTATTGCAAGTTCCTTTCAACAAGTATATCATCCTGCTACTGGCAAATAGCTCTGTTCCCTAATTAGGTAGGATCTCAGAGATCTTAGGATGTCAGCCCACCATTATGATTATCTTGTTTGTAACAATTCATACACCTAAAGTTCTCAGGAGTAAATGATACAACAACATATCAGTCAGCATCACACTGTTTGTAACAACAGATGGCAGATGACCTCAGCACTTTCCCAATACATAACAAGATTATAGGGTGGTTATGTCTGAAGAATTGGCCAGGCGTCAAACAACTCAAGTGATAAATCTTTTCTGAAACCAAGTTATGACCCCCAATGACAGGTGTTTCCTATCCTCTGGTGGCTAGGATAATGAAATTTTAACTGACAGGTCAGCAGTTCACTGGCTAGCCAAGCATGTATAAATGGAGTGACAACTAGTGGTAAACTATGAAATGTAACAGGAAACCACAAAATCCCCTTATACAACTCAAAACAGCATACCTCCATTAATACTACACATAAAGTAATTTGAATACCAAATGGGGGGACACCCTCTCCTTACCACCTACCAGTACCACTACCAGCATACCACACCAACCTAGTGGGGGAGACACCCTCTCCTAGTATTGCCTACACAACTCTAGACCAACCAGCATACTCTGTGTTGCCAGGTTCATGGATCTGTGGATTTTAGGGGCAGAAAATTGTCTGTGCTTGGATCAAGGCCAAATAGAGTTCTGTGGATTTTTCTGAATTTCTTTCAAAATAGTGCCCCTCTATCTCATGCACATAACAAATGGTTTTCAGTGTCAAAGTTTTGATTAGAATATGGTGAAATTTTGGTTACCACAGCTTCCTGGGGAGGCCCCTCCTGCACCCTCCCCCTTGCAGTGTCTTGTCCACACAATCATCATGGAGTCCTTGTCCACTCTGTTCACTATTTTAGACAGCAACCTGGCAACACTGCATACTACACACACCAACCCAGCAGCCCCTACTGGTCAATGTCAGCTCCATTCCAAGGTCTAGCAATACCATGGCTCCCAGAATAGGCCAAGGGCATGTGTTAATGAAGTAATTTGATTTCAAAGTGTTATTCAACTGGCTTCAGTTGGGTCAATTCTTTACCATATACATGCAGAGACTCACAGAATACTCTAGAATATTGTATGTATGTTAAAGTACTTACCTGGATTATGTCACAAATAGTTACTTACCACCCTCTGTCCCTCCCCCCCCCCCCCCCCCCCCTCCTTCCTCCCCCTTTCCTCTTCCCCCTCCCATGAATACACACATTATGTTTATGACCAATTATGACTCCAAACAAGAAGTATTCAAAATACAAAACAACTGATAAATGTCCAACATGTGAATATCACTGCAGGGACCATAAATGGATGAGAACAGACATGAGGTCACTACACTGTGGGAGAAGCTAATGGACAATATTCATAGTGCTTATTGAAACAGCCAGTGAGTGACTCAGCAAGTGCATTTTCATGCTAGCTACATGACAAGAAACTAAAACCACTTTGTTCTGAGACAACTGTTACAAAAGATGCAATAAACCAGTTTCAAGATGACTGACTACCTAGTGTCCACCAGCTAGTGAAAACATTACATCATGTATAGCTAAACTTACTATACACTAGTCCCCAGAGAATAGTCTAGGGAAAGTCCAAGTGACAATATAAAGCAATTATCATCCCCACTGAGAACATCATCTTATATGGTGGGTCAGGTCATCACAGCAATATAGTGTTCTCACGAAGTCAAGCCAACCATAGCAACATTCTGTAATACATAACACAGTGCTGGGAAACACGGTGCTGAGAGACCACACAGACATTGCTAAGTGCATAGATCTGACAGGTTATATTGCATTGCTGAGGTATCAGAAGACTGACTACTCTCTTTCTCACAGGACATATATATTAACAGGACAATGTTAATCAGTTCCCATAGGTTTAATGGCAGCAAGAATGTCACAACATGCTCCAGTAAAGAGTACATGATTTCACTGCTAACTTTAAGTCATACAAGACAGATGTTGTACCAAAGAGAGTGGCAGAATTATGGTTGGTACCCTCAACAGACTGTCTTGCCAAAGGAATCAAGCAGCTGATAGTAATGGGTGACTCAGTAAATAAATGACTTTACTGTGCCAACAACAGGTCCAATGGTCCCATATATCATAATGCCCACTCATTTTAATTAACACCTTAATAGCTCTGATTAAAAACAAAGAAGAAAGGGTTAAGGTCCACCATCAGCACCTTCAAAAGTCACATACCCTAAGCACATACCCACACAGAGTAGAGTACACACCCACACAGAATTTTGTATCTCCTTCCTTACAAGTCCAACACAAACACATGATTATCACATCACTAAAAAAGGATGTTTTCCCACACACACACACACACACACACACAAAGCATCTGTGGTGTCAAAGGACCAGGTTCCAGTATTGAAGTTAATATTGGCAGAGACAAGGAACTCGGAGAAACATGGCCCAGTGTTTGAAAAAAGGGAGTGAATGTTAGCCAAACTGTCTAGAACAAGAATGTGGAGGAGTGATGATCAATTTTAAGGAAATATGGAAGCTATGCTAACAGAGAGCAGCTCAATGGCAAACACTACATTCACTACAAGTCTGGGAGTCACAATCACAAGTGGTTACGTTGTAGACTAGTAGACTTACTTCAAGAGTACACAACAGCCAGGTGAGCAGATTTGGGATAGTGTGAGGTATAAAAAAACATGTTTACAGTAAGAATTGAATCTGCAGGAGTTTTTAATAATAGAGTCACTAATTTCTCCAATGGAAAATGAAAAATAAATCACTGAGACCACTTCCCCAGAGGTTAACTGCCATCCTCTCTGGGCTCTCTGGGTTAATTAATGATGGCATTATCCTGGAACTTCATCCTACAGATCACTGTGACAGAGTAAGAACTCCAGGAAAAAACATGAAGCCCTTCATGAGTACAGGAAGCAGGAAGTTCAAGACATGCCAAGACTACAAGATGTGAACTGAGTTCATGTATGACCTCTATACAGGTTATGATGACCACAAGGGACATACCATATCCCCAAAGAGATGAAAGAGCTTTAAAATTCAGAGTCTGATCCAGTCAGACTAGGAGATAAAATGAACATCCTCCCTTTGCATTCTCATCTCCATAGACATCACAATCTCTACCTTCATGGTACCCATAAGGGCATGAAAGGGTTTGTATGAATGAATGAATTGTATATATAGTGACATGTGAACCTGTGACATGCCCTTCAAGCAACCACAGCTGAAGAACAGTTACAGTCTAGTAAAATACGCAAGGAATCCCACACACAGGACTCCTACAAAGAAGCAGTACTTGTGAGGAAAGAACAGTACTCATCATGTGTCTACAGAATCATTTGCTCAATGCCCAAAGAAATGACAAGACCCTGTATCTATGAGTTATAGTTAGCTAAAGGATAAGTACTTTATAAGCACTGCAATGTTTATAATGTAGATAACATCTAGACACTGATGCACCACTCTGACTCACCACATGTAGGGTTGTCCCCAGACCAGGTTCCATCAGCCTGACAAGTCCTCCTTTTATTTCCATTCAACATGAAACCATCATCACATGAGTAGGTAGCTACCGAAGTAAAGGTAACTTCTTCCACTGAGACCTGTCCATTCTCAGGAGCTATAATCACACCAGTAGTGGGACAAGAAATTACTGGAGAAATGGAGGGGGAAGGATACAGAATTTAATATAACTCAGTAATTATTAATAATTATTTGTTCTTATAGCATGCAGAAGAATCAACCTACTAAGCCAACCAATTGTACATGCAACACATGCAGGTTGCAACTTACTAGCAGGCTAGGACAACCACTCACATACAATTACATAATATTAACATGCTGTGTATTTGGGACAGGAACTGTGAAGAGCTACATAATACATGAAACACAGCCTACAGTGGAACTCCTCTACTCCCCCCCTACTCTCTGCATATTTAATAGAACCTCCTGAAATGAGACTACCCCTCTAATCAGGACACTGGCCCCAAGGTGTATAAAATAGAGTGGTTCCACTGCATAGTAATGTAATATTCACAGGACTAACTTCCACAAGTAAAGTTTGATGCATTCCATCCAGTCATCTCACATATTCTGAAGGTATTACTAGAGTCTTGTGGTTGGTAGCCTTCATCACAGCTGTGAGTAGCAATACTGCCAATCTGGGATCTATTCGTGAATGTAACACTTCCATTAAGAACAGTCAGACTTCCACAGCCTATATGTGAGTGTGTGACCACAGACAGTGTGTGGTTATGAAGATTTTGAATAAAAAGTGAAATTGATAGTAATATTATACCAGCATTATGCACATAAATTCCTGTCATGCTCCAGTTATGAGTATGTACCATTTGAATGCAGAGAACAGTGGCTGACACATACCATGTTAGCAGCTTGACAGGTAACCTCATCATGCATAATTCATTAGAATAGCCCTACTTCTATAAACAGCAGGAAATTGTTAGGTTCAGTCAAGGTGATGTAATAACCACTTTTATGGGGACAATGTGAACAATACTCCCACTACTGCACATTAGAGTCCCATAACCCTGAAATAATGGGTAACCACCTTGCAATGGGAAGTTATACTGTCTATGGAAACCTCCAATTATATAGTATTCACACTCACCACAGTCATATGTTTCAGTATCCCCAATCAATGGAGGGGGACAAGTGACGTAGCATTCATTATTGAGATACCAATTGCAACATAGACCAGGAGCATCATTACCAATACATCTCATCTGACCTTCATTGCATTCAACACCACACCCTGAAGTGATAAATATAATAACATGCCATAATATAATACTTGGTGTTAGCATACCTCCACAGAAGGTAACTGGATCATTGCCTCCATTTCCTATAGCTCCTGTAGCAGGGTCAACACATGCCCCACACTCTCTGGCAATGGCAGTCATAAAATCAGCAGCAGTATTGTCAACACGTGTGCTACCACCACCACCAGATATGACCCCTCCAGTGGTAGATGGGAACATATCAGTATCTCGACACTGAAACTGAAACTGGCTGGTAAGAGTTAGCACGTTAGAAGGGCTATTAGCATCGTAACCAGGACACCTTGTACCCAAGCATTCATATTGTACCAACACAGAAGTCTCCCCAATGGTGTTTTTCAATCTCCCAGCAACCTCACAAACAATATTATGCCTTAGAATCCGCACCATAGGTGCATCACTCCCATCAGCACCTACAAATGCTGCAGGCACTAGCCCAACAGTAGTCCGTGAAGTCGTATTGCCTAAATCAGCTATTTCTACAGGAAAACAGCTGCCAACCGAGCTCCTCAGGGCAGGCTGCTGCGAATCTACGCTAGACAGGGTTAGTAGGAAGACGAACGAAAGTATCCCGGCCAGTTTTCCCATATTCCAGCTATAAACTACTACTAGATAAGATGTACTGAAGTAATGAGATATTTAGTTACGCACAACCTAGATCCTCGAACAGACCTGGTTTAGTCGCGGCACGACTCACTATTATAAACGGGATCCGGGAGGTCACAACCCGCCCCCTCCACCATCCGCATTCCCTATCCCCGAGACTGCGCCGACTCTGCGCCGACTCTGTAGTCATACGTTATATAACGCACTCGCCTTAAGGCTAGAAATGTGTCGGCAAGAGTCTGCTAAAAATATGCCTAACGAAACTGGTGACCATCTTATTTGTTGAAATCCAGAAGAATCACCAAGTTTGCATCCCAATTAGCTAGGTGCCACACCTACATTAATTAATTTGGGGAGGGGTGTGGCACTTAATGAAGTCAGAAGAAGTTAAGGTCAAAATGTAATACTTAATAGCCATGGTAAATATACCTAGAATGATTAGAAGCAGTGTGGAGAACATCTAGAGTGCCAGTGGCATCAGCCACAGTAACATTGACATCAGGTACATGAAGATCATTTTCATCAGATAACATACATGAACATCAGCCTAGGTACAGTTATTATAGTAACATCAGGTACAGTAATGGCTAGTGCTGATAAATATAAATGATGCTTAATGCTATACTGGACCTATGTGCACTCTAGACCTGTCCACATTCTGCCAAAAAAATTACCTATTTTGCTTTTTGGCATTGCCACAAATTTTGCCCTATTTTGCCCTATATTATGCCCACTTTGCCCCCATTTATGCCATAAAAAATAAAATTTTTAACATGCATTACATAATTGTCCCTTCTACATAATAAACTGTACTGTTTGGACGAAAAGACATTAAAAAGGGAAAAAAAACTCAGCTCTGCTGCAGCTGATGAACATGAGCACATTTAGCACAATCAGCACATGCGTTTGTTATAGCCTCACTACTGCAGTCAACAGTCATATGATCACAAATGTGTGGGATATCACACCAGCAGCAGCACTCAAGCCTTCCATCACAATCCCAAAACTGCATGCAGATTCTGCCCAAAAGAGCCCCAATTTGCCAGTTTATGCCCCTCTGTTTTTGTGTCCCTATTCTGCGAAAAAAATAATTATGCCGGCAGAATGTGGACAGACAGCCCTAGGCTAGTGCACTCTACCCAATGTTACTGCACATATCTTATGTTAATGCAGCTTGCTACTCCACCTGATGTTACTGTACCTGATCATGTTACTGAAGTGTCTACCTGCTTGCCCAGATAAGCCAAGTCAATATCTTTTAATTAATATAATTATACTCTTGACACAGAGAGAGAGAGAACAAGAACTAGACTGTCTACAAAAATCAGAATGACGTGTGTGTGTGTGTGTGTGTGTGTGTGTGTGTGTGTGTGTGTGTGTGTGTGTGTGTGTGTGTGTGTGTGATGTAATGGTGATTATATATGAAATATACTACAGTTACTGCACAAATTACATTAACCAACTAGCTAGCAATGATTCCCATAGCTAACCAGTTACTTCAGCTAAAGTCTGTAATAGATCTCAGTGGCAGAAATGTAAGGGCTGCCAGGGACGGGTTCTTAGGCATCAGGAGGGCTCCCAAAAAGCTCACCTAGCTAACTAGCTATGTCTGTGAATAACTGTGTCATCATCTCATAATTAGAACTTCTCCATTCTGGACACCTTGGGACAAATTGACTGTCCTGATTATTAGAGGGTTTCAGGAGATGAAGTTCTTAGTGTTAATACACAAGCTTTTTGTTTGCATAGATGCCAACCTTTCTGGAACAATTTCCAGGACAGGAAGCCACACCCCTAACCATGCCCAATACCCATGCATGGATTTTCCTGTACATACATTGAACAGTCACTCACACTCAGTGCAGTGATGCATGCAGCAGCTAGCTTCTTAATATATGTATCCATGACTACAGACATTAATCACTGGCACTTGCACTTCATGTTGGTTATACCAAAGCCACACACCCCATATATTCAATTTATCTAGATTTCCAGGACAAACACCCTAATCAAATTATCCAGGACTGTCCTGGACATTCCAGGACAGTTGGCAACTATGTGTTTAGGTACAGTATCTAGTCCAGTGCCCTTAAAACAGAGGTGTCCTCATTTCAAGGGATTGGAATGAAGTTTTATTTTATTGTACGTATAGCACACATAGCATTGGAGTCTGAAAAACAGTGTCACTTTAACTAGATTTTAGCCCACCCTACTGGTTACCTATAGTTACTGGCTAGCTTTTTTGTCTGTATTTAATTTCTGTAGGTAAAGAATTTGTAGGAAAGTAAATAATTTTATGAATGGTATGCATTGATGCTGTAGTGTTTAATGATGATGGCATGTGTGTATTGATGTAGAGGTAGATACCTGGCCAAGATTTCATTGTCGATATAAACCAATTTATTATTATTATTATTACAAAAGTTGTTTTTTTTTGTTCAGAAATGAAGCCAAAATGTAACAAGTTACCTCCACAGTTGAGTAGTGTGATCAGATGCTGATTGACTCTTGTACACAATCTTTCCTAATTAGGGCACCCATAAAGCACCTACTCCCGTTTGTTCCTTTCATATATCTGCTCATAATTATCCTATACTTTGTCCTAGAAAGTTAATTTTCTTCTCAAAAATTAATGTTGGTCACTTTAAGAGCTTTCTGGTGGTATATTAAATTTTTACTTTCTGACAACCTAGTCGAAGTTAGCCTGCAAACCTTTTGAATGAAAGAGCAGGAAAAGAGTTTTTCAGGAAAAAAATTTTTTTTTTTTTGCATATAGGACAATGTGATGTCAAGTAATAGTCAAAGGTAGTACATGAAGGTTTGCAGGCTAACTTTGACTAGGTTGTTGGAAAATATATACCATCAGAAAGCTCTTTAAATGACCAACATTTTGAGAAGAAAATCAATTTTCTAGGACAAAGTATAGGATAATTATGAGCAGATATATAAAAAAGGAAAAAATGGGAATAAGTGCTTTATGAGTCCCTTACTAAGGCATTACTAAGGAGTAGTTAAATATCACTAACTGATTGTGTCTACATGGACAACCACAGCTAAACTCAATCTGGGAGATACCCTGACTACTGAGAGAAATAGACCACCAAAATGGTAGGAGGAAAACTTATTTTGGAGAAGTGAAGAGAGAGGAGAGAGAGTGGCATAACAGTATAAGGAGAAATAGTATGTATCACAGTCATGTTCAGTGTTACCAGATTCAGGGAATTGTCCCCAGATTAAGGGAATTTTTGTGGTGTTTAGGGACCAGGATTGCTTAGTTAGGGATATTTTTTAAAATTCTGAGCATGCCCAGATGGGGCATGTCTGGTCTGGTCATGTGCAGTCTGTATACAATTTGGTGCATGTTCCTGATTCAGACATGTGCAAGAATGCATGGCAGCTCATTTTCAAGCAGTGATGGTGATTGTTACTAAACACCCACTCCAATTAAGGGAAATTTAGGGGAATTTTTTCTTGAGGTTAGGGAATTTGCATCTACTGAATCTGGTAACACTGGCATGTTATCCAATAGCCATTTACAATAATTATTATTGTGTTTATGATGCACTGTTGCTCATCTACATTGCTTCAGCTTCTGTCTTACATACACTTGGCACTGCCAATGGTCCTAGAAATTGCTTCATTAGTGCTATATTAGCATGCTTCTCCCTTCAACCCCCTCTGCCATTCCTAACTGTGTGTGGGAACTATTAGTACTGACTAGAATACAGGTGTACTACAAAGTGTGTCTTTTCAGAGAGGTTGAAAGCACACAATATTGTTGAAGTGAACTCTTCCCAGACATGGGAATGTTATTGAGACAACCTCCATCTGCTGTTCTGCCATAGATGTTGAACCAAGTGATTAGCAGTTCTTTTTGCACACTAGCAATAAAGATGCATTGTGCTATGGAGATGTAATACTATTAAGAATTAGTAGATCTTCATATATAGTAGCACTAGAGAGTAGTATTCAGTACACTATAAATTTTTCTTAGGTGTCTCTATGTATCTCTCTGTTAGCTAACAACCTGAACCTCTACTCAGTCTACTCAGGAACCAACTAAGTGGGTGGAGTCATACATTTTGAGTGTTATAAGGACTATGCTCATCATGTAATATATTCAGATTACATCATTGTCATGGCAATATGTACTTTTGTTATTGTAATGTATCTAATGGGATCCCCCTAGCCCATAGCACTAGTACAATTGACACTGATGTAATCTGAATAATCTGTTTACAAGGGTGTATCCACGAAATTTTTAGTGGTCCTGTGATATCATGATTGTGTCCTCACCTAATATAAAATGACTAATTAAAAAAAAAAAGTAACATGAGTCCAACTTTATTTTGTAGTAAACTTCATGATTGGGATGGTTTTGTATCAATAAATTCATTTGCAATATGTAAACTTGTTTGATAGTAGTTTAGTATCATCAAATGATTAAGACGTGATTGGGTCATAGTGCTTCTTAAATCTGACATTCGTTTAAGTGTACTAAAGGACCTTTCAGCAGTGCATTTCATTGCTGGCATGACCAAAAGAAGTTTTAGTGCCAGGCAAACCATATCAAGTAAAGTCCTTTGAGAAGAACTAAGATCCTGCAATACTGTAGGGAGTAACCTTAGGTAAGGTTACTACTGCTTCAACTGCTTCACGATGAGTTTTAGGCTCTCTTAGCATCATCCTTCCAATTACAGTAACCCTTAGATATCTAGTCAAATAAATATACATAATTCCTACAACCTTATAATTTACAAAAGCAGTGACTGGTCATTATACTTTTAAGAGTAAGTGCCTTAATACATGTGTAACAGAAAAAAGCATCATCTGCCTCATTATAATGCAGAAATGGCCAAGATGCAAACCAGCTAGCTTTGAAGCTACACTTTTCTGGATTATACTGGAGTTTAGGAAAGCTAAAATTCACATTTTGATGTGGTTTCTCAGGAAGATTGGGCAAAGAAGCTACTGCCAGCCAGCTTGTGACACTGCCTCACACTTGTGCTAGCACCTGCAGCTGATAATTGTAGTGGTGGTTAATGAAACTACAAAATTGTGTTATGGTAATTTCTAGTAGGAATTTAGCCCAAAAAGTGGTCCGGTGAAAACTGGACCAACTGTAGTAGCGGAAACACCCCTGTGTTACATGGAGAAAGAGTCCTACAAACACAAGTGACAGCTGTACATAACATAATTTGACCAGTCACTCCACCAAACTGCATATAAGTCACTTCTGGCCAACTCTGATAATACCATCTTATTAGTACGCTATAGAGCACAGGCTAATTGACTTATTAGTACACTATAGAGCACAGGGCTAATTGAATCTTCATTTGTAGCAGTAATGGTATAAAGAGACTTGTATGGGTGGGGACAACTTGCTTGCAATTTGCCAAGTATGTTGTGAAAATTAAATTTGAATGCTATTCACTGCCACAGTTATTTGTTGGTATAATACTATTGTACCGGCAAAATTTCTGCCAAGATGTTTTTGTTACTTTACTGTGTAAAGAGTTGGCTACAAGTCATTAGAAGTTGTTTACAACATGCTAATTGGAATATGAAATAACTTGGCAACTGGGCAGATGGAAAACTGGAGGATTCAGTATAAAACCATTGAACCCAGACACAGCTACTATACCTATCTCTATTGTTCTATCTTCATACATCAAGAAAATGCTGAAGTTTAAAACTGTCTTCATTTTAGCTCTTGCTGTGGGCTTGCTGGTATTGACCTCTCCAGCTGATTCAAGAAAATCACGTAGTAAAAATTCCCGCTCAAGATCATCCTCCTCGTCACCAGCAGCTACTGATCCCCCTGCCACACAAGCTACCCAAGCTACGGCTACGCAAGCGACACAAGCACCTACTGAAGGCACAAATGCTGTCGACTTGGTCAATTTTATAACCCAAACCGTTTTTGATTTGTTAATAGGATCATTGGCTTCAATTGCACTCTGTATACCTCAGTGCACAACCGTAGAAGACTGCATAGGTTGCTTTGTAACAAGTTTACCTGGACCTCCAGTCATTCCAACTGGATTGGTATCCTGAATTCAACTCCACAAGAAAAATAAGTGATTGAACTGAAATATTATTTGTAGCATAAGTCTCAATAGAAAACTATATAGTTTACAAGATCATCTCTCATATATTTTATTCATTATGAGTTTTTAGCTGTGTAATTTTTGTAGATATTAATATTTCAATCAACGTTAAAGGGATGGTATTAATTTTAAAGGCTGATATACAACAAGTAACTGATCAAATATTATCTTCCAACTCTAACCATTTTTGTGTTGCTGTTTTAGTATCCTGACTTGCACCCCTTGCCTATAGTTCCTTCTCATCTTCTTATAATTATTCAAGAGCATAGAAATACGGCACACCTCCACCATCAACAAGGAACCGACCACAAGGTTGCCAAGAAACATCAGACCACCTAAACCTGCCACTGGACACAAACATCAGATTATTCCATGTATTATCCAGTTATATAGAACTGCAAATTACCAACAAACCCATTCTTTTGTAATGATAGTAGGAGTTGAGAAACTGGTTATGAACCAGAGTCTTGATGTATGTAGCTAATTACACTTACATGCAATGTGTGTGGGAGAGATATCTCCAAGCAAACTTTTTGGGATGCACGAAGGTTCCTGAAAGGACCAATTTCCATCAGGTTGACAGCTTCGGCTACTGCTTCCATTTAGAATGAACCCTTCATCACAGCTATATTTTGCAACAGAGAGTAGAGTAGTAGCATTCCACTCAACCTTCCCATTTTCAATGTCAAATAGACTGCCACAGTCAACTACACCAAAATTATGATGTTTGTATCACAGAAAATATGACTTACTTTCTCTAGAAGGCTTTGTGGGGAAATTTAATACAGCTAAAATAAGCAACCTCCACGCACTCTCCATCCTTACGAAATTTTAGCGTAACGGACCTTCTGAGCATGCGCATTGATTTAACAGTTATTTATAGAATCTGATAACAGAAAGTGATTCATTTCTTGCTATTCTTGACATAACAACTGTATTCCTGAATCCATACTGAGCCAACATGCTGCAGATATCACCTGCAGATTCACCATCTGTCACTTTCCACATACATCCACATTATAATATATCATACCAGGTTTGTTATCCTTTATCACCACTAAATAGAATACTCCTATAGCAGCCAATAGCTCAGAAACATCGGGTATGAACCTGTCTATAACCTAATATTTTCAGTGTGAACACATCATATCATAAGCTGTAGTCTAACCTCTCTACCATGGATGCCTCCAGCCCAGCTAGCTTCTATCCCACGACCACCAACCTAGAGAGAGCTGTAATATCGACTGATCACCATATTTCTGCACACACCTCTTCTGAAGGGGTTACCACATATGGTGGGTTAAAAATTATAACATCAACTTTTTTCCTTAGTCTCTCCTTGAAGGATACTGCCTGCAGAAGGTGAACACAGGACATCTCTGATTAACCATTATAGTTATTACCAAGTCCATGGCAACCACATCAGTGTAATGGGAAACATTATTGCCTGATAAGGTATATTTTGTACACTTGCAAGCTGTAAAATTGATGTCCACGGCCCTGAATCAGAGAAGACAATAATATCCAATGCTTACTATCATGCATTACTGTACACTCGCCAGCAGAATGATGGTGTCTGCAAAAGCTTTGCCAGGAAAGTCAAGATGGCCCCACTTCCTGATCCAACCTCCAAGCAAATGAGGGGTCTGGATGGTTGAGAGAAGAGGGTTGGAAGAAGGTAGGGAAGAGATCTATTAGGTACAGATCTGCCAAGGTTAGGAAAAGGTTAGGAGTGAGATGTCCATAAGACTAACATAAATATGTACTACATAAGACTAGTATAAGTTGTGTACTAAAAGCAAGGGAGCCAGGTGTGAGAATCACTCCCAAATAGTGAGACTTGGCAGGTCTGTAGGTAAGTCATACTTAATTTCATTGATAAAGTCTCTCTCTCGTTCCAAGGCATCCATAAGAAGGAAAGAGTCTTCTGCTGGTTCATAGACATCACTGAATTCAGGGGACTTCAAGTGAGAAGTAATAGGGGTAGGTTGACTCATGTTATTGACGACCGTTTACCGACTGCACTCATGTCCGAACCCACGTGGACATTATTTGGTGTTTATGACTCCCAATGTCCCTCTCTTCAGCTCTCTCCTTACGAAAACAAGATAGGAGGGTACCCAGTAAGCCAATATTGTTACTAGTACGCTGAACATCGTTGCATTTGAGTGTAGGACTTTTATGAAGAGTGTTTGCTGAGTTCGGCGCCATTATGTAAGATATGCCACTCACCTATGGTGTTGGTAATGCAGATCTACTGTCCACTAGAAGCCTCTCCCTATCACAGACTACTGCATATATTCTGCTGCTCACAATTTAACTGTTGGAGTAAATCTGAGGGGCAAGTTGTAGCAGTAGGTGTGGCTTAGCAATTAACCCTCTTCTTTCTGTCAATTTTAGCTGGCTCGTTTTACGCTCTCAGACTTTAGACACATCGTATAATTGGCAGAGTTCTCAAAACAAGATCAGGGAAGATGCTAATGATATCCACTGGAAGACTGATGAAATCACTGATTGGTGTGAGGATGCAAACAACTGGGGAAGGTGTGGTGTGTGCATTACTTTGTCCCATATACAGCTATGACGTGATTGTGCATGTATGTAATCCATTAGTGAATCAGATGCAGTTTGTCCTGACATAAAAACAGAAGGGGTGTGTCCTGAAACAATTCTTCCTTGTTTTAAGGAGCTCGGTTTACATACACTTGCATCCGTGACAAATTCAAAGGAAATAAGGATCTTGAAAGGATCTGAAACTGTGACCAAGGAGAGGGCGGAGGCTGTGGTTTCCTACAAAGGCCCTTTCTATAAGTCAGGTTACATCAGCGTTTTGGAACAAAAAAGTCTCCGTACAGAGATGGGTGAAGTTGATAAACTCTTGGAGAAATATCGCTTGCTGAATCCCGATTGTCCAGTTATGACTGGTCAACTGGTAGGAGAAAAATCAAATCAAGTCACCAGTACAAAGGAAGGTGGATATAACAGAGAAGGTTATGAGAGAGCATCTGCTAGACACGGAGATAAAGTATTCCTTAAATTCCAAAAGGAGCTGTCCAAGTGCCCACAGCAGATACTAAGGTAACGCAAGTGATGTTTTTAAGATTATGGTTGGTGATTCTGTGTGCAGGTACTGTTGGAAGGGTGAGCCTGTGTTGATGACCAGCCTTCAACCACCAACAGAGATAAAACATTGTACAGCATGTGGTGCAGAGCGTAGATTTGAATGTCAGCTAATGCCTCCTCTGATTTACATCATTCAAACAAAACTCCACCCACCTGATAATGGAGATGAACAGCCCAAAGTAGTGGAATTTGGAACTGTTCTTGTGTATAGTTGTTCTGCTAGCTGCTGGAATAGTCTCAACAAAGATTCAAAAACAAATCATTTTAAGGAAGAAATAATAATTATGCAATCAGAAATCACAGAATTCATTAAAGTGTAGATTGATATTAGACAGAATACAATCTGTAAGCACTACAAATCTGAAGTGACAGGTAACAAGGATTCAGTACCTTTGAAGCCATGGATGATAAGAGTGGTGATAAGGGTGAGCAGGAACATGATTATTATATGGTGTGTATGGGGGTGGTGGATCATGTGGGTAAAAGTGGTGAGGATATTGGTAGGGATGGTGATAATGGTTGAATGGAGGAGGAGGAGGAGGTACCAACATCAAAGGCTTCACTTTATTATTGTAACATGGTGGCATCTTGGACCGAGATGCTCTGGAGGTTGGTAAAGATTTCACTTTATTGTGACTTGGAGGTAATGTGGACTGGGAGGACACAGTTGGCAAGGACTTCACTTTATTGTGGCTTGAGGGCACTTTTGAGGTTGGAAGAACCTCCAACTTCAATGGCTTACTAACTTTTTTCTCCATTGTTTTAGACGAAGTGGGAAGAGGAGGTGGTCTTTCTGTAGGTTTAAAGGGGACAGGAGCAGGTGGGAGGGTCTTCGTGTTAGAGGGAGCAGGAGTTGGTGGAAGGGTCTTGATGGTTTTAAAGGGGACAGGAGTGGGTGGTAGGGTCTTCATGGTTTTAGAGGGGGCAGGAGCAGGTGGTTGGGTCTTCGTGGTTTTAGAAGAAGCAAGAGCAGGTGGAAGGGTCTTGATGGTTTTAGAGGGGGCAGGAGCGGGTGGTAGGGTCTTGATGGTTTTAGAGGGGGCAGGAGCAGGTGGTAGGGTCTTCGTGGTTTTAGAGGGGACAGGAGCAGGTGGTTGGGTCTTCGTGGTTTTAGAGGAAGCAAGAGCAGGTGGAAGGGTCTTCGTGGTTTTAGAGGGGGCAGGAGCGGGTGGTAGGGTCTTGATGGTTTTAGAGGGGGCAGGAAGAGCAGGTAAGGGGGTCTCATGTTCACTTTCGCTGCTGGAGGTAGCTAAAGTGTCTTTCACACGATGACGCTCAATGGAATCACTTTCTGTCTTCAACAACTGTCGAGTTCTTTTGATCTGAATTTTCTGTGGTTTGGAGATAGCTCTGTTAACCAGTTCTTTGTGCCCTCTTCCTGGCACAACCTCCTCTGTCTTGGAGACAATGGTTGGCAGAGATCTAGTGCTGGTAGTTAGCACTGGGCTGCTGGGAAGCCCCAAGATTTCTGCACATCTCTACAGAATAATAATATATTTGACAGTATCGAGTGTATGCAGAGCACACACCCTTTGTTCTTGCTTTATCGTAATCTCCTTGATCTCGTGGGGAGTGAGAGGTCCTAAAAGTCTGCAATTCTTCAATCTAAATGCCTATAGAACAGTCAACAGAGAACTATAAAGGCTTTATGCAGACGTTTATGCCACACCATTGGATAGGCAACCAGGTTCTAGACCATGGAGTCTTATCAAGATCAAGAGACTTATAAATGAGCATGTGTGACATTTAAACTCCACCCACACAAAGGAACAAATTCATCATTCAAAGTAGGTTGTCGAGGGAAGAATAGATTACAAACACTTACCTCATGATTCTGGTCTTCATAGAGCTCGTAAGGACCTCCCTGAGACACTTTGATCTCTAATACCTTCCTTTCTACTGATGACGAAAAGTCTTCAAAGTGCTTGCCAATGGTGGGTGTAAACTTTACCCGATATTGTTCGGATTGAACGCATGGAGTTATCCTGGTGATGGCATAGTCTATAGTCCTTTTTAACATGTCCTCCTCGGACCGGTTGATCTTTTCACCATAAATGGTGCCATTTGGTCTGACCCCAAAGGCCAAGATTCCTCCATCACTGTTCAGTAGTCCCACAACATGTCTTCCAACAACCTTGGCAAGATAGATTCAATAAACCCTGGTAAATGCCACCTTTGCCAACACAGACACTTTTACAAGTGCCATTCCACACTCTATTGGCACTAAAATAATATAAATGAGAATTCAGGAAGAATCTGACAACATTAATGTCTGGCCTAAGAAAATCAGGTCATTTGATGTTTTATAAGTACCTTGACATAGCTAACACTGCATGGTTAAATAAAAGATTGTTTCAGGAATCCTTCCATAAAATGGACTACAACTTACAAGACTGACTTGGTCAATTGAATCGGGGAGAGTTCTAAATAGAATATGATGGTGATCTTCTATATAACCAATGTTATCTAATGTTTTGTAGAACCTGAGGAGAATTAGTCAGGTAGTTATATGTATCAAAAGGTATATTATGGACAGCTTACTCCCTTTTCACTCGTTTGGAAGTGGGCACCTCTCCGTCCTGTGATGAGAGTTGCTGCTATACAAGAGGTCATACCATATTGACACCTTACCGTAACATTATCTTCCCTTTCTCGTTTTTTCCCTCCACAACCGAGGATAGCTGTCACTGGCATTTCACAGAGACCGAGAGAGAGTCGTGTCTCTCAGCTGACTACTACTTCGAAAAAAGCGGGAAGTGTCTGCGCAGCGCAGTGGCGGCCCAGCGCGCTCGCTGGGAGAAAGTATCGCGCATGTGCAAAGTCACATTGAAAAAATGCCAGATACCAAGAGGCATCAAGCCCCTGAAGATTCATTTTCACCTCTTCGTCTGTTGTGCGAAGAAGACAAGCCATCAGCCAAGAGTTTGGTAATAGATTAAGTGTGTGTATCTACTGGGATAGAGTGGTGTGGTCTTTCAGTTTAACCCAGATGGAAGGAGGTTGGATGGACGTTCTAAAACAGAGATACGACCAATGTGTGAGTTAAAGAGAACCTGATCTCCTCTTGTTAAACACAATATTAACCCTTTGTCTTCTATACCAGTCATTAATATTGCTATTAACCCTCATGCCACTGGGTCTGCATACTTGGAGATGGGAAGGAGCAAAGTGCTGTGTACAATGTAAGATTTCCATCCTCATCATTACAACAAACTCATGACAGATATTTGTCAGATATGGCCCAAAGGAGTTAAGTAGATGGGAAGATGTCACTGAAGAGGTAAGATGAGCCAGTAGTTACACTCAGTGCCTATGAAATGATAGCCTGAGGCATTGGTATTTCTCCTATATACGTGTGCAGGGTAAACTCACATGTGATTTCAAGTTTGCACCTTTTTCATGCACCCAACGTAGACGATACCAGCAGGTCAGTGACTATTATGTGGTAACCATAGATACAAAAATTGCTTTGTATTATCAAGGATCAGTCGGAGAAGACTTACTCTCTCCTGATCAGTCAGGCCCTACAGAGAGTGTTGGATGTGGTATGTCACGAACACAATTATGCCACTAGGTCACATGTTCATTAATAATAATTCTAGAAGTCTTTCCCGAGACTACAGCTGGAGCTGAGTGTCCTGGTACTGGAGAACGGAGGAAGTGGTTAATAGTAATCACACTAGGTACACACCTTTCATTATTTCCAACACAGCTCTGGCAGCTGCCCTGACCTGTGCAAGCATTGCACTGACAGAAACTGGAGTGGAGATGCTGGATTTACCAGTTGCTTGTTCAGTGGTACTATAACATAACTATAGTTGTCTGCTTTATTGTGGTCTCCTCTATAGAGTGAACACCCATCAGGTTTGCTAGTGGATCCAGCTTTGGAAGAAGAATACAAAGGAGATGAGGTGCACATCTTTTGTGATTGTCTGGTCCACCATTAGAGAGAGTGTGTAGTTATTAGGGCATCCAAGTTTGACTGGTTCAGTGATGGTGGTATACCTTCCTTCTCTTGGGGAGCTCAGTGCCATGAAGCAGCTGGGTGTCATGACAACAGAAAAACTAAAGATGGTGAATCTAGTAGAGTAATGCAACAAGTGTTGTGTGAAGCTGTTTGTTTGTTTGTTTTTGTTGTTTTTTTTCCTCCCTGTTCCTCCAGAGTATAGATATGTGTGTGGAAGGATGTATGAGGATCCACCATCATGTAAAGGACTTCCTTACTAACAATATTGCCAAGAAACAGTTGAGTGTTTGATCATTGCATGGACAGTTGGGTCATGTTGGATATCACTTAAATTTGATCATTGAATCATAGTTGGGTTAGTCATGTTGTGATGGAGATGTGGTTTAGTTGTGTTCACTAACTTAGTAATGGCAATGAGGCAGTTCCTATGGGTGAACTTGAGTTGGAGAATCGAAGACAATTTTGGGGTTACCTCCAGCAACAAAACCTCACCAGTGCCACTGTGTATAGCAAAGTAATGTTAATTTTATGAGTCAGTGCTGAGCAGCTGCTACAATATTGATTTATAGGCTAAATGATCACACTTTAATCTGGTACCACAGACATACCTGTTGTTAGAGGTGCCCAACTGCTTGCCGTTATAGATTCTGACGCAATTGAAATTAGTGCTTGATGCCAGCAGAGCACCATCTGGATTAAAGGCCAATGCCGAGACTACACCTCTGTTGGGTAAGTGCAGTGACGGTTGGTACTCCTCCATCATACCACCACTACCGAGATCCCACACTCGCATAATTCCATCGGTTCCTAGTATAGACAGATATTAATATGAACCAATCACATCAATGTATTTGCATGAAACACACCTCCACTAATCAGCTGCTTTCCATTTGGTGAGAATGCTATACTCAACACAGAACTCTGTTGAGGAATTAAGCACTATCATTCTGCATTGAACACACATCCTGTCTTACCTTACTTCCAGTCATCAGTCTAACACATTGACCACTCTGGATGTCCCAGAGACGACAGGTTCTGTCATGTGACCCGGTAGCAATGTACTGCCCATTAGGATGAAACCGAACCACCTAAACAAAATGAGAAATGTTTGGTAACATTTGATTGATCTCGCACATTATCCTCACATCAACACTGGAAGAATGACCAGCAAATATACGAAGAGGAAAGGTGAGATCAGTGGTCCAGAGACGAGCTGTCTGGTCCATACTGGCTGAAGCAAAGTGAACATCTACAGGGCTGGAAGACAAAACACACTAACCTCCCTGGGCACAAGAGGATAATTAAGGGGAGGGGCATAGAGCAGGCACTGGGAGTTGGTGCAGAAAAAATCTACTATACATATTCATGTGTGTCCTATATTCCAATACACTCACTCCCCACCCCCCACATTCCCCTTGCATTCTTACACCTACCTAAACGAGACGTCCCACACGGGATAGGTATGACCTTGGTAGTTCACAGCACACACATGAGTCTGTGTGTCCCATAGTCTGACAGAATTATCCTCTGATGAGGAGAGAAGATATTCTCCACTCGCATTAAAACAAGTGCCATAAACAGGTCCACTGTGACCAATCAGGGAGTGGTGATCACTGTCGGGCAATCCAACCGGTTGAGTTCTGATCATGTGATTAGTGGCAGAGTTACTAGTAGTGTTGGGTAGCCGAGACCACAGGTGTATTGATGAGTCAGCAAATCCACATGCATACTGCATAGACATATCACTGAGTGCAGCACAATGAACACTGAAAAAATATAAATTCATACTCAAAATCAGAAATGGCCATCGACTTGTTGGCCTATTTTCCCAATAACAACAACAACAACAACAACAACAACAACATAATTTACCTGTTGTCTGTACTGTGAATACAATAAACAGCAATGGAAGGTGCTGTCTGGTCAATCACTTCTGAACTGGTCAATTTTTCCTTGAACTCGTTGATTTCTGTCAGTCTAGCACCAGAAGGAGTACTCAGGGTACTATCACTGTCAGACTGAGAGGCAAGGACAAATCCAGTCGATGGGCGTGGTGGTACCTTCGTCTATGCAACACAGAGCTCTCCCGATGAAATCATCTGTATAATTACAGTACATACCTTTATGAGACGTCTGTTTTCATCCAGCAGACGGACTCTTGGTTTGTTAAAAGTGGCAATCTTCCTTGTATCTTGCTTTGAGTTATCGACAGCTACCATGGGAGTGTTCCCATACACTGCCGAAGATCACATGACATGGCTTGATAAGATAGCATTAGATATCTTTACCTTCTATCGTCAAGTACTGCTGGATCACTGTCAGCAAAAAAGGCGTGTACAAAACCTAGAGAAAATGTCTTCTAAACTGAGAAAAGCCATTACTCTTCGTTTCTACCTGAAGAAACTGCATTAACAGGTGGAAGGCCTTGTCGGACATTCGTAAACTGAATTTCTTGTTTCTGGTGATAGAGGCCATCACGCCATCACAGCATGTGTATTTAGTGATGTGTCCACTAACTTGAATTTGTTGACCAGCTCTAAAGAGAGAAGTTCTTCAGGAGAGGAACAAGCAAACAACTCCATCAACTCGCTCCTTTGGGAGGAGTCAAACAAGCCAACAGTACTGTCGCTCTTTAGTCTCTGAACTGGAAGAAAAATGTATGATCTGTCAATCATTTCATACAAAATTTTATTCTAGTAAGGAGGGTGAAAACTGGATGACATGCTGGAATGATGTAACATATTCATTCCACGACTAACTGGTGTGGAGATTAATGTGGAACAGAATCCAAGGTTCAGCTTGCCTTTGAAGGTGCCAGAGCTAACTGGTACACACTTTAATGAGTTCTCAAATCAAAGAATTCTTCCCCCTAGCCTCACATATCATTAAATTTCTTCATGGTTGTCAGTGGGCTCCACACAAAAGATCATAGAGACTCACCATGTTCCTTGTGTCCCAAGGAGAAAAAGTGAATGTAAACATGGACGAAGACAGGATAGATGACTTGTGCCACTTCCGCCCTGCAGGCACTAGCACATTCATCACAGAACTTCACTAATCTGAGGTCACAAAAGATGGCTCATTCAATGCAGTACGTAATCAGTGGTAGTGGGGAAATTATGCTCACTTTTCAAAACTCTCTACTTCTTCAGCAGGTTCACTAGTTCTGTATACAGGAGTGGTTCGTGTAAATGAATAGGTTCTGGTTGTATTCAGTTAACTATGTAACTAATACTTACAATGTGAACATTGTAGACACATTTGTGCTGGTAGTGGCTTCCATTTCCACTGCTCTGGAGACAAGGAGCTCTTTGAGAGTGTGCGTTGCAGATGGAAGAGGCTCACCAGTCTTCATAGCTGTCTGCCCATCCTGACAGAGATTTTAACTATGACTATAAAATTTTCGTCTCTCTTGCAAGCATACTATCATACCCATTGGTAGTTATTTGCTTGGAGTACATCGTGGAGTGAGCTTAAGAGCTCCTCTTCCCTCTTGGAGGGCTCTCGCTGTTGGACGTGTACCACAGACATCTCTTATCCGAACAACTCCCACCCTTGAACCGCTTTATAACAGATTCTAGATTCTAAATAATGCGCACTCTCAGTGTTATATTATTATTATTATTATTATTGTTGATCATGAACATGTGTAAGAATAAGTTTATTTCACAGAGGCTTACATCCACACTAGTCAAAGAGACCTGCAAAGGAAAAAAGTTACTAGTAGGATATTGATTTTCCATCCTGGACTCACCAAATCCCATGTCATCATCCGACTCCTCACTCTCCTCTTTCTTTTCTTCCTTTTTCTCCTCCTCTACCTTATTTCCCTCTGCCTCTGCTGTACCTCCTCCTGCACCAGCTGCCGTAGCAGCAGCACCCGATCCCACATTACAGATAAGGCTACCTATATCCTTGCCTGCACGATAAAAACAGGAGTAACAACCTCTTTCTCTTGGTCATCAATACATACCTTCAAGAGCACGAGCAAACAAAGTGGTCCAGATCGGCTCCACTTCAACACCAGCTGCTTTTATAAGTGTAGTCATCTTTTCGGCCTGAGAATATTATTAGGAGACCTTCAGCAGTAAATATATGAAGATACATGGAGATATTATCATACAGTGACTTGGATTTGAGCGTCATAGAGGATAAGGGCGGAGTATACACAAGCCAACTCTGAATCAGTCATGATGGTCAGTTCCCTAGGAGGCAGTGCCTAAAGTGTAAGTCGCCAAAAGGCCTTAGCAGATAGAACAAACACTAGCAGCACCACACCACACACGAACACGTGTTTTAGAGTTAGTATAAACGACCCTTTACCTTCCTACCTTTCTAAGTAGGTAAAGGGTAAGTTTTTAGAATGTTGATATAAAGTATGCATATGACAGGTGAATATTGAGTCATGAAATAAGAGACAGTGTAGCAAAAAAAAAATGAAGTTAAGTTAATTGCGGGGGCCAATGAAAGTTACAACTTAATCGGTGCCATGTAGCTCAGGGTCAAAGTCCTGCAACATAAGATGCTCTTCTATTTCGTCAATGAAAGCCTCCATCTCTAGTTCTATCTCAGGATCTAACCCATCATACTCATCTTCATCTTCTAGATCAATCCTGCAGAAGGAGGGACATATACACCACGGTTATAGGGATTTTAATTGTCGGTAATTTAATTTGGGTGTAGTCTTTTCATCACTTTGGTTTAAAGTGACAATCATGACTAAAAATGTCAAATCACAGATGAAAAGGACTACAGAAGAGACGGTTAAAGTCACTATTACACAAACCTGTCGTCACATCCTTCAATCGGCTGATCCTCTCCAACAAATTCATACCACTCCTCTATCAGGGAAAAATATGACAACCATCTATGGATATGGTTACAATGCACTCACCCGCTGAAGTTACTGGTTGCTGGGTAATCTGAGGTTCATAAAATGTCTCAGTTGGGATAAAGGGTTCTGAAGGGACAAATGGAGCAGCATTGGTGTTGAGCCTTGATACTCCCTCTGTTAACTGGTTCCCCAGGTCTACGGGTAGGATGAAAGGGGTTACTGGGTCAGCAGGAGGGAGAACGGGGGATACTGTACAATCCCAATTGCTCCCATAGAGTTCGATCACTTGCAAAATGAGGCCAGTGCAAGTCCTAAAAATAATAATATACATACATACATAAATTAACCTAACACAATTTTTTGGTTCATTACTTGCTGAGTGAATTGTCCAATGCAAGTACTTTCATTTTATCCCTTAAACAGGCCATTTTCTCACTGTTCTTTTCATCCAATTGGAGATAGCATCCTGTGAGCTGTATGGACATGCATTGATGCTTGCATTTGTGTAGCATGTATGAATCCATAATGAAATACTCACCTTGAGTATATTGCAGGCTTCTCGGACAGAATAATCACTCTTCAAATTCAGCAGTTTTTCGATGTAACTCAGAACACAAGTACCAAGAATATTAACAGGCTCACCTTTCTACCAATACAACACACTATTATCATCACCCAATCACCCTGTACTCACAATTTTAATCTTGGCATATAATTCAGCAAAGAACCCACAATAGTTGATAAAATCAGACTTTTCTACATCTGTGGCCAATGCAAGTGAATGATTGTATCTCTCATGCCAGGGTTGTAATCTGGTAGATATATTATAGCAATCATAATACCTCATATCATGGAAAACAGTGTACATTACATACCTGGCTACCAGAAGCTTTTTAAAATTCTCTGCATGCTCCATTTCTGATACTTGATGGCAGACTCTGCAAGCTGTGTATCTCAAGTATGGTGCATTAATTCCCTGCAGTAATATAGAGGGGTATAGATGGAGACAAGCCATCCTTCCCATACTCTCTACCCTCTTTATTGGTATGTTCCCCTATTACAGTTTCATTTCCTCCCTTCTTTAAAAGCTAATGTGTTCTCCCTGGGTACACCCTTTGAGAGTAATCCATACACTAGCGTAAAGAGAAGTCATGTCACAGTTAAGATGCCGGGACTTACCCAATGTATCAGCATTTCTGCGAGATTAGTCAGAGTGCTATCACTGGGGGTCCACAACTTCAGTGCTTCCTGGAATTTACTGCCAAGCTCATTGAAAGACCCAGGGTAGTAATACATCTTCAACAATATCTCTGCTCCAGCTTTCATGATTGGTACACTACTATAATCCCCAGATTCCGTAGGGGCAGCTCTCTCAAATCCTCGTACAATGTCCTTGGGTTCCAAGAATTCTTCTTCTTCAAAGAAATCTCCATTTCTGTAGGAGTCACCATTAGGAATAGATATTACTGGCACATCTTGAGAAAATCCAGATGGAACAAACTCCTTTGAATCAGGGTTAAGCCGAGAAGAAGTTGAAGTTGAAAAAGTCATGTGCTTGGAAAACACAGATCCAGTCATGGTATTGGTCACATTTGGTAAGTTACTATTAGAAGGAATGAAAGTGGGGGCTGATGGGTCTAGTTTATTTGACTGTCCTATATGAACACCGGCACGAATGGTTTGCTTCAACTCTTCAGCAATCGGAGCTGGTTTCCCTTCTCCCGTTGTGGTCACAGCTTTGTCAAGCAATCCATCTGGTGGGTCAGCCACCTGTTCAAGCAATTCACCAGATTGATCAGCCATCTGTTCAGGTATCTGTGATGATAATGATCCTTCAGATTTTATTGATGCTGCAGCAAAAACACAATTAATAATTCTAGAACCATATTAACCTTTGAACCCTATCTTGCCAGCTGCTACTTGCTGATTCAAGGGTCACAACAGGTATATGAATGAAACAGAAGAAATGAAAAAAAATCACCTTTTTCTCGGTCTAACTTGTCTAGTGCAGCTGTTTCAGGTTCTCGCAACTGTTCGGGCTTGAAACTCCTGCTTTTCCCAGTCTCTCGACTCCTGCTCGTTCCGCTCATGATTCAAGTCGGCTTGACGCCTCAGAAGTGGACTTGACACCTGAAATGGTCTAAGTATAGCCAGCTAACCTTGTTAGCAGTGCACCGCTGTTCACGGGTGTTTCAAACCGGCATTACGTATTATTAGAACACGTAATTAGATTAACCATAACGAGGATAGGCTACCTTAGCAACCATACCTTGTGGTTGCCTAGGAACTTGTGACCTCCACAGGGGCCAATAAACACAGTATAAATACTGTAAAAGGTCAATCAGCACCTGCTAGGTGCAATGCAAACATTTGCGCAGCACATCCCCGCTTTAAAAACTTTTGCGCAACCTGTTTCTTAGCAACATCACTTCAAACCTTGTTGAAGGCGGTCCTTTGTCTAGTCTACCACAGCCCACAGGGAATATTCAGATCAATTGTATTGATAAGTAGAGGAAGGTAAAGCATTGAATATTATTATAATGTATATAATATTATGGGTACATTTTGCAAAACATAGAAATGGAGCAACATAAGTCCAACCTAAAAAACAAATGTAGGGTGTGTGCCAGGTCAACTGGGACACGTAATCATAACAAACTCGAAGAACCAAGTAGGTCTGTCTTGGCCAAGGTATATGGCATAGTAGTAGAAAAGGAACCGGATGAAATCTTCCCTCCAGCATTGTGCAACAGCTGTTTTTTAACACTCAGAAGAGCTAATTTAGAAGGGGATACAGGACCAATACTGAACATACATTCCTGGTCTGCCCATAACAGCAGTGAATGTTCTGTGTGCACACCAGCCAGTGCTGGTCGGCCAAGAAAGAGGAAGATGGGGAGACCTAGCATAGACGAAAGTATTTTAAGGAATATTGTAAGAAAAATAAATGCTGTCAAGGCCCCAGAGTTTGCTCCCTTCCCCCTACACAAGTCTTTGTTCCTCCCATCTCTGTTCTTGGACCATGTTTTATGTCAAGTATGCCAGTGCATTCCATCCCAGGCCATTGAGATTTCAACTTGCAGGCATTACCTATGTGCAGAATGTATTATTAACAGTACATCATTTTCATGTCCCTGCAACAGACATACCTTGAATCCAAATGATTTGTGTGCACCCTCACAATTATCATTGGAGGTCATGGGTAGCTTGTTGCTCCACTGTAGTGAGAGGTGTGATCAAATACTTCAGCTCCAGCATCTGAAGACTCACCTCCAGTCCAGCTGCGAACAAACAATGATCCCACAATTAGCAGCTATTTCCGTTGAACACATCTTATCAAAAGATTTATATCAGTCCCCTTCACTCATGAAAATACACACAATGGGGCTACTCACAGAAAAACTCTTTCCCACCAGTGGGCCTGTCACATGCAGGTCTTCTACAGGAAAGGTATTTAATAAAAATAATGTAACCAGTAGTTCATAAAAATTTACTTACTTTGCAGCCCATGTCTCTTGTACGAGTTACTAGTCCCAGAGTGGAGTCCAGTGAAGCTTCTCCTAGAACCCTCAAAAGACGAAGCAATGAGATCATGCTGGTCCGGGATATTGTAAGTAAGGGTTCATCTACTGAACAGCTGTCACATGAGCTCCAAACTCTGACAAAACAAGACAGAGAAAGGTTGCTTGATTTAGCTCTGTCCGAGCCAGTAATCATACCCAGTGGTGATGTTCTTGCCATGAAAGCTGACCTATCCATCACATGGAATAAGCTTAGGACTCTCAGGAGGTATGTCTAGATACATTGTGTAAAGAAATAGCTATTAGAAAACTCACAGGTGGCTTGGAGCTTGGAACATCAGGCTTGATAGTGAAGCCAAAGAGAGATCCCTGGCAAAAGAATTAGTGGGGCACCTGATCGAGTGTGAGGCTCTACCTTTCACTTTCTCCATCAACGGTGGTGCTGGTGGAGAAGAAGTGAGGAAAGCCCCAATGGCCTGCATTCCTGACCTGGTTGCCAAAGTTGTGCAGCTGCTGGATCAGAGTGATAAGTAATAATAATGAATACACATCGGATATACCATAACAAAGTTCCTATCCTAAATTAGACTGGGAAGACTAGTAACTCACAAATTCATACCCAGCGATGAAATCTGGCTCAAAATTGGTGGAGATAAGGGTGGAAGCAGCATGAAAGTTCACTTTCAAATTCTCAACTGCCTACATCCAAATTCCCCAGCTAATACCTGTGTTTTTGTGGTGTATGAGGGGCCAGACACAAGTACTAACCTCCACTTAGTACTTGACAGATACAAGACACAGGTGGATGACTTAAAAAATCTCAAGTGGAGGTAAACACAAATCCTAAATAATATATTATCATTCTAATGAATGACTTGCATGCCAATAAGGAACTCGGCTGGCAAAGATTTCACCATCAAAGCCTTTTTGTCAGGGGATTATGCCTTTCTGTGCATAATGTATGGCCTTTCTGGAGCAAGTGGTATGCACATGGTTCTAAATTGAAGTATTATAATACCTGAGTCAAACTTCATAGGACGTCATTGCTGTCTGTGGTGCAACATTGACAGTGATAGTCTCAAGGTGTCTAGAGCAGATCGGAGCAAGGATGGCAAGTTTTCCCCAAGATCCCTCCACACCATCAAGGCTGATCATCATCGCTTTCTCACCTATGGGAAAGGCAACCTCAAAGTAGCAAAGCTACACAACAATGTAATTAACCCCCACTTCTTCGAAATTGACTTAGAGGAGGTATATTTAATCTACAACTCATTCAGACTATAAACAGCCAATATCTTTTTCCAGGTTTGCTTACCAGGGCTCCACATCACACTAGGTGTGTTTTTCCGGCTCTTCACCTTATTGGAAGACGAGTGCCATCTTCTGGACTTAGAGATGGCAGATAAGACCATTCCTCACATTAATGACAGGCAATCCTACAGAGACTACTCTGGTGCTGTGCGGGAGGAGAGGGTGCTTTTAGATCAAAAGACCAAGCTTGATAACGAGATCAAGTGGTTGGATCAAGCCATCTCTCTCCTAACCCTTAACTCCACCAACCCCACCACAGACCCTACACTGCAGGCTACCACCAGCTATACAAAGGAGAAACAAAAAGAGAGGACAGATATAGTAAGCAGATTCTACAGTATAATGTTCCTTATCCAGGCACCTGGTTCATAACTTAGTCTAGACATCAGGCAAAGCCATTAGTGTATGTTATGATAGCCTGGAATCAAGGTTGCACTGTATATAGCATTTGAATTGGGCAAATTATTATTATTTTAAAGGAGAAAAAGTTGGCAGTCTTGGCAGCAACCAAGAAGAAAGGGCTATCTAGAAAGGATGGACCCTTCATCCGTAATTTAGATGCTGCATTGGCTTCTTTCAATGTGTATCGACAAGCATACTATAGTGGCACATTTGTGGGAAATCATGTGCATAGGGCACTCAAGGTATTATCATCATCAAATAACACAATCAGTTTCACAATACTTACCTACCTATCATCAGGAGGTGAATGTGAAGACACTCTGTGAGTCAGTCCCTAAGTTATCACACGCCAGATGTCCTCAGCTTCTGCCAAAAGCACAGTTTGTGTCCACCACATTTGTCAAGATATTCTCTGCCTTTGGCAAGTGCCACTTGGTATATGATGGTAGTGAGACACTCTCTGATGATCAGCTGAAAATTCTTGGTCAGTCACACACTGTGATCTATGTTTAAAATTAATGTCAATTCCACAGAATCCGACATAGACAAGTTTATAACTCTTTATAAGGACTTCTTCCCACATGCAACAGTGACCCCAAAATTGCACATGTTAGAAGACCATGTGGTGCCCTTCCTGAAGAAATGGAGAGTTGGTTTTGGGTTTTTAGGGGAGCAAGGAGCAGAATCTATACATTCAAGATTTAATTCCATCCGTCGCAACTATGAAAATATGCCAAATCCTGTCAGGAGACTAAAAGCCATTTTAAATAGCCACTTAATTCAAGTATGCCCAGAAAACATTCAAAAACTCCCACTCCCTAAGAAAAGAAAAAAAAAAACATTCTCTGAATAACTATTTATTTATTGTCCCACCTCTTCTTGTACATACCATGTATTAAAAAACATGTACTTACTTTTAGCCTCAGAATTGCTTCAAACAAAATGTACCCGAGCAGAAATTGGCATCAACTTGTAGCTGGAGAATAGGCCTACCTTCTTAACTTCAGATCCAGAGCAGAAAAATTCCCTATGGGCCCAGGTAAACTGTCAAAGGTTGACCAGCTTCTCCAAATTCAATTAACTGTAAGCTGAGATCCTAACTTCTTTTGGCTCCGCTCTTTCACTGGCTTGAAATTTGATCCTTCCTCGATATCGCTAAATAAACTCCACGTGGTATAGGCCACTCCCTAGGCCTTAAAAAGGCTTTTAAAGCCACCCACTACATTAGTACAAGGTCGTTGCTATGTTGTTGCTATGCTGTAGGAAAAAATTTCATTTACAAGCTAATGTCCATTGCGCAGGCTAATTGAAACACCCGTGTGTTACTTTGGAGAGCTCTGCCATGCACACGTGCACTCTACATGACGTTACATGACGTAATATACTTTATGATCTGATTGGCGCGAAGAGGAGTCTAGCTAGCTGGCTGCTCCTAGTTGCTTGCTATTTTATGCGAATATGACGCCAAGTACCTGTTCTCACTAAGTCAAGAGGTGCTATTCGTCACCTTGCAGAGTCTCATAAGGTTTACATGATTCTAGTTGAAGTGTCAGGTTCATCTCTGAACCAACATAGAGATGCAGAAAGATGATATGCACTCGTTTGAAGTTCTTGGCATGACTCCCCCCAAAGGGAGGCTAGGCCACAGTGTGCCCACGCCAAAACCATTAGGTGGAGAAAACTCTCTGTCCTCTGTTGGTGGAGGCATTTCTTCTACAAACCAGCTATTTGCTCCAGTAAAGCTATTAGCTTTTTTAACAGTGTGAATGTTATCTGTGCTATAATGTTTTTCTCTAAGAAATTGGAATCATGGCCTACCACTGATCTTCAGCAGTCTGGCTCGTCCTCAAGTAGTAACTCAGTGTCCCCAGCACAGTTCTATGCCCACAGAGACCACGTTATGGGAGGTTCTCTCTCAAAATTGGACCGAATTAGAAATCACCAGGATTCCTTATTCATGGAAGCCTTTGATGAAACTGAAGAATATGATAGCTCAAATTCTAGAGGTGAGAGATGTATCATTTTTCCTCCTTTTCATTCCCCCTCCCATCCTGCTCCTCCCCCTTCCTGCTCCTTCCATACCTTTTGTTTTGTTCTCTCACTTCCTCTTTCAGATTTATCTGGGCCAAATGTTAAAGGTAATTCTAACAACCTTGAAGCCAGTCGCAGAACTGGCACTGGACTCATGGGGCATAATACAAACATATCTCTGGATAAACTCACTGGAGACTCACTTCTCTTCTTTAGTTATAGTGCAGCCTCAGGTGGGAGTAGTTTGAACTCTGACCTGTTAGGTAAGTGTTTATTTGAGATAGTATTATTGTGGACAAGTGTGATACATGTGGTGGAACATGGTATCATAAATTAATGTTTTTGTACTCATAGGAGGATCCTTTGTGCGTGCCTTTACACAGGGACTCAACACATCCCTATCCGTCCCTTACCTCCAGAGTACCTCTCCAGCTCCAGGTGGTGGGGCTGCTAGCAACAGCGGGGACCAATTCCATATATTTCCTACTGCTGCTCGTAATCCAAACAAGGCTATAATCACCATTGATGCCCAGACCTCAAGAATTCTTATTGCAAATGAAATGACGTGTGAGCTGTTTGGGTATCAGCGAAATGAGCTAGTTGGAATGAAGATTCAAAACCTGTTTACTGAGCCATATCGAGGGAAACAGCGAGCACTAGTGGAACAGAACATCAGTGCCTCAGGAGAAACAGTGGTCATCAGTGGGAAAGTTGTAAGGATAAAGTTTAATTAGAATGAAGGTGGGGTATGTCTTTCCCCCCGTATACTTCTGGGGAATCTATGAGTCTTAATAGTTGAAATGAAGGTATCAATAGTGGGCAAGTTAGCCCTGACCATTTGGTATGTTCTTCCTGCAATATTCTATCTCCTTGTGTGTGTGTGTGTGTGTGTGTGTGTGTGTGTGTGTGTGTGTGTGTGTGTGTGTGTAGATGGATGCTGTGACTAGTCTTGGACTAGAGTTCCCAGTGTCTGTCTGGATGAGGAGAGTTGATGTGTACACCACACCCATGAATTCTGGTGTGCAAGCTCCATTCACTCCGAGAGTCATTGTTGTGATAGAACCAGTAGAAAGATCATCTGCTCTCTTCTCCATCAATGCTAGTCACATGATAGCATCATGTGACCCGTGGTTTGCCTGCTTATTTGGGTTTCATGACTCAGCAGAAGTGATTGGAAGGGATGTCAGGGACCTTGTTCCTTCACTGAAGCTTCCATCCACTTTAGAGGAGACGAGCAAGGTAAGGCTGCTAACATAACTCCACCCTGAAGTATCTAGATTCAGGACTGTGCCATCCAGCTAGTTTCGAAGGTTTGTATTTGCCAGATATGTCTCCTTAGAGAGGTATTTGTATTAGGCTCTGTTCTCTTTACATGGTGTCTTTTTGAGTGGTTCCATTGTACCCTTTTTTCACTGTGCATTTTTATCTCTAGAATTATCCTAAATTCTTTTTGTTGTGTGTACAGATGCCTTCCAAACAGGCAGTGACTGGTAGAACTAAGGGTGGTGTCGTCTTCCCTCTCACCATCAAGTTCACAGATGTCTCACAGTCCCTCTCTATTGGGGATCTCTACTCTCCTTCTTCCCATCAGGTGGGTCACCTCTTGCTAGAGATTGTCTGTGTGCATACTTACTGATGCCAAACAAATCTCCTTTGTACATTGGTTCATGGATTTCTCCATGCACGGAACATGTATAGCCGAGTGAACTGTCCTCCACTCAAGGAACTGATGGAAGTGGTTGTGTTGGCGGTAACGAAAAAAATGATGAAATAAAAGAGACAGCCTCTCCCTCAAACCTGACATTATCAGCACTATCCCTGTTGCCTTCTGAACCCACCTCTGGTGAACTCCTCTCCCCTCCAGATCCACCCACTTCAGAACTCCTCCCCTCATCTGACACAACTTCTCTGACCTTCTCGGGCCCCTCCCCCTTGACACTCTCTCCTGCAGAGCAGGGCTACATTAGCGCTAAGGTCATAGTCTATGCTGCACTAAGTGGCATGATCAGTTTCTTCCCTGATGGGACTATTCATGGCTGTAACCACCATTTTGCAGTCATGCTCTTTGGATACACCCAACAAGAACTATTGAAAAAGGTGACCTGTTGAAGTAGGACCCTTTACCAGATCATTGAATATATTTCCTTCATCCCCTCAGGATGTTACTTTCCTTTTACCAGACTTCTACCATTATGTTGGGTATGTAGATAATATGCCCCTCCCTCCGCTTGATGAGGAAGACTGTCTTTTCCATTCAGTGGCTGAGGAGAGGTCTATGTCTCCAAATAAAGCATCTGACTATCTGAACAGTAATGTCACCTGCATGCTCGTATACCATGCATGGACATGGTGGAGGGGTAGATAGTGTTTCTTCCAGTATTCTTTAGTGATGCAATACTGTACAAATGTGGGTGATTCATGCTGTGGGAGGAAGGAAGTATTGTAACAAAATAACTTCCATTTCCTAAAATTGATTATCATAAGAATTATTTCAGGTAGAAACCACTTCATTGTGTGGTGAAAGACTCACTATTTTTCCCCTTGTAAAGTAGTCCACATTTTTTCCCTATACATGTGTGTACAGGTGTTCATGGCAACAGCAACATTTTATCCTCACCTCACAAGAGAAGTCAGTTGTCTCCAAGAACCCCCCAGACTCCTCCTTGTCCTCACATAGCAGAGAAAGTATCAGAGGAAGGAATGGCTACACTGGATGATGACCAGGGTCTTATCCCTGTGTCGTCACTAGTTACTGCTAACAATGATGAACCTCTTAAAACACTTGATCACAGCTCATCATGTGACCTGGACTACATGTCACATGACCACCACTCTGAGGACAACATCCCAAGTGCTTTGTCTATTAACTCTAGCGAGAGTGTCTTGCCTCCTGTACCAAACCGGTTGATTCCCTCCCAGTCCACAGAAAGAATCATGGATATTCTGAACCAGCGAGGACTCGGAGTAAAACCAGAAGGAGAGAAGGAACAAGCTCCCCTTTCATCAACACCAGCTGCTAAATCACAGGAGAACCTCAAGTCCAGGAAGTCATCAATGGTATTGTGTACCAAGGTTGATGAATGGTGAAAATGTGAAGTCCATTATGATTTATGTTTCTGGGTCCTTAAATTTCACCATTTTTCATGCCTATCAAAAATATATACATAATAATAACTGCACTCAATTTGTATTTTTATGTAGTTTGACAACTCACAAGAGTTTGACCATTCATCACTGGCCTCACTTTTATCCATTCCAGATGGGACATTCCTTGGAGATGCCAGACATAAAGATGGTTCACTTATGGCTGTTGTCTTCCAGGTGAGGAGGTAGAGTTGCCAATACACAGGAGTCTCCCTATTTTACAGCCCAACTCCTGTTCCCCCCTATTTCATGTCCCCACTCCTGTTCCCCCCTATTTCATGTCCCCACTCCTGTTCCCCCCTATTTCATGCCCCCACTCCCGTTCCCCCTATTTCATTTCCCCACTCCCGTTCCCCCTGTTTCATGTCCCCACTCCCGTTTCTCCTATTTCATGTCCCCACTCCCGTTCCCCCCTATTTCATGTCCCCACTCCCGTTCCCCCTATTTCATGTCCCACCAGTGCTTCATTTAGGGGGTGGGGCATTTGCCCCCCCCCCCCCCCCCCCCCCCCCCAGAACCCTCTGAATCATTACAATATTACAATAAGAAATTTTAATTATAAGAAAACTACATTATAAATCAAACAGCTATTCTTCTACCCTTTCTATTCCATATGTCAACTATCATTTCTAAGTTATTGTCTGTTAGTTTGTCTTTAGGAAAAGAGTTTTCAGAAAATATTGCATCTAGGACAATGTGGTGTTGAGTAATAGTTGAAAGTAGTCAAAAATAGTACATGAAGGTTTGCAGGCTAACTTCGACTAGGTTGTTGGAAAGTAAAAACTTAATATACCTTCAGAAAGCTCTTTAAATGAGCAACATTTTGAGAAAAAAATCAACTTTCTAGGACAAAGTAGAGGATAATTATGAGCAGATATATAAAAAAGGAAAAAATTGTTTACGCCCGCCTTAATTCTTTATAGGAAATCTTAGTCTCAACATGCACATTAAAAAGTATGCATTATCAGCAGGTGACTCAGCTGCTAATAATTTGCATGCATGCTAGCAATTATGCATGCTCAAACAGGCACAAACATGATACAGGATCATTAAACTGTTCCCCCCCCCCCCCTTCCCAAAAAAGGAAAAAAAAAATTTTTTTTCAGTTGCCTTTGCCCCCCTTTCAAAATTTTTCTAAATGAAGCCCTGCCCACTCCTGTTCCTCCTATTTCATGTTCCCACTCCCGTTCCCCCTATTTCATGTCCCCACTCCTGTTCTCCCTATTTCATGTCCCTACTCCCGGTCCCCTATTTCATGTCCCCACTCCCATTCCCCCTATTTATTACACTACTCATATTTCTCCCAGAATATTAAAAATTTTCTCAGGTGCTAACAATTCTCCCTATATGTTACTATTCAATGTTGGCAATGCCACTCAATACTCTCTCTAGTAGTCTACTGCAGAGCACATGCAGTAGTATATACCCATATAAGGGAATATTTTGTGGAGGGGGCTCCCCCTCTTTAAGAGCTGAAATTTCCTAATATATATATAATTAGGAGGAGGGGTGTGTGTTGTTTTCAGTGAAGATGTATCTGTGTAACTGTGAGGGGGTTGGTAACTGTAGAACCTTGAAAGTGAATTACATAAACAGTGATAGCTTTTGTAACAATAACTCTGTCTGTGCTAATGGAGACACTCCACTCCATTATAGTGGACAGCTACTTATACCTCCTCCCTCCTGCCATTTCAAGAGGTGTATGTAGTCTCAAGGAGGAGCAGGCAGGGGCTGTGAATTTACTGCAAGCGCAAAGTGTATTTTGTTTGATGTCATGCTGTTTGATTGGAAAAGAACTTGTGGCATCTGTGTTACTTGTTCTACACCTTTCTTCTCTACAGCTGAAACGGATCACACTCACAGATGGTCAGGAGATCTATTGCATGTGGCTGAGTAGAGACCTAGATGTGGAGCGTGCCCGAACTGCTGATCTATCCATGTCCATGAGTCGTCCCATTCCTGACCCTTACCGGCACAGTTTGGTACATAGCCACTTGATCTTATTCCCTCTATAGAATGAGTCTGTTCTCATTAGATCATTTCACCTGAAGTGGATCTGAGTGATAACATGGAGGACACTGATGGGATCCCTGCTCATCATAATTCATCCGTCCCTCACACTCCATCTCTGCCACAACATTCTGAGGAAATTGTTGCGATGTGTGGAGAGTACAGTTTGAACTACGATACTCTACGTCCCGTCGGAAAGGGGGCATTTGGATTTGTTAAACTGGCACAGAAAAAAGATGATAAAAGTTTGGTATGTCAGAGAAATAATTCACACATGTGTATGTGTGCATGTAGTGGTTACTCAAACCCTCTCAATTCCTTTCCAGGTCATTGTCAAGTTCCTCCGTAAGAGCAGTGTGTTGAAAGACTGTTGGACCACTGACAGAGAGATGGGTTTGGTCCCACTGGAGATAGCCTTGCTTGCTCGACTTACTCATGACAACATAGTCCAGGTTCAGTTAACAAGACATGCAGGATGCAAGCCTCAAATACAAACAAACAATTCTTTCTTCCATAGCTATTGGAGGCATATGAGAATGAACATTTCTTCCAGATGGTGATGGAAAAACATGGAGAAGGTCTAGATCTCTTTGAGTTTATAGAGAGAAGCCCAAGGCTCAATGAGCAGCACATCAGTTACATCTTCAGACAGGTATGTATGTGTGTGTCTGTGTACTGTAGTTTGGCTGGGAAATCTACTATTTTTCCTGTGAATATTGCATTGAAGTAACCAGTGAAAGTTTTATGTGTGTTGTAATGTAGCATGTGGTGTTTTTATTGGGCATGTTGACCTGAAATGGACATGTTAAGATAGGAACAGTTTACCCAGACTGTCCTACCAGCTACATGTTCATCAGCTACCCTGGGAGAACAATGCTGGACATTATGAATATATGTTTTATTCAGATGGTGGCTGCTGTGGCATACTTGCATGGGAACAACATAGTCCACAGAGACATTAAGGTACTCATGCAAAAGGGTGTCAAGTTCATTAAAGATGCTTTAATTCCTGGTGTACAGGACGAGAATATTATCATAGCCCAGGATTTCAACGTCAAACTGATAGATTTTGGCAGTGCAGCATACATGGCTCCAGGGAAACTCTTCAATACCTTCTGTGGGACTCTAGAATATTGCTCTCCGGAAGTTCTCCTTGGCAACAGGTGAATCATGGAGGTATTGCTATTGTTTGGCATCTGGTATAGTGTGTGATTGTTTATGCATTGTTTATGTTACATTTAACACAGCTGGTAATAGGTCCAACAGGAAACTAGGATAGGCATGGGACTGTTGCTTGCATGTAGCTATCCATCAGTGGCTTCTACATGTTGTTATGTCCAGGACAGTTAACTAAGTGTCTATAACAATTAGATTTTTTTTACTATCCAGTCATTTGAGTATCTATCTTGTTCTCAAGCTATCTAGGTCCTGAGCTAGAGATGTGGGCGGTGGGTGTGACACTCTACACACTGGTGTTTGGGGAGAACCCCTTCTTTGAAGTCGAGGAGACCATTTCAGGTCACCTCAAACCACCTTTCCTCACCTCACCAGGTATGTTATGTTTGTTAGCCTATCTCTGGTCTCAAAAGAGTGAAACTGTTTATACATGCACACTGGTATCTTGTTGTTGACCTTGGGTGGGTGGGGGTGAGGGTACAGAGTTCAATTTATCTTTTAATAATTAGCATTGATGAAGGTTCTGTTCTGGTTGTTGCACCCTGACCCTCGATCTCGTGCCACCATTCGAGACCTTCAGAAGGACAAGTGGACCAATCAGCATGTGGATCCCTCTCAGTGCACCTTTGATGTGGTGCTAGGTAAGCCAGCTACTTCACATCCCAGTCACATGATCTCAGTGTGATTCTCTGGTCATGTGACTGGTGTAATTTTTAGGTCATGTGACCAATGCTGATGAGGGTGGTGCAAGTTGCCACACCCACAAGGGTCCAGTCAAGTGTAATTCCGAGGGAGAAGCTGTCAAGTTGTTGCAACGCGCAAACCATCGGTTTGTAATGGCAGAAGGAGGGGGTGGAGGGTTGGGCTAGAGTCAGTTTCACTTGCCATGGAGAAGTCTGTGTGTGAGGTTAGCAAGACTGTGAAACTAACCACACATTCACTGCCTCTTTGATATTATCTCATCTGATAGCCTGCCGTTTCTTTCTTTCTAATTCTCAGACTCAGCTGAAGATCTTTTTTTTTTCCTGACCACAATTATGTTATCTGCTCTATTTATACACATTTCCAATTTCTCTAACTGTATAATGTACGTATGTAGCAGATTACCACTTTCTTAAATATTCTCTACCCACTTAATATTTATTTGTGGTTAGCTGTAATTCATCATCAAAAGATTAGCTACTTCATGTGTAATTATGTTAAGTCAATGAGGCACCATCAACAGTTGGTTAACATGTTAGCATAGACAGGAATATGCTCAAATCAGCTCGTTATCAAGTGACAAACTTGTAAATTGTGTATGATATTATGCTATCAAAGGCACATCTTCAAAGCACACGGTCATCCTTTGTGGAAGTTAAAGGCAAATACTTCCAAAAGTCAAGTGTCTAGTGAAGGAATTTAGCTCTTGCTCACAAAAGACTATAGGAAGTGTAGTGTAATTATAGAGGGTAACTGTCTGAGTAGAGTGGTTTGCACATATTAGTAAAGAAAATCTAAAGAAATTCAAGACCAGCATTTACTTGCAGATATCATGACCACAGCTGTGGAAACAATACTAGCTTACCGTGTAGAGTTACATGAAAAAAATATTTTTCTTTCCAACTACCTAATGATAATCAGGATTGGATTACTTTTCTTAGGTTTAAGAGGTATACTTACTATAGATTTCTCAGACACCTTTAAGGGCATACCAGACCCTTGTACAACAGCTCTTATATACCCTATGGAAGTAGATGCAGCAGAGTGGGTTAAACAAAGTGGTTTGTAGAGAAAAACTGAAACACTAGGAATTAATTTGTCATTTCCTTCAGGCTATTTTTGTTCATGGCCTATTGGTTTGATGCCTGAGGAAGGGGAGATTTTTTATATACAACTTATAGTAAGTGGGGTTTCCTGCTGACTGTCAATGCTTGGCACCAGGAGAGAAGCCATAATTATTATAGGAATAACAGTCTTGTCTGCTATATAGTGTACTCACTGTTTTTCCAATGTGAATACACAAAATATTTCAGTGTGATTGATTCAAACAAGTGTGCCAGCTATCTCCCTAGTCTGTCCCTAAATAAAAACTATTGAAAGCAAGACCTTCATAGCTAGTGTTGCTTTCATGTTGTTAGGGGGAAATAATGTTGCTGTGGATCTTTTGGGGTATTGTAAATTTCTATTTCAGTGTCAGAAGGAAACATCTCATTACATTAGAGGTAATGATAGTTTCCCTAAAACAAGTTGCAGCACAGGAACTCAATGAGTTATCTAAACATACCTACAATTCCCAATATACTAGACAACTTTCAACTTTCACTCTATATACATTGACTGTGTATACTTACTTCACTTCAAGAAATTTTATGTAATTATTAATGAAACAGCAACATTTAATATTTGTAGAGCAGAACTAGATAATAACAAGATAAATACAGAAAGGTAAGGTTAAGATGATAATGTTGGGATAAAGGAGAATAAGTATTAAGTGACACATTCTTGCCAAACTGATTGGGTGGGTGATCGGAATACATCATCACCAAGGTACATTGGGTATATGGTCTAGTCGGTATAGGAGAAGTCACATACAAAGACATTCCTTTGCTATCATGTTTGGGTAGATATGCACTACAAATTCATTTTCTGAAATATTAATGGAGGTGGTAAGGTTTTCGAGTTTATCTGGATTTGGAACGCAACAAGGTGGAGGAATCAAATCTTCATTTTTGAAGTTTGCCAAAGACTGGATGTAGGTACGCATATTCATTGTGCTGTTACGGTCCAGGGGCCACATGCAATGGCCAGCACAAAAATTTGCCTCAAATCCTGAAGGATGAACAATATCATCTACCAATTCCAAGTCTTCAAATGAAATCTGCATAAATAATTCTGAGTAAATTATGTCTGTGATTAAAATTCAAAGTGCAACTTTGACCAAGATAATGTTTACATTATAAATACTAGGTAAGGCTATCACCAGCCAACATTATCCCAACTGCAAAGTGTATGTTGCCATGAGCTATAGAAATAGTTTAAAACTTACATATAGCTTTCTGAGACGACATTTTGTATGCAAATAATTGTTTATAGATGATTGAGTAGATGAAGTGGTTATATCTGCAGATTCTTGAGAACTCTCAGAACCACTGCCAGAATCTATAGTGTCTCTTCTTGCTCGTTCCTCTACAATTGCTCTCACGACTCTAGAAAAAATCAGTTCTTTCTGCATGGAATTTTCTACCATTCCTAGTAGCTGAGCCCTGTGTTCTGAAGTAGAGGTGAACCCCAGTTCTGAAGGGGACAAGTCTGGACATGGACCACTCAGTGTCAACCTCATTTGCAATAGTTCAGTTAAATGTGCCTCATTTAGTTCTCTTTGAATTGATTGGATTGTGGACTTATACATTTTTGTCAGATTGAAGAATTCAATCCACTCTCCTCTGGTGAAATCACTTTCTGATAAAGATTGCACTGCCCTTAGAGAGAACACTGGTATGCCATTTTTAACACTAGTCTGGGTATACAACTGCAAGTTGACATTGGAGAAATTATTGCATTTTTGCTGAAGAGACAAAATTTGGTCAGCCGAGAGTGGGTTCCTGTAGACACGAAGCATGGAATAGCGGGCAAGGTCAGTTTGGGAGTAGGTGAAGGAGATCTGAAAGGAAATTGCCATTGAGTTTTTCAGCTCTCTTGCATCATTATAGGAATGAACTGCCTTAGAAGGCACCTCTATCTCTGCATTAATGTAAACAGTGTCTGTCAATTTCAATACAAACTACATGCATGTATGGAAAAAGTAGGCATCTGCAAAGTCTACTATAAAACTGCAGCTACAAAATAAACTCACCAACTCCTAAAAAAGCTCTTAACATGTTAACATCATCACCATGGTAGCCTGGAAGGCAGGTACTTGAATTGTTGGAACTCCAGCAATTGTAAATATCATTCAAAAACTGAGGGGGCTCATTTCTCTCCAATGGAACTTCTTCCAAGTCCACTGGCAGGTCTAGGAGAAGACCCAGTTGTCGCATATCTGTGTCTTCCATTGCCTGAGGTGCAGCAGTCTGCAAACTGACGGCAACGGTGAGTAATACACACCAAAACATCGAAAGTTATTTTCCTGTTAAGTTAGTAATTCTGCAGAAGGTACTTTATCTTCTTTCAAACTTTGCTGGGAGAAGAAAAGAATCGAGCATTTTTATACTCCTGGAGCTAGCCACGCTGCATGTTAACATAGCTATTAATAATATATTATTATCTGTCTGCTGCAGATGTTATTGCATGCATGTACTTGTTGTTGAACCAATAATAAAATTTTATATAGTACACAGGATGTTATGTGCGCATGCGTGTAATATTCATTGTCACACAGTCTGATCTGAGCTGTTCTTCTATTCCAATCATGGAAACTACTTCATTGGAGTTCTCCCAAATACAGTGTCTTATCACTGGAACCTGAAAGAACTGGAAAACACATGAAGGTTAACATCACACAACTAACTGTATACACTGCACGAGCTAGATCCACACCCCCAAACAGCATGTATATGAATATGAAACTACATGCAGCCATGGCCCAATACTAATACCAGAGCTAACACCCAGAACATTAAGTTTTGCAGATAAGCCAACATTTATCTATTCCCCCCTGTACATGCATACTGTAAACGGTCTCACTATATACACACATACAGAAAAACGTAATTGTATTTTTTTGCTCTGTTTACGGTATCAATCTTCAAAGAATGCCACTCTCAGTACAAGCCTAGCATGTCATCAATTAATTAATAACATGTACTGTTGTCATAGGCAGTACACTAATCACATCTGTAAACTACCTGATATAGACACAATGAGAAGCTATAATTTGAAAATTGCTCAGAGAGATTATATTACAGATAATAGATTCTGGAAACCAGCTGAGCATGTTAGTGGGGCACTCTCATCACTCATTAATTATAAAGTGCTCAGCTGAGAGTAGAGAAAAGTGTACAAGAGCCAGTAATCCAGTGGGCATGGATCCAGCACAATCAATTTTTTAAAGAGAGTCTGGAGTCAGCATGTTAGTAGGAGGTGGTATCACTTGATATAATAGTTGGGCCCTGCCTACACCCAATCAGCCACTATATTAGATCTAATTATAAAGGAACCCCCACCTCTACTCCCCTCTAAAATTTATGAATTTGTTATTGCTATTATCCCACACCTTCTCCCAGCCACCTTCATGGTGGCACAAGCCTCGGCATCAGTACACCTCCATGGTGCCACAAGCCTCTGCATCAGTACACCCCACAAACCTCTGTATCGTATACCTTCATGATGCCACAAGCCTCTGCATCAACATTGTCTTTTATAAAATTTAATAAACCCATTATGGGAAGGAATGCAAGACCAAAAAGCTACTCTATTCCATTTGGCGAGCTGTAACCGTGAGAGACTGCCTGCTGTAGTTCATTGACTTCCTGAGATAGAGTTACCTAGATGTAATAGAGCATAATCTATATCCTATAGCTATCTGCTATCTGTATAATATATCATTACAATAATATTTTTAATCTCTTGGCCACAGACCGAAATCTTAACCTAATCCTCCTCTGCAGTAGCTAGATATTTATTTCATTACTCTTGCAAGTGTCTAAGTATCAACTGTCAAATCCCAGATTTTAGTCACAATACATTTCCCTACATTAGTAGACTGGAAGACTCTTTGTTCTTACATCAGTAGTCCCACCATCCACTCTCCTTTATATATTTTGACATTAATTAGCTTCTAAGTCCCGCCATCCACTCTCCATTATACATCATATCTGTTATGACATTACTAATTATCCCACAGCCACTCTCTAGAATACATTAATTATTATTATTATGACCATTAATTTTTACACTAACTGCATGTCCAGGTCAATTAGCATGATCTCACTGAGCGTGACAGTGATCCCTATATTATTATTATTATTATTATTATTATTATTATTATTATTATTATTATTATTATTATTATTAAAATCAAGTTAAAATGTCCATAGTGTGATCCCTCTCTTACAGTGATGTTAGAGTCTAGTGTTTGCTTATTAATTATTCATGAGCTGATGTTTCATGCTTTTTATACCCACAAAGCTGTAAGTTATGATAAATGAAACTATTGTTCCTAAGTAAAAGTTACAGCTCTTGTCTATTGTATGGTGGGACTGGGATATGAGAATTTACTTTGAAGGCTTCTTTGTCCAATCTCCATTTTTGTCAATAACACTCCCAGCTCAACATTCCCAGGTAGAGTGCCACTTTACCAGGACAAGAAGAAGAGTACTCAAAGATCAGAAAAAACTATTCTAGAAATCTTCACTGGAGGCCATTCCTAAAAGCCATAAGAAAACTCTCCAAGTAGCCCCACTCCTTGCTTGATACATTGTCACACAAACAGCACACACTGGCTATAAAATAACTACAAAAATAGAGATTGGACCGTTTGAAACAAACTTTCATACCCTACCAGTAAGAGACAAAAGAATCTTTCATTAATATAATTCAAAGCCTTATAAAAATCCAGAAAAAAACATTAGCTAATGAACAAACTATACCAAATAAACATGTCACTAGCTTCCACCTGCTTGTCAGCAGACCCCAATTAAGATTTAATGTATTCAAAACATATTTACAGAGACCCTACACTTAGAAGGTTTAGTAGACAGCCATCCATGTGTGACCATCAGATATTGTGTGTCTGTTTCCTACAACAACAGAAAGTATTAATGCCCATCTTTCTGAATAAGATGGGACAGTTGAACTATAGAGCTGGAACGTGTGAACTACATTGTTTAACTATTGCACATACTGCATGTAATCTACTGTGAAAGTTATTTTGCAATATACATTATTCATACAGACAGCTTTATTAATTCATGTGCGTACGTACACATGTGTACTGAGATAAACTGCTTCCTTTCAACTATAAACTAGATTCAGAGAATAAGGAAATCACACTTTTGGATTACTGGTGATGCAACCATTATGGGTGGAATCAGTAATTCCTAGTATAGCCACAGTAAGATGGTTCAGGTATTCTCTTAATCAATATCATGGCTACTGGCCACCAACAAACCTATTTACTATCTAATACAGCACCACCGTAGCTCTACACCACCACAGCTCTACACCACCACAGCTCTACACACTACACTATACATTACACAGCACTACCAAAACCACTAGCAATGCTCTGCCACAATGGAGACACTGTACTTGTAACACAAAGCCAAATACTACACCCAATATACCACAGCAGGACACTGTAATTATAACACCACAATCTACCACAGTAGGACACTGTATTTATAACACTACATTCTGTCACAGCAGGACACTGTATTTATAACACCACAATCTACCACAGTAGGACACTGTATTTATAACACCACAATCTACCACAGTAGGACACTGTATTTATAACATTACATTCTGTCACAGCAGGACACTATTTTTATATAACAGTGTAATGATAACACAAAACCTACCACTGCAATTAAATCATTCCAGAGCAGATGCCATGCTGTGCACATGTAATCATCTCTCACCTCAGTCTGAGTGGATGTCATGCAAGGACTTCGGCACACTTACCTAACCTCAGAGCTAGCTGTTGCCATGGCAGGCTGGAAGGCACATTCAACAAGTTCATAATTATTGACCAAGTATGTTGGTATCAATTACATGCAAAAAATATATATATATAAATAATGTATATGGCTTGAAAACCATCCACCAAAGAAAATCGACTTTCAATTAACTGTAGATAGGAGCAGGGTATACAGTATTGCCATCTAATATCATTGCCTGCAGATAGAAGGCGCTACTCAGACTAAATGTTGGCAGTCCTACACTAAGCTAGGAGACAACATGTCTACACATGCTAGGATGCTGGCTGTAAATAATCATATTCTAGAAGGTGATATATAAACTTGATTGTACAGCTTCTCTTTTTAGAAACCTTTATCAGAGCAATAACAACTGTAACTGAGAGAAGCCTGCTTTGACTGGAACAGGGGGTCAGAGGTGAGATGTCATGTGACATCATGATTGTTGCAAGTGGTATAGACACTACAAGATGACAGTGAACTCCAACCACAATCAACTCACATGGGAGGACACAGATACCATTTCTAGTTCACTAGTGTTCAGGTACGTCATCTTTAGCTAAATGTGATACAGACTTTGTCATTGTGCCCTGTCTCCAGCTAAACATTCTACCCCAGTCAAACAACATTCTACCTGTCACATCTCCAGCTAAACAACATTCTACCTGTCACATCTCCAGCTAAACAACATTCTACCTGTCACCTCTTCAGCCAAACAACATTCTACCTGTCACATCACCAGCTAAACAACATTCTACCTGTCACATCACCAGCTAAACAACATTCTACCTGTCACATCATCAGCTAAACAACATTCTACCTGTCACATCATCAGCTAAACAACATTCTACCTGTCACATCTCCAGCCAAACAACATTCTACCTGTCACATCACCAGCTAAACATTCTGCCAAACATTCTACCTGCCTCTAGCTAAAAGTGTTAACCATTTCTTAGTCATGCAATTAATCCCAATTAACCCAATTACGATCACACCTTGTGTTAGCAACATTCTACATGTCTGCCACACTCATGAGCTTGTAGAATGTCCTTTATTTTAATGGCAGGATAATAGCTCCATTAAGACCATTACCATCATCCCATTATAGCCACCACAAATAAGCAGTGCACAGGACAGCTGCAACATCTTATACAGGACAAAGGTATGTCCTTCAGAAATATTCACACACAAATATGCAAAAATATGAATGTTGTAGAGTCGGTCACACACCTGGACTCTGCCAGGCTGTCTGAGGCAGGTACTGTAAGCCTCGAAGGCAATGCATCTTGGAGATAGGCTAGGAATTTCCAAAAGAACTGCCTCTCAACTAATAAATAGTGTGGGCACATGAGAAGCACGGCCAGCTAATTTACACCCACCACTGATGTACACACATGTATAAACACCCACCACACACCACTGATGTACACACATGTATAAACACCCACCACACACCACTGATGTACACACATGTATAAACACCCACCACACAAGTACACACATGTATAAAAACACACCACACCCACCACACACCACTGAAGTACACACATGTATAAACACACGCCACACGCATGCACACACCCACTCACATACTCAGCTTCTCAAATTTCCTGAATGCACTTACTAATTGGCTCCTTTGGATGGAAGTCCACGTCATTGATACTACCTAAGTGACCCGGCAATCTGTAGAGAATTCTTTGTGTCACTGCATCCCACACATAGACAAACCTGCAGAGAGAGAGAGAGAGAGAGAGAGAGAGAGAGAGGTTTGATCACTTTCTGGAAAAGATCTAAATTATTATTATAACTGATTCTAAGAATGACCATCTCTTACTAAAAGGTTATTAAGTGATAGTCTTATAACAGGTCAGAGTTCAAGTCACCCCAAGTTTTAATTAAATTTCTGGCTCTTTTGACCAAACAGCACCTTCCATTGCTGTTTCTTGTATTCACAGTAGAGACAACAGGTTTCTAATGTAATATGCATGCTATTATTTACATGCTTGTCAACAGGAAAGCTTCCCTTTGTTCTGTTCCTCGCTATGTCCAGACAGTGTCTCTTAATGAATATGTAATGATAATACATTGAGTGTTAGATGGCATTGGAGACATGGAGGTTCATTGGGCTGTCTTGTCCAGACAGTGTAGGTTGATGGGCCATGTGCATACAGCCACTCTGGCTAGCTTAATCAATTACACACAACACATCCAAATTTGGTATAATATTATACTATAATAATATATATGGTTAGGGGTAATACCAGGTTTCCCCCCCCCACCCTACCCCATGAAACCCACATAATACCCATACCCAACCATGTGACATAGAAATGTGCTGAATGTGAGATAGACAGACAACCTCGGCAAAATGGAGCCACAGTTCTATATATACCACTTGCAAAGGGAAGATACCTCTGAACACCTGAAGTGGACAGCCAAAAAAGTACCTGCTCGTGTTGCAAACTTCAAATGATTCTAATGGTGTTAAACTAACATTGAGACCCTTAGGTATCAGGTGGCAAGGAAGAACAAGGGCTTATTTTATCCATATTACTTACGTACCTATCAGCTGACCCTGCTGCGATTTTACATCCGTCAGGACACCAGCTGCAACGAAGGAGGTTCTGAACAGACCACAAGCATCCATACATGTAAGTAAACATAAAGTTATGTCTCCATACATGGAAATAGCAGGAAAAAATTGTGAAAAAATGAGTACCTTTTCAAAATTGTGTCTGTTTCCTCTGAATACTTTGAGTTGTCGGTCACTGGGGGCAAAAGGTCGAATATCCCATATTCTTACTGCAGGGAGGGAGAAAATGGATCAAGGAATCAGTTTCATTAGAAAAATAATAGTGCAAGAGGGTTAATACAGAGGGTGGAGTCAAGGGGGGTATACGTACTAGGACAGCTCCTAGAGTACATAGCAGGCAGGGAGAGGAGTAACAATCAGAGGTCTCATTGTAATGGAGAGAAAAGTCAAGGGGATGAAACTACTAGATTACATTGTGGATGAGGGGTATAATACAGGGATCTTGTCATAGAGAGAGAAGCCAAGGAGATAGAACTAATATATAGTCATGTGACAATTTCTCTAATAATCATGTGACAATTAAGTTACAGCTGCAGGGTTTTGGTCTGTTGTAATATCAACTGATCACTTCCTTCCAGTATTGTTGTTTGTTTACTCCAAACTGTATGCAGTAAAAACCACACACTCTATATTACCACACACGAATGGTGAGACAGACAATAGCTTCTAGACTCAACAGTGTCCATTCCCAGGCCTTTAAAAAACAATGCAATATATTGTTGTTGCTGGTTCAGAGTCTCAAGATAATGATTATGTTGCTATAGGCAACCATTGTTGTCATTGAGGAACATTTGGTGAGTTCACAAAACAAACAAGGAAGCAATGAAAGAAGAATGATGAAATCTATTGTTCAGCCTTACATCATGATGTAGCACAGAAAGCCAGCTAAGACCATTGTACCGTCATGATACAGTGCAGAAAACCAGACTTATGCCATGATTCAGCACAGAAAGCTAACTGAGGGACTATTGTAAGGCCACAGCAAAATATTAGGAGTAATGGAAGAGAGACAATGGCCAGTCTCTTGGACATGAAGGCAAGAACTATATAATATTATTAATGATGGACATTAGAAGAGAAAGATGACACCATACCCAGTTGTGACCTAGTTTCTATGGACTGAACATTACTGTCTTGAACTAAACTGAAGGGCCTCCTCCACAGCATAATGTCCTCATTACAACATATTTACTAGATCAGTGGCCAAGTGAAGTCCTCCAGACTAAGAGTGTAACACTAGACACAAACATATTGGATTCCTATTTCATGCTTCACATTAACAAGGAGCCGTCTATTTCTTGCCAACTGTTGCATGCATTTGAAGTGGGAGGAGAACATGGGTGCATGCATTTGAAGTGGGAGGAGAACATGGGTGCATGCATTTGAAGTGGGAGAAACATAATTACCCCTTTTAGGGGAAATACTGTCACGAGGAGGATTGAGATATATCCTTGAATGGGAATAGTAGGAACACTTAAAAGAGTTGTGCACACTTTAGAATTCCTTTCCCTCTGTACTGCCTCACCTGTGTCGTCCATTGCATTGGACAGGAGGTACTGACCATTGGGGCTAACTTCCAGACCTGTAATGGTGTCCATGTGTCCCATCATAGTATAGACCACTTCACTCTTCCGGAGATCCCAGACCTTAGCATACAATGAGGGAAAGGTGTGGAGTGTGTGTGTATGTGTGTGTGTGTGGGGGGGGGGGGGGGGGGAATGGTGAGATTAAATCACACCTAACTTAGTGGTGAGCTGTAGGGACATATAGAGCTCACTCATAGTAATGAGCAGCACTATCAATACAAAACAAACTTCATTAATAATACCTTAATAATACCTTAATAATACCTTAATGGTGTTTTCAAGGCCTCCAGAAATAACCTGATCACCAGCATCAGAAAAACCAACGGCAGTAACCTGATGGGAGGGGAAGGAGGGGGAGGGAGGGAAAGGAACAGAGAAAAAGGAAAGAGGAGGAGAAGGAAGGGAGATTGAGAGGAGGAGTAAGAGAAGAGGAAAGAACAGATCAATCTTCTACCTGGAGAGTCTAGAGAATGATTTTACTTGGTAAGTGCTATTGAATGTGTGGACGGCTCCTTTCTTTCTGATATCCCACACCTTCAACAACAAATATGACAAAATCATGTGATGATCACATGACCAACCAAACCTTTATATTGCCATCGTCAGAGCCTGTGACTAATAGGGACATCCCTCTACGAGCAGAACTGATGCTATTAACAAAGGAGGTGTGTCCTTTGAGTTTCTTTATTCTCTCTCCTACCTCACAGTCCCAGACTGCACCGGTCTTATCAACCGAACAAGTAAACACCATGCTGCAGGATAGAAATGGGTTGGGTAGGGCGTGCGACCAAAATGGGTTGGGCAAGTGACTCAAATGGAAGGGATATCATAGGTGGGAGTAACCCAGATGGGAGTGCTCCAAATGGGAGGGGTAGCATTAAGTGGGAGTGACCAAAAAATGGGTTTTTAGGGGAGCACTCAAAATGGGAGGAGTAATGTAACATAGGTGGGAGTGTCCAAAAATATAGCAATTCAGATGTCCTCCATGACCTCAAGGACACTATTAATCATCGTGGCAATCACACAAACCATCTTCATCTCTAAAGTTAGTCAATAGAAAAGGTATCATATTGTCAGGGTGAAGATGTTCAATGACCCATACTGCCGCCATGCATGATTCAATTGAAACAGAGCAAGGAAATAGGAAACCTGCTAACACGATCCACCAAAACAAATCCTATTAAAAATCTATTTTTAGGTCTAGGTATGGCTTGGTTCTGACATCAGGTGCCAGTCTGAGGGACAAGGTCATCTCTTTTCCTGTCCTTTGATGCTTTATTTAGCTGCAAGATGTGATCATCACAAAACTTGAAGTGCCTGACAGCCACAAGTTGACGACCCGTGAAGTAGCCAAGCTGTTAACCCAAAAGACATCAATTCTGGGGAAAAGGCACTTTAGTGTTCAGTACATTCCCTCCACCTTCCTCTTGACCTCTTGATATGGTGCAAACTATACATATACCAGTACCTTTACACATAAAATAATATAGAGCTGACTTGCATTAGTTCTGGAGTCCATGATAAGGTACACAGGAACCACTTTAACCCTCCATTAGCCCTTAACACTCCATCTCCAATCTTCCTACCTGTTACTATAACAACCTCCCTCTCCATCACCACCACTTACCTGCCATCAATAGAGTATTGTAGCTCCATGATGGCCCCTGTGTGTCCCTTCATTACCAAGTAGTTTTCACAGTCTCCATAGACATTCCACAGATCTAGACACAATAAATAAAGACATTAGCTTACTTGAAATGTAACGTCTCCTCATGAGGATGAGGATACCCACTAACTGTACCCACTAACTATACCCAGGGAAGAAAGCTGATCAAACAATGTCATGACCATTATGTTATCTTGTTAAATTACAAAGATTCTGAGACTATTACAGTGTGACTCCTCTGAAGGTTAATCCAGTACAATGGATGGACTACTGGTATTTAGATAGTCATTCTCTAATACTTTCACTCACATATAAGTCTGTCATAAGACGCTGAGGCAAGCGTAGACCCAGTGGGACTGAATTTACATGACAATATTCCCCCCTGTAAACACAGAGCATGAATTAACCACTTTGCCCTGATTGGGTAGATCATACTTCGTGTCCAAAGAGCTGCATGATTGGTGCCTCCAAAGAGGAGGTCCTTGGAGGGCCCTAATATTAAAGGTGGGACATAATTGGAATCATAATTATGGTCATGTTGTTTTGTTTACTTACACTCTGAACCAGCTGCTTTGACTTTTCATTACTCCTCACTGCTATCTGGTCTTGTCTAGGTCGTTTAAAGCTAACCACAGCACCAGAGGAAGCACCCCCAGGACGCTTATGGCCTGCAAAAGACATCAGCTAGAGGTAGGTAGCTAAGCTAGATGACCTTTAACCGCAAAAAATCGACCTTTGTCCGATCGTGACGACCTTTACCTACACAACGCAGCCACACAGCTAACTTTAATTCATAGACAGATAAAAAAAAACAAAAACAAAAAAAAACATCATACAGTCATGTAATTTTAGTTGGCATGCTGACCCCAACCATAAGGGTCATGCTGAGGGGGTGTGTCTGGTACCCAAGAGTGACCCTGTAGGGGAGGAGGAGGAGGCAGTTGCACTTCACTCTCCTGCAAAAGACACACATCAAAGTGATATTTAAACATCCATTATCACAGTTACTTCATCACTGTGTAGTGGCTGAGGAGGAACTGCAGGTGTAAGCCCTCCCCACGTATCACATGACTGGACAGTGATGTCAGAAGATGTCTCCTGACCTCTCTCACTCGCTGGATAATCAGAAAGCTGTCCAGCAGAAGAAGATTGCAGTTCTAACCCACACAATTAATGTAGGAACAAAAGATTGACTGTTATTTTGTTTGAGAGTGTTGCCCTTACCTCCTCTCTCTTCCCATTGAGGAAAAGAAGTGTGACTCCCAACTTGAGAAACACTTTCAAAGTCCAGACCAGATAAAATGGCCGGATCACTCTTCCCCAAGGCTTTAGCACAACGAGCACACACCACTATCTCCTCTGTCCCCAGGGTTATTGAACTCTGGGGAGATTCATCTAGTTTAACCCGAGTGATTACCATTAAAAAACATACTGTTTTGATGATGTTAGTTCCTCTGGTTATCTCCACGCCTTCGTCTCTTAGGGCCTCTGCATCCTCCAACAACTCAACACAGTCCTCTGTCTCTTCACTTTCAGTGTCATCATGGTAGCCCAATGACACAGGTGTTCCCAGTTTATCGTTGACTAGTATCTGGATGGCTGTCTGCCGTGTCTTCTTGCCACGCCCATGGCTGTGATATAAATGTTGAATAATTGTATACTATTCTGTTCTAACTTACTATTTTTTCTGTCTGATGCTGAGAATGTCAAGACATGTCTTTCCACCTGGTTCTTTAACTCTTTCTAACATCACAGCATCACTGTCCTCACTTGTGTCACTTTCAACTCCTTGTTCAGTCCCTTCATCTTCAGAATCCACATAATGAAACTGTTTCTGACTAGACTTCTTGGCCTCGCCAAAAAACTCATCAATTTCCTCTGGTTTGGGTTTGATTACTTTGTGAGTAACTGTGAAATCACTCGTTTTCTTATGAGCAGCCTTCACCTTGTCTCTAGAAGGAGCAGAAGTAGCTCTAACAGATGATGGGGAAGGTATTTTACTCTTAGAAGAAGATGAGAGTCCCTTTCCTGAGGTTCTTCCTACTATTGGGATGCTCGTAGCTGTGTGTTTGCCACTGCTTGGAGCAGTCACTGGTCTAGTGGGTTTCCTTGATGGAAGTTTGGGTGTGGTCTTAGAGGGGACGGGTACTTTACTGGATAACCGACCAGCACTGCTACTGATTTGCCGAGTGTTGGATGGGGAAGGTCTGGTAGGCATGGTCTTGGAGAGAGGAGACACGCTGGGTGGTGCAAGAACTGATTTTGGCTTCACCGGACGTAGGCCACTAGTGGACTTGCTCAAATGATCAGACACAGGAGCTGTTAAAGAGTAAATGAAGTATAATGCTAAACCACACCCCCAGCTATAATAATTTCTGTATAGTCAACATAGTAGTCATCTGTCAAAACTCTATCATTAAAATTAACATTTTTCACTTGTTTTCTGCAGCATCTCTGATAGACATGGTTTAGCATGGACAAATATTTTCCCTGCCCACTATATTAGCTGTAGTCTTGCAGGTTGGCCTCATTTAATTGATTAAAGAGTTCTGAGATCACTTACATTTTGTTTGCTTGGATGCAACAGATGTACCGGTAACCTGTATCCGACCTCGTGAAATTTTAGAGGGAGTGATTGTGGGTATTTGAGATGAAACCTATTCAACAAACACTTGTATCAGTGCTTAAAACTGAGAGTTCATAACATACTCTTTTCTTTTGTCCTTGTAAGCCCTGCAGCTTCTTAATGAGGAAATCAATAGGATTAGGTGGCAGTTCCTTGATCACCTTAGACATCAAATCCTACAGAGTCAGACAGGAAATCACAAATCAGCTGTTATGACCATGTTATCACCCCCACCTCAAATAGACTGGATATTTTGTGCTTGGACAGATAACTCTGTACATCTTCTTCCTCCATTATTCACCGTCAAAGCTTGAGTTCAAAGGTCATACTAAGTTGGGCATTATTAGTTAGCTAGACTGGTACAGTATCTAGGCATGCATGCCTGCAGAAGGTTACTCCAGCTGTCAAGAGCTGGTAGATTAGGCTTTAATGTAGCCAGCAGGCGGTCGATAAATCTCAAAGTTGCTCAACTAACCTCAGCATGGTCCCCAGTAAAGAAGGACATTCAAACTAGCTTGGCGAGGAGCCTGCCGAGAAAGCCCGTTCTCTTTGTCAGGAGGGGCTATGCAGGTGAGAAATGTTGTATATCTATATAGTGCTTGATTCTTTACTTGCAGACTTGCCTGCACACAAGCTGGTTAACTTACCAGCCCTCTCACCTACCATGGAGACAGGTTAGAACCAGCTACATGGGGGGGGGGGGGGGGGTTGCCATGTGTACACTTCTGACTCAATTTCTTTAGGGACCATCATTGCCTGGGAGAAGGAAGAAGGAGATGAACTAATGGAAGGTGATGTCCTTGCACAGATAGAGACTGACAAGGCAACTATGGACATGGAGACACCCAGAGAAGGGTACCTTGCTAAGATTTTAGTGCCTGCGGGCACCAAGGATATTCCCCTTGGGAAGGTGGGCCCTGAGGGTTGGGTGTGACCTTGGTGTGATCACATACCTCTTTTTGTGTGTGCATAGTTGTTGTGTGTTATAGTGAATGATGAGACTGATGTAGCTGCATTCAAGGACTACTTACCACCATCCGATGAAATATCACCGGCTCCTCAGCCAAAAACAGCTCCTACGCCAACTCCTCCCCCTACTTCTCCACCCTCCACTCCTCCTCCTCCCTCTCCTGTTGCAGAGCCAGGTAGGGGAGCAGCTGGGAGGATATTTGCGAGTCCATTTGCCAAGACTATTGCAGCTAAACAAGGAGTAGATTTAGCTGTAAGTTTACCACTAAGAGATCCCACTGCATTGTCATAGCATAGTTCTGGCATCAGAGTATAGAATAATATGGGCTTTAGTGCTCTAGTAACATTCCCATAGTAAAAAGAAGGTCTCTACATGTGTAAATCTATTTTTAGACAGTTCAAGGTTCTGGAGCTGATGGACGAGTAGTGTCACGTGATGTTCTTGGAGACCGTCAGCCTTTAGCACCATCTGTTGTGGCCACACCCACCTCCCAACCAGGTGCCAGTTATACTGACATAGACCTCACAAGCATGAGGAAGGTGAGCAGATGTGCTAACCTCTAATCTCTTGGAAAATATAACTTATTAACCCAGACCATAGCTAAGAGATTACAAGAATCCAAACAAAGCATCCCCCATTACTACCTGGTGGTTGATATCAACATGTCCACAGTCCTGAGGTACTGCAGTTCTCTTCATTCACTGTCTGCAGATTATGTGACACCCCAAAACTTATCTCTTTACTCTGTAGGCTCCGCGAGGAGATGAACAAAACACACAAGGGAGAACTCAAGCTCTCACCAAATGATTTTGTCATCAAAGCATCAGCCCTGGCACTGCGAGAGGTCCCAGAGGTGAATTCCAGCTGGATGGATACCTTCATACGTCGAAACCACAACATAGACATCAGCGTGGCTGTTAGCACTGATGGTGGACTCATCACTCCAATTGTGTTTGGAGCAGATGTGAAGGTGGGCACTGTTTGAAGCTAGTATAGGTCTGTATCTTTTCATGATGGTTATCACGTACTTCACAGGGACTGCGATCAATCAACCAGGACATTATTAGTCTAGCAGAGAAGGCTAGAAGTGGTAAACTGGACCCCAGCGAATACATTGGAGGGACATTCACCATCTCCAATCTCGGCATGTATGGAGTGAAGCAATTCTCGGCTATCATCAACCCACCACAAGTAAGAGATGGTTTAGAGATGTTATGCACTCAATTACTGTAGATCTGGTTAATTTCACTGTCACTTTAATTTTCACAGTAGGTAAAGGGAAGCAAAAATAAAAAACTCAATTATTATACATAACAAATTCAAAAGCATTTATAGACTATCTGTAAATAGGCAGAGAAGTGCCTCAATATAAGGCCATATCTGTCGCATAAAGTATACATACCTACTGGTATTGTTCCGAGATGGCTTGGGTTCAGATTAAAATACTCTCACATAGCTTAGAGCTTATTGTCACTCTCATTACAGTCATGCGTTCTAGCTGTTGGAACCAGTGAGAAGAGAGTGATTCCTTTACAATCAGAAAACTCCACCGAAGACACGTGAGCTAGTCAATCCATGTGACAATCATGAAATGATCACATGCCCCCCCCCCCCCCCCCCCACCAGGTACAAAGTGGCAGACATGATGACAGTAACAATGAGCTGTGATCACAGGGTAGTAGATGGAGCAGTGGGTGCTCAATGGATGGCCGCGTTCAAATCTTACCTTGAAAACCCTAGCACTATGTTACTCTAAGAGACAACTGTATGTAGTAGGAGGCACATATAATATTCTTCTAGTTTCCTTAAAATTAATATTGTAAATGTAAAATAAAGATTAGGTTTGTTAGTCGTAAGCATTGGCTCTGTGTTTAGGAAGGAAGGAGAAGTTATCTGGAGCTGGTCCTAACAGCATCTCACTGAGTTTTATCCAGTCTTGGCAATTGTTAGAAGCCATGAGAGTTTCCAAGTCATCCCTCCCCCTGTAATACGGGGGTCTTTGGTTGATTTTTTGGGGTACCCTCTCCAGCAACCCCACAGGAATGTACCTGTATACACACAGACACAACATTATTATACAGTGGTTGTCTTGGTTAATGACCTCTTTAATCCCTGCAGGAGGGAAAGGTCTTAACATACACCATTGATAAACGTGTAAAGAATTAATCACACCTCCTTTCCCTCTCTGTTGGGTCACTTAACGATACAACTCCTGTATAAAGCAACACTTACCGGTACAAGAAGCTGAGCCACTCCAGAAGGAACTTCCTTGTGTTTTCAACTCCCTTAAGACATTAAAGTGTACTATTATAGTCAGTCTGCCATGAAGTCCTTACCTGTGTATCTGAGCCCCAATGTTCTAGGCCATAGTTGGTGTAACGACGTAGGATTTCAAATCGTTCACATGATCTGATGTCCCAGTGTCTCTGTTCTTTAATCTCAGTGAAGACCCATGGCTTAATCAAAGCCCCCCTACCATTACATGCACAGATACTGGATACGTTCCTTAAATACACCACCACTAGAGCTAACCTTGCAATCATGGTGCCTGCAACTCCACTCTCTTCACAGAATCTGTTGTAGTCTTCATAAGACAATATATCGCCATTCCCTTCACATAGAGAAAACCACAACTCAAATTCAGGTAACTCTGGACTCCTTCATGGGCTGGTTAGGCCTGGCATATTAAATGGTTCACAATAGCTATAATAATTATTTTCCACTCTTAACTAGTACCAGCTAGGGCTAGCCTTATTTACTGCAAACCAAAGACAGGCATAGCTCTTGCTGCCTCCACACAGCTCTGGATGTATTCCCAATCTGCTTGTTTTGTATAGCGTTGCTCACGAGAACGACCATGTATCTATTCACACCGTTATGTCAAGATGATAATCTATGCATGCCGTAGATAGTAACTTACTGTAACCATGGAGACACCCCAGTCCCTCAGTTTGGGGACTAATTTATGAGCATTCCAGTTTTTCTTGTGGATACCTGTTCTCATCTTGACAGTGAGAGGACAGTCCAACACTTCAACCATTCCTTTCACAATGCCCTCAAAACGAGTCTGACGGCCCATCAGGGCAGACCCTGCCCCCTTTAAAATAAGGAATACATTACTTCCCATAAAAAAAGATACCCTAGTAATTAATGTTAGAAGGGAGAAACCCTGCACGAGACCTTGCTAATAAATAATGACCTTTTTGAAGACGAGGTCAATAGGGCATCCAGTATTGATATCCACAAAGTCCACTGTCGTCTGGCTATTGATGAGCTCAGCACATTTTGTCATAGTGTCTGCATGTGACCCACACAATTGTACGCCAAATAGGTCCTCTGATTGGTGTCTTCTTAATAGTGCCCACTCACTCAATTGTCCCTGGGAAGGTCACATGATCACACACATGCATGCAACAGCATGTTAGTTACCTGGAGCAAGTTTGTACACATAGCCATTTCACCACATGTGATGTCGGCTCCAAACTCCTTACATATCCTCCTAAAGGGAAGATTTCCTGTCTGGAGAAGAACCAGAATAGAGGTACTTGATGATCATTCTGATGAGAGACTTACAGTGGTCAGGGGAGCAAGATAGAGTTTCCCTCTGAAGTCAATCTAAAGTGTACAAGTGGAAAAATACCTCTAACCAATACAGTTATGGTCACATTACCTGGCGTTTTTCACAGGGCCTGAGTTTAATCCCATCAGTTATAGCTCCACTTGTAACACCATCAGTCTCAACTCTAACCACTCCCCCAGGACACACCTCTGCACCCCCTTTATCATCTTGCCCCCCAGAAACTTTCCTCCCTTCTAGCTTATCAAGATAGACATTGCTACGTTCAAATTTAACCCTTCTCTTCCGTAAATCATCCTGAAGCTCCTTGGAGAGTATGTTGCAGGTGGTCCCTGTGAAATCAGGATCATAAATACCTTTTATGACAATGTTGACGAAGTCAGAGGTCAGATGTGAGGAGCCACACCTACAGGCTACTCCAAACGGACACATTCCAAATTTTTCAAACACATAACACCGATCTGAGATATCTGGTGGTTTACTGGCGATAAATTTGGTAATGTCGTGTGTGTATCGGCATTTTTCTCCAAAGGGACAGGAAGCATGATCATTTATGTCAGGAGTTTGGAGGTCATGGAGGGTTGGACACAGCATTTCAGAGAAATCTATTTTTGCAGCTCGTGGCCGCTTCTTGTTCTGACCACGCCTCCTTTTCTTGGAAGGGGGTGGTTCAGACTCAGGATGTTCAGACCCTTTTCCAGAGTTGTAGGGAAGAACAAACCTAGAAACACATCACCCACATAGTTACTCACACAGTCATCCACCAGCAATCCAACGTACTCTGTTTTAATGAGAGCGACTCCAGGCTCTAGCTCACCCTCACGTGCTAAGTCTGCTCCTAACTCTTTCTGGGATAAGTCAGAATCTGCATTAGGAGGTGGAGGTAGAAATAGTGAAGAGTTCTCTTCGCTGGCCATCTGAGGCTTAGATTTTTTCCTATAAATGCACACCCACGTGGCGCGGCGCACAGTTTTTTATAATCAATGCGCGAAGAGGACTATATTTGCATTTGTTACAACCTACATTAATTTTGCAACCTTCAGAACGGTAGATCTGTGGGTTAGTTAGTATTCATTTAGTTCTGTCTGTGGACCACTGGTCTTCTAAATAAGTACATTTGAAAGCCACTCCCCAATCCAAAAATGGCTAGCCAGAATCTGAGGACAATGCTTATGAAAAAGATGGAAGAAAGGTGTAAGAAGGCCCAGGTATGTTGTGCACAGCAGATTGTTTGGGGAGTAATCACGTACCTGATGATTAGTGAGGGATATTCATCCAGACCCTATTGATTAATATATGGTATTTCAGCTGGGACCCCAAGGTGATTAGCTAATGAGGATAATTTTTGCGGGCCCCTAGTGATTAACAAGGATAATTTTTCAGGCCCCTAGAGATTAATTTTCTGCAGGTCCCTATGATTAATGATGAAGATGACTTTGCCAAGTCTAAACAAAGAGGTGTGGCCAAGAACAAAAGGAAAAGGAAGCAAGTATTGAAAGACTCAGGTCAGAAGACGAAACTATGCTTCACTTTTATTCCACTTCACTTCCATACCTTCAGACTCAGAAGAAGATGATCCTTCTACCAAGAAATCTAAAACCACACCCACTGCCACTTCAAAGGTTTCTAGTAGACGGGTACCAGCCGGCAGAAAGACCCGTCTTTCGCAGACTTCAAAAACCTCCGAAAAGAAGAGCCTGCCTTCACCGGGCTCAAAAAAGAACCAGAATTTGTCGATTTCGGATTATTTTGGGTCTGCCCCGATCAAACGGTCCAGCCGAAAACATGCTCTGGATAATTCTGGATCCAGCCTAATGAAGTCTAAAGGAAGAGAAAATGGAGCGAAAGACTTGGAAGTAGTCCCTGAATCACCTCCAGTTGAGGTTGACATGGATGCAGCAATTAATTCAATCCTTCATGAGGAAGAAATGGAGGAAGCTAAAAACAAGGTACTTATCATTACTGATTCCTGTACTCTATCTCCATCTATTAGATGCAAATGTTTTCCAATAATGTTGGTTCTGAGTTCATTAATTCTCTGTTCAAACTATAGGAACAACAGGTACATGAAGATGAGAGTTTCAGCAAAACTCTCTCTGCAGCTGATGGAGTTACCACAGTTTGTCCTGATGCTGGGAAAATGGTAGGGAAGTGGAGGGAGTGGAGGGGGTGAAGGGGGTGGAGGGAGTGGAGGGGGTAGAGATATTGGAGGGTGGGGTGGGATGGGATGGCAATGGAAGGGTGTGGTTAAGTGGATGGGATGGTGGAGTAGTGGAGGTTGGGGGGAGGAGAGGGGAGAATAGTGGAGGTGGGGGGGGAGGAGAGGTTGTACCTTATATATATCTCCATGCAGGTCTCATCTCGTCAACTTACAAAAAAACTAAAATTGATGATGGAGAAGATTCCCATTTCTTCTCCTTCAAAGTCTCCTCCGAGGCAACAACAGTCTCTCTCAAAGAACCAAGCCTCTAAGAAAACCCCCACTAAACAGACCTCCTCTGAGGGCACTCCTGTCAAACAGACCCCCAAGAAACTCCCCACTAAACAGACCTCCTCTGAGGGCACCCCTGTCAAACAGACCCCCAAGAAACTCCCCACTAAACAGACCTCCTCTGAGGGCACTCCTGTCAAACAGACCCCCAAGAAACTCCCCACTAAACAGACCTCTGGGGGTACCCCCACCAAACAGACCCCCAAGAAGCCTCCCACTAAACAGACCTCTGGGGGTACCCCCACCAAACAGACCCCCAAGAAACCTCCCACTAAACAGACCCCTTCTAGAATTACTCCCAGTAAAAAGGCAACCCCCTCTAAGATCATTCCATGTAAGGGGACCCGATCTTCCCCTAGATTGAACAAAGCCTCCTCGACTTCCTCCCTCCAGGAACCTCCAACTCTCACTCAGTCCCCCCTGAAGGTTTCCAGAAAGAGAGCTATCCAATACCTTGATGATGATGACACTGCCAAGCCACCTGCGAAAGTTAATACTCGTGGCACTTCGTCTTCATTCATCTCTTCCATTTCTCGTATTTCAGAAAGTCCTACTGAGTCAGAAGCTTCTAAGATACCTGTCAAACCAGTTGTAACTCCAAGTGCCAATTCCAAATCTGGATCAAATTCCAAATCTCGCTCAGTCACTCCCAAACCAGTTTCGCCAGCTTCTGACTTCTCTAAACCAACAAGAACTGACAGCTACATCAAGTATCTCAACCGGAGTGGTCCTAAACACCCAGGGTCAAAGGTCATCCCAGAAGGTGACCTATGGCCACTGTGACTATAGAAATAGTGATTAATTTGTTTTTCCCTCAGGTGTGGAGAACTGTCTGGAGGGCCTCACCTTTGTGGTGACTGGTGTGTTGGATTCCATGGAGAGAGAGGAGGCCAGTGAACTGATAAAGAGGTACGGAGGGAAGGTGACCACCAATGTGAGTGGCCGAACCAGTTACTTGGTGGTGGGGGAGGAGCCAGGAGAGGGAAAACTTGCCAAGGTGGGTTAGGACTTGTGTGCTCTTACTGTATTCTCACCGTATTCTCACCGTATTCTCATTGTCTTTAGAGTGAGAAATTCAAAACACCTAAGATTGATGAAGATGGTCTTTTGGAGTTGATTAAAACAAGAAAGCCCTCCTCTAGTAAGGGTGTAAAGAAAAAGACGACAGGGGTCAAGGGTAGGACTTCTGGATCAAGGAAGACTATCAAATATGAACCACCGGAAAATGTTAGTTCTGTGGAAAATGTTGAATCTACAACTACTCATTCTGAAACTGGTGAGGTTGAGCCAGCATCTCATTCTAACTCCATCAAGACCACGTCAGAGTTCCCAGCTGTCATCAGAACTGACGAGGACTCACATGATACCAGTATCACTAGAGGAAAGAGTGAAGCATCAGGTTAGGCCCAGGTGTACCCTATGAACTCTATACAATTGAATTCTGTCCACTCATTTACTATTACGACTGACACATTTACTATTACGACTGACACATTTACTATTATGCCGACACATTTACTATTATGACTGACACATTTACTATTATGACTGACACATTTACTATTACGACTGACACATTTACTATTACGACTGACACATTTACTATTACGCTGGCACATTTACTATTACGACTGACACATTTACTATTACGACTGACACATTTACTATTACGCCGACACATTTACTATTATGACTGACACATTTACTATTATGCCGACACATTTACTATTACGACTGACACATTTACTATTATGACTGACATGTTAACTATAATTTTTTTGATGTAGTGGCATATGAATATTACTTGATACCTCAACAATGTGTGACTGTCACATGATCATATCCCTATGTAGAGTTTCTGTTGTGGGTGGATAAATATCGTCCCTCATCAATGAAGAACTTGATTGGACAGAATGGGGTTAATAGTAACGCCAATAAACTCTCAAGATGGCTCAAGAACTGGGAAAAAAATAACTTAGGGGGATCCAAAATTAAAAGACCCCCCGTGATGGGGGCCAAAGATAAAGATGGAATGTCTTTTAAAGCTGCTCTTTTGTCTGGACCCCCTGGAGTTGGTAAAACCACCACAGCCCAACTCGTCTGCAAGGTATCCTGTGCACTAGGAGTTATCTGTCCTTAATTTATGTAGTAACCCTTTAGGAGAATGGTTATAGCTATGTTGAAATGAATGCTAGTTCTTGTCGAAACAAGTCCACCATTCATGAAGAGGTCAGAGGTCAGATTAATTCCCTTTCTATCACAGCCTTCCTTGGTGGGAACAAGGAGGGTGTAACCAGTGGGCGGAGACATGTTCTAATTATGGATGAAGTAGATGGAATGGATGGAAATGCCGATAGGAGTGGAGTCAGTGTACGTAGAGTCGCATGTATCAAGGATGATCATTATTATGAATTTAACCTCTTAGGAGCTGATTTCTCTGATAAAGACCAGCAGTATTCCTGTGATCTGTATCTGTAATGATCGTCAGACGACAAAAGTTCGTTCCCTTGCCAACTACTGCTATGACCTTCCTTTCCAACGGCCAAAGGTGGAGCAGATACGAGGAGCCATGATGTCTGTCTGCTACAAAGAAGGGATCAAGATAGAGCACCAGGCACTTACAGAGATCATCATGGCTTCAGGACAAGATGTGAGGCAGGTGAGGGACTGTGTTTAGTGGGAGAGGAGATGTCTGTAACGGATAGTTGATTTCTAGGTCTTGCATAACTTATCTCTGTGGTATGCCTCGGATACACCCGGCAACACGCCCCTCAAATTAGATGTTGCCATGGATGCTGCTAGGAATGCAAAGAAACATGTGAAAATGGTAATACTTGACAGTGTCTGATACCTTTAGAACCCTTTCAAGTTTCATGTGAAGGAAGTGTAATGTTATTAAAGGAGGGTGTGGTGTGTAAGAGGTGTGGTGTTATCAGAGGAGGGTGTGGTGTGTAATGTTACTAGATGTGTGGTGTTATCATAGGAGGGTGGAGTGTGTAATATTATTAATGGTATGGTGTTATCAGAGGAGGGTTGAGTGTGTAATGAGGTATGGTGTTATCAGAGGAGGTGAGATGTGTGTGAATACCATTAAACCCTGTTTACTATGTATAGAATCCCTTTAACGTTGTTCGTGCTGTGTTTAATCCTTGGGAGGGAGGAAAGGAAGCAAGTTTGACAGAGAAGTCAGATTTATTCTTCCACGACTACAACTTTGCTAGTCTCTTTGTGCAGGAGAACTATGTCAGAGCTCACCCAAATTCTGCCAAGTGAGTTAGAAGAGACAGAACACACCACGTGAAGTCAGTGGGTGGTGTTGGTGTGGTGGATGTGTGCAGTTGGTGGGTGGTATAGTGTGTAGGCTTAGATAAATTATGCCCCAAATTTTACCCAAGATGCCATTCTTGGATTCTCATGTGAGATACCTATTATTCTCTCAAAGTTACTAAGATTCCCACAGGATTTCCACATCTCAATTTTAATTTCAAAAACAATGACATTACAGTTCATGGCTCAGCTGTCCCTATAGTTAGGTATAATATTGTAGCATGACAGATGCTTGTTGTATGTAATCCTCTAATGAGTGTCATGAAACAATTCTGTAGCAAAGAAAATACTCTCTCATTAGCAGCAGAGGATGACTGTAGAGGGAAGCATGCCTTACAAGCTCTTAACCAATGTAAAGCTCTTGCTCATGCCTTTTCCACCAGCCAAGTTTGCGGTATCAATCTTTAAAAGACCATTTGCTAAGGCCATATAAGTAACTAGGTTACTCTTTAGCCCATCTACTTCTAGCTAGGAAGGAAAGTGCACTAAGGTTGTCAACATCACCACTGGTAGGCTGAAAGGTCATTTCTTTTTGTAGGATTAAAGTAGTGACTTTAAAATACAAATATTATGCATTTTGCATCTTTAATTATAATTTAGCACATATCAAATATACATACTTACCAGCTTGCTGTAATTTACAGTCACTCCCACACCACAATACTTTGAATGTTCAGCTGTTGTCATATCTAATATCTCCCCATTATCTCCCCATTTTCCTGGAATTATTGTTCCAGGATCCATTAGTTTAAGCTTAATGGTGCGTGCGTGCAACCATGAATGTATAAATTACTCACGCAGAGGTGACTTGATAAAACATCTCCGTTCTCTTGCACTTTCCTCTGATTCCCTCTGTGATGGGGATATAGTGGAAAAGAACATTCGAAAAGACTCGTGTTGGCACCTACTTCCCCTCCAGGCATTCCTCTCCAGTGTTATCCCTGGAGAGCACATGAAGGGGTTTCTGGGAAGACCTGTTTTCCCTCAGTGGTTGGGCATGAAATCAAAGACTTCACGTTGTGACAAACTACTACAAGATTTACATGGACACTCTAAACTATTGTGAGTCTAAGCTACCCATACAGTCTTGTCTCCACTGGTGTGAGTCCTGCCTACACACAAGAGACCTGAATACTCACTTGCTCTCAGCACTTTAATTTCATGCAGGACTTCCTGTAACAAGACAGAGTTTGGTATGGATTATGTACCAATCCTCACTCCTCGAGTCACCCAACCACTCATCTCTAAGGTTGTACTGACTCTACCCATAACAACATCTACTGTATTGTACCTATACTGTATAGGGAACTGAGGGAGTCTCAGAGGTTGTGTCCACCATGAATTATTATGACTTGCAGCGTGAAGACTGGGACTCTTTAAATGAGCTGGCCCGCTATAGAGGTCACCCTGAACTCACCTCCAAAATATCCTCCCAGGCATGTAATAGTAGTACCCTTTATACATTTACGGGTGATCCCACATCAGGGGTAAACAATCGACTTCACCTTTTACCCTGTAGAACCTTTACTCTGTCTCAGCCTTTCCTGTTGGTTATTTACAATGTCTCAATGCTTAGGTAAAGTCAACATTCACCAGAACCTTCAATAAGGCACATCACCTCTCCCACCATGCCAGCTCCAGTACCACTGCCAAGAGGAAGACGTCTGATTCCCAGGATTGGTATGGAAATGATGCTGAAGAAGTGGTGTCAGCAGACGAGAGCAAGGATATTGAGGAGGACCCTGTGATTAAGACTAGTAAGGCAAAGAAAGGAAAGGGGAACAGCAAAGGAGGGAAAAAGGGGAAATGATCGATCCTGGACTAATGGCTTCAGGGGACCAAAATCTCAATCTAGTTTACTGTCACTTTTTTTGACCATATATACGGAACACGCACCCAGTGAGATGGATGGTGACCCTGGAGTACATGCATACTGAGTGCTTTAATAATACCCACCCCCCTAAAGCCTCCACCCAAATAACAATTGTTCTATTAATGTATTGCATATAATGTATTGGTTGGGTACACACAGAATACACACCCATGCCCCACCCCCAACTTTTGATTGATTCCCCCTCTCCACATAAGTCTCATAGAAACAAGTAGTCAAGATGAAAGGGTCCACTCATGACCTGTAATAGAGGCGTGTTCATAGGCGGAGCATACATGTAGTGGGAGGGGCTTACTGCTTGGTCTTGGCAATGTTTCTAAGCATTCTATTGCCAGTAAAGAAAGTGAAGGCACCAATAACGACCAGATATTTCAGGGTTGTGAACATGTTCTGCAGAGGAAAGACACGTAAGAGTTCTTTACAGTGTGATTACAACAGACATTGGGGGGTGGATTTCACATAGCAAAACAGGCAATTACAGATATACTCTGCCCTAATGCCACACCCACTATATTAAACTACCTACCAGCTGTGTCCAGAACTTATAGTAGAGAAATAGAATGGCTGCAAAAGGAGAGGATTTAATCAAGTATAGGTTATATAAACATGACAAAGACACACCTCCTAATCCTATATGAAATGGAAGGCTCCATAAACCACCATTCATTATGTCAGAGAAATTAGCTCCCATCACCAGCCACTGGACAAGAAAAGAAAGAAAGAAGTGAAGGGTATTGTCGGATGTTAGTTGCATTGCACTTACTACAATGAGTAAAAATACAAGTGGTAAAATTATTAAGACAGTGAAGGCCGAGGAGACGAATAATGGAGGCCTCTTCTCTGGTACCCTGAATAAATGCTATGGGGGAGGATATGAAAGCCATGAATGAACCAACCAAACAACCAATAGGCATTCACACCTCTATCAGTAGTTTGGGACTATGTGTGGTATCTTCAACCTTCTCGACTGGAGTACCCGGAAACTTCAGCTCTACCGATGCCTAGAGAGAAAGGCGTTATACCAAGAAACTATTTATTTCATCTAACAAACTTACAATATTCCATGACAATGGGTTCTCTAGTGCGAAATCACCCACAACCATACTCTACAAATAAGATGAAAATGAGGAAACCATCACAGACACCGTCTGTTAACATTCCACATACAATAGAGTATGTGCCTGAGAGTTGTCCAAAGTCATTTGCTGACTCAGCAACATCAAGTTCAAATGAATATTGCTTCTCGTCATTGGGTGTGGCCACAAAGAATATCTCTTGCTTGTCCAAAGTCAGTCGTACAAATGCCTGGTATACAGATCTAGTAATCTAAGTCGGTAATTTGATCAGTAATCTAACCTGGTGGACAGTAACAGGTGTGGAGGTGCCCTGGTTGGTGAGGGTAAAGGTCATCACTACCTTGGAGTGCTGATCGGCTTGTAGCAAAGTCTTACTTGTATTAGGATAATCCAAACTGCACCACATGCACATCACACGTAATACATGGACGAGGGTAGCAGTCTAATTTGAGCACACCTGACCACTTTAGTGGTGATGCCCTGGTCTTTGTCTACTATAGAAAGTTTGGCAGAGCTGACTGCCACTTGAAAACTGACCATCACTGGAAGCTACAGACAACATTTATAGAGCCACTGTCCTGGACATGTATAATTCACTGACCTCTATAGAAGTCAATTTAACAGCAGGAGAGGCTGCTTCAGATTCAGTGCTGTGTCAGATATAAAGACAGAAGGCATTATTCGTATTCTACACACTAAAATAACGAGGGTTCTTCTGCCTAGGATTTCCAATCAGGAATAGGATGTATTGAGAGTGGGTGGGACAAAATTTCTTTTACAATAGATCTGTGAACTCACCTAACAGTGAGACGATACCGACCAGGACCAGTGGTGTCCTTGTACATAGGATAAGAGAAAGTTATGCTACAAAGAAAGAATTCACACACATGAAGATAAGTTTAACCAACAAGTTCAAACCTGACCCCCACCCACCTCTCCTCCACACACTCAACTCACAAACACCACTTACTTGTCTGTTCCTTTAGTCATAATTCTTGTTCGAGGGTTAACTTCATCTTTGGGGTCCTCTAATGATTTGACCTTCACGTTGAATCCTTCTACTGCACCCCCCATCAGTGTGGTCAGACGCAAAGAGAGGTCTTGGTTGGTGGCACTGATTGGTCTCGTGTTGTCCGTGAGAAGTCCAACAGGGACGACATACTAGATAAGAAAAACATAAAAAATCCTCTTCCTTCTTTGACTAATGCACAAACCTGATTGGTAGAGAGTGTTGTGGCAGCTGTCAACATGTTAACTGCATCTTCCAGTGTAGATGTGTATTTACTAGCCATCAAAAAGTTGCCAAACTTGGTAGCCTGTGTCTGTGGAGACATGTAATAATCGTGACGATACTTTACCACTTACCAAGGTGAAGATCATACCTCTGTGATAACTGGTTTCAAGCCAATATGATCCGCAAGAGCAAATATTCCATTGATAACATCAGAAGTGACCTTAATACCACCTTCAAACTACATCAAACATTTGACACATGAATGACCTTTGCACCATGTCTATGCTTACATAGAGAGTGGAAGAAGTCTCGTCAGCCTGTGCAACTATATCCTCAATGTGGTCAAACAGGACTGACAGGTCCATACCGGGAATAAGGGGTGCAGTCATGAAGGCGTAAGCATAACTCTGAGGGGTATCCTCACTCTCTACAGCCTCAATGAGAGCAGCCGGTAGCGTGTCATTAGGAACTGTGTAGAGGAGGTGTGCGTGTGACATCAATTTTGAATGTCAAGGGTGACTGACTTGGCATGTCCATGTTGTGCATGATACTGACTGCATGGTAGAGGGTCTTGGTGTCTACAGTACCCTTCAAGGCTGTCTGAACACTACTCCTCATTCTATCACTTAGTGAGTGCTAGAGGGGAAGGTGGTGGAGATAACATCACACATCATTATCCTTTACATAGAGCACTCTCTCTACAGAGGTGGAACCTCCCATGTCTTCTGCTAACACAGGGATCTCATGCTAATTAGTATGTCACTATTGTACCTTGCAAATTGAGTCAAATGTTTTAGCACCAGATGTTGTATAAAAGAATTCTTCCAGTTCTTGAGGGATTTTGGCTATGATAAACCTACAGGCACTATCCACCAAATTCTAGATCACAAAAAACTCAAAATAATGCACACTACTACAATACTGTGGGTGTGACACACCTGTTTATTTTTTACAGTAAGACCCAGTGCCTTGATTCCTTTCATTATGAGGTATGCATCTTTCACAGTGTTGTAGGGTTGAGCATCATATAAGACCTGTTCAAGACGTGTTCGATCTTGAGGTGACAGTACATCAACCAGTGAATCTACACTTTCTTCCAATCTTGCAGGATGAATTATCACTATCAACACCAGCAAACTCCCTACACAAGGAGATGAATGTCCCAACACACAATACTTATGTAAGTGGAACTCACCTAACACCGATAAAACCCTTCTTTCCATTCTAGTTCCCTCTCTTCTTCAAGACACACATGTGCAACACCACGTGACATTCACGTGACTGCGCGCACAAAGATGGTGGTTTGCTGACGACAGCATTATTAGCTCTGTATAGCTAGAACTGTCATTGTAGTAGCTTAGTGGAAAGTTCATGTTATTAAACTTGGTTGCATGGCAATCGTTATCTTTTTAGAGCCCTGTACTTATACATAGGTGAGTAACATAAACCAGTACTTGTTACATACCTAGCTAGCACCTCCCCTCTCTCCGTGCAGGCCTGTAACTCATGGCAACTAAAGAAAATAGCTCAGATGGACCCATCAAAGTATCGAAAAGGATAGAGAAAGAACTTCACCAGACCAAGGTAGTGGTTAGAAGGCTTCCACCTGATTTCACTGAAGAAAAACTGCTAGAAACGTTGACTGATGTCCCCAATTATAGCTACTTCTATTTTGTGGCTGGAGACCCAACTCTGGGGAATTTTACCTGTTCTAGGGCTTATTTTGCCTTTACAAACGAGTCTTCCATCTTGTCCTTTAGGGACAAATACGATGGCTTACAGTTAGAGTCAGAAAAAGGTTTAAAATACAGAGTGGTCATAGAATTTGCTCCCTACCAAGGCATACCCAAGAAGACAAAGAAGAAACTGGACAGCAGAATAGCCACCATTGAACAAGATGCTGACTACCAAGCCTTCTTACAGAGTCTGGAAGGAAAGACAACACAGCCTCCTACTATGGCAGAACTTGCTGTGTACATTGACTCCATTGAGTCTAATAAAATACCAACAGTGCAGAAAACTCCTTTAGTTGAATTCCTAATGGAAAATCATAAGAAATCTGTCCGTCCAGGCAGGAGATCAAAATCTGCAGTGGACTCCAAAAAGAAGCGTGGAAAAGAAACACCTAAAGAACCTCATTCTAAGGATGAAGATGTGTCTAGAAGTGATAAAGACTCAAAAAAGAAGAAGGAGAGGAAAGAAAAGTCCGAGAAAAAGAAAGAAAAAGAAACCAGAAGTCCCTCAAGTTCTAGTGGAATCACTGGCTCATCTTCTTTGGCTTCGTTGGAAGAGAGACATTTTGGTAAAGACCAGGAAAGGGGTGGAGCCTACAAAGAGAAAAGGGGGAGGGGTCACCATGAAGAAAATGGTGAGGTGAAAATAGAAGATAGGAAATCTAAAGAAGTTCGAACCAAGAACAAAGATAGACCAGACCAACCCATCTATTCCCCTCGTGGAAAATCACATGTTCATGATCGCAGTGAAAATGGAGGTTCTAAGGAATCAGGAAGATCAAGAGAAAAAGATGGTGGATCATATCGGAATACTTCAAAGTCAAATGATGGTTTTTCAGAGTATGGTAGATCCAGCCGTGGGAAAGAACATATCACAGATGAAAAGCCACATCGAAACCGTGGTGGCTGGAGTGATATTGGAGGTGGGAAGGAGAGGCGACACGAAGGAGGAAGAAGGGATGGATATCAGGCAACAGCCAAAGATTCCTATTATGAACGAAATAAGAACCAGAGTACAGGTTCTGGCTTCTAGAAGGTAAGTTGTTCCCAGAAGGAAATATGTGCATGTGGAAGAAGAATGGAGAAGTTGTTTGTACAATCATAGCGAAGAATGTACTCGGAAATGTAGAACACTAAACTACTTGGGAGTAGACCTTTGAACACTTATTGTCTTAGTCCTAGAAGTATTATAATATTATATTATTACCAGTTCAATGTTGTTGTATGAGAACTGATGACTATGATAACTTTTATTGGTCACTATATACAACAGTCTATTTTAGTGACTCTACTACTTCAGGTCTACTATATCCTTCATTTATGCTTCTCTATGGTATCTTTAACTTGGTCCCACACTTCATTTGGTGTCTTGGAGGCATCAATTTGCACTAGTAGGCTCAACTTCTGGTAGAACTCCAGGAGAGGGACAGTCTGGGAGTGATAGACATTTAAACGTTTCCTAAGAGTTTCCTCATTGTCATCTGACCTTTGAATCAGGTCTTCTCCAGTTACCTATAATTACTATGTTAATATGATATGGTAGTTTTACATTGTTACTTACATCATCTTTCATGGGCACTTTGGGTGGATTGAATTTTTTGTGGTATGTTCTTCCACTCTTTATGTGACATAGCCTATGTATAGTTACAATAATTCCCTATTATTGTGTAAATTTTTGCATACCTTCCACATATCCGTTCACAAAGAAGGTCGTCCTCTATTAAAAACTCTAGCACCGCATTCAACTCGATGTCATTCTTGGTCAGAATGGCTTGTAACTGATAGTAATGAGTACAAATATATAATTACACATGCGTCATGCTGGGTGGCCCTGTGGCCCAATGGATAAGGCATCTGACTACGGATCAGGGGATTCCAGGTTCGAGTCCTGGCAGGGTCGATTTTTTTTTTTTTTTTTCTTTTGTTTTTTTCCTCCACTTATTTTTTCCTTTGTTTTCTACTCACCATTTCTGCCTGCTTCACATTTCTTGGGAAACCATCAAGAAGGAATCCTTTATCACAAGCCTTGATAGCATCTTCAATCATCTCTCCCATGAGTTCATCACTAACTAGCTGGCCAGCATCCATCACCTCCTTAATTTTTATTCCAAGAGCCCCACCAGATGCTACTACAGAGCGAAGCATATCACCTATAGTTCAATAGTTTGCAATTCTTATACCACAGCCTAATATAATTTTTTCTATATACATACAGTTCCTCTATTCCAACCCCCCCCCTTGAAATCTGTATTAAGGCTGTATTAATGTATTAAGGATACTTGGAAATGTCCCAAATAACAGCTTGTGTAATAGAACTTCACCCTCCTGAAATGAGACCACCCCTCTAATCAGGGCATTCTAAGGTATCAGGGAATAGAAGTTTGACCTTTATTTGTCAGATCTGCATCTGATCACAGTATGAACAGACAATGCAATCTGTACTAGTAAAGCTACTTTAAATATAACATTAGCAACCAGAATTTTAGCTTCTCATTGTTATCCTTGAGTTCCAAATCACCTTTACTGAATGTAACTATAATGGATGAATCCCCCACCCCACCCCATTTTAGATATTATTAGCAACCTGTGGAGAGATGCTTGACTCCATAATGTTCTACCAACTTGGGAGCCTGCAATGTATTAAGGAAGTCTCAATACATGTTTGTTGTTGGTATAATATACATGCCTACAGAGTTTATCGATGTGCATTAATTAGAAGTTACTGAGTTGCTTGCTATTCACTGACTAACCACTGTGCCTTTGCCAGCTCCTGGAGGACCGACTAGTATCAGATTCAATCCAGACATTCTTAACTGTTCCTCCCTTCAGTTCTAGTAGCTAGTCTAGTCTAGCTAGCTATAGCTAGGTCAATATTTAGAGCTAATTATGGGATGTTCGTTGACGTGCTAACCGCTATCTATACACTATATTATATCTCTGTCGAGTAAGTTAAAGTATAGTATACATCTTCTTGCCTTTGGGAGCGACCATGACTGGAATATTTAAGAAAGCTCACCACGTCACTCTAGTGAATGAGTCCGAGCTAGATGACGATGAAGAAGCTTTCAAGATGGATTCAGATCGCTCAGTGCTGATAAGTGAGGAAGAGGAACATGTGGAAGACGAGGCTGTACATGATGACATGACTCACAATGTCACAATCCTGGATTCTGGTGTGGGAGTCAGAAGGTGGCTTAGAAGAGGAGAATGGAAATTTTGGAAGAGAAGGCGTTACAAGCTGCAGAGTGGTGATGGGAATGAGATAAGACTGTGTGGAAGATCTTGTCGTAGCTGTCGGGTGAACTCCTGGAGAGCTGTCTTCCTTGGTCTCTTTGCATTTGCCATTGCAATACTGATTTCTGTGACACTTTCAAAACTTTTAACTGAGCCATTGAAACCAGTCACACTATGTGAAAATAGAAATACAGTCCTCCAAGGTAGCTTACCTTCACACATGCATGAGATGGTAGAAGGAATTCTTAACTAAAAGTAGCACCATTACCATTTTTGATTGTTATATCCCTCTAAACTACTTTTAATCACTAGAAATGATCTCCTTCCCCCCCCCACCTCTCTCTCTCTCTCCCTCCCTCTCCCTCTCTCTCCCTCCCTTTCCCTCTCTCTCTCTCAGGGGCTGTGTCCTCAGATGCTTCTGTATGTACTAATATGTCAGCAAAGATCCTCCGTAATGGTTCGGCAGTTGATGCAGCCATTACTGCCATGCTTTGTAACGGAGTGGTCCATGCCGAGTCCTCGGGAATTGGAGGTGGAGGATTCATGACTGTTCGACTTAGCAATGGCTCAGTTTATGTTATTAACTTCCGAGAAACAGCACCTCTAAATGCTACACAAGATATGTTCCACTCTAATAGCTCAACGTCAGAGAAGGTGATGTACAATGTGAGCTGATTGAGTGGTGATTACACTCTGTATGTTGGTTTATTGTAGGGTGGGCTCTCGGTAGCAGTCCCAGGGGAACTGAGAGGAATGGAATTGGCTCACAGATTATTTGGGAAGTTAGTTCTAATGTTTGATATGATTATATGTAGCTAGCAGAGTACTTTTCACCCATTTAGATTGCCATGGAAGAGTTTATTTGAGCCGGTCATAGAGTTGTGTAGAAATGGTTATAATCTTACTCAACATACAGGTCTGTTATGTGGCAGTGCTAGTCTCTTGTGATAACCCTGTCCCTACTTCTCCCTCTACCCCGTCCCCCTCTCCCTCCTCCTCCTCCCACCCTCCTCCTTCTACCCCCTCTCCCACCTCCTCTCCCACCCTCCTCTCCCACTTCCTCTCTCAGCATCTGGACTGAGAAGTCATTGGAACAGTTTGCCCCAGAACATTCAGAGTATATACAGGGCCAAGAATGGCCAGATGAAGCAGATAGGAGACTTGGTCACTAGACCTCTATTGGCCAACACTCTTGAGGCCATAGCTAACGGCGGAGTGGGTGTGTTCTATGGAGAGGGCGAGATATCACGGAGTATAATTAATACCGTTAACTCTAATGGAGGCATTTTTAAGGCGGAGGATTTGACGGGTTATGAAGCCAAGTTAGAGAAACCTCTGAAAGCTGAGTTTGCTGGTATGTCAGAGATATAGTGGGTGGAAGATCACAATCAATGTCTCTCTACAGGCCACACCTTCTATGCCCCACCAACCCCTGCTGGGGGCCCCACTCTCCTCTTCATGTTGTCACTGATGGACCACTACCATCTCAATAATACCTCCAACTTCAACCTCACATATCATCGGCTTGTGGAAGCCTTTAAGTTCTCATTTGGAGAACGAACCTCACTTGGAGATCCCTTCTGCGATAGCAATGACTCCAAGTGCCAGGCCATTAAACAGGACATTTTGAAGACACAGAATAACATGTTCAAGTAAACATTATGCTAATGTGCATGATTATTACAGACTCACTAACCTGACTAGCCAGACTAACCAGACTAACCTGACTACCCCGCCTAGCCAGACTAGCCCGACTAGCTGACTAACCTGACTAGCTAGATTAGCTGACTAACCAGACTAGCCCAACTAACCCGGCTAGCCTAGCCTGGCTGGCCTAACTAACCAGACTAGCATGACTGACCAGACTAGCCCATGGAGCACCCTTTAATTAATGAATAATGAAGCACCTTGTAATAAATTAATTCCCTTAAATATTCTATTTCTCCATTCCTAGTAAATCGTATGTGTCCAAGATCTGGTCCTCCATATCCGATGACCACACCTTTAATATTTCTCATTATCACCCCCATTTCTCTGGTGCAAATGATGGAGGCACCACCCACATCAGTATTCTCTCACCAAACGGTGATGCTGTTGCTGTAACAAGGTAAGGAAGGAGTTATCACACATATTCATGAATGGAACCCTTTCAAAGAGTTCATGAAGGAATTTGAGATATTGGGATAGATCAGTTTCTCACCTTACATATGAACCCCTGCTCTTACTAAATGCTAACGTTACAGTTCTTCTTCATCACTGTACTTGCTGTGTACATGTTCTATGCATGGTCTGTATATGCTCTGTATAGACTCTGTACATCTGTATATGCTCTGTATATGTTCTCTGTATATGTTCTCTGTATATGCAGCACTGTGAATACTCTGTTTGGTTCCAATCTGATGACTAGCACCGGAATCATCCTCAATGATGAGATGGACGACTTTTCCTCTCCTAACATCACTAACATTTATGGACTGCATCCTTCTGAGACTAACTTTATTCTCCCTGGAAAGAGACCTCTGTCTTCAACATCTCCTACCATTGCTGTCACGGTAAGCTAGTGCAGTCTCCTTGGTTGGAGGGCTGGTTAGTATTGAGTTTTCTCCTCATTTATAGAATGATGGTTGTTCGACAGTGAAAACACGCCCCTTTCTTGTCATTGGTGCTTCTGGTGGCTCAATGATACCTACTGCAATAGCACAAGGTATGTAAGGTATGTGTGGGTGTGTACCTGCTTTGATAGCACAGGGTGTGGGTGTGCACATGCAGGTAATCATATTTGGTGTAAGTGGGAAAAGGCAAACGAACATTATCAGATTGTAAACTGGATTCTGGGTTGGCACTATTTAGAATCTGTTATTGATGGCTTTGTTTCATTTCTTATAGCCATTTTGAGAGTGTCCATATTTAACCAATCCATATCAACTGCCATTGAATCCAAGCGAGTTCACCACCAGCTGCTTCCAGATGTACTCCTGTACGAACGTGAGTGAGAGTGGGTTGAGGCGGAGTTTTGGGTTGGGCGTGGGGTTTATGCACTGTGTTCTTACAGAGGGTTTCTCTGAGGACATTTTGGCCTTCCTTGACACAAGAGGCCACAAAGAGGACCACTCAAATTCCAGTGCTGTCATTCAAGGAGTGTACATCAACAGAAATGGAGCTGTGACTGCACATTCAGACAGCAGGAAGCAAGGACTTGCTGTCATAGTAAATCCAAGTACTTGACCAGTTAACATCAACCATTTAGTCAATAAACATGCCACCTGCTCAGTGATTAATATTCAGTTGTGTTGAGTCATTACTATAAGATAAATCAGGATGAAAGATGTAATAGAGTCTGTACACACACACATGAACAGAAGGAAGTGAGAGGGGCAGTAATATTATCATGCTCCCATCAGATGCCTAACTATTGTGTTGGAGTTCAGAGTTCTTCTCTTGAAGGTTCAGCGTCCATATCAAAATCAGAAAGGTCATAGTCCTCTTCAACAGGCAGCTGCATCACAGAAACTATGGTAACAGAAACTGGTAACGCTATGCACTGACCTCTCCGTCTTTCCCGTTCCAGGGCTCAGTGGAGGCAACAGGAGGAAGAGATTCTCCTCTGAATTTTGTTGTCCTACCTCTTCCACCGACAAACTCACGGATGTATTCTGTGATTCCGTCAGTGCTAAAGGGTCCACGGAGGACAGAGTACATTTTACGACGATGATTTATACCCACAAGTGCCTGGAATATCAAGACAAAATCTATATAGCTCACACAGGACTATAGGGAACCATTGATTATGGCTCACACAGGACTAGAGGGAACCATCGATTATGGCTCACACAGGACCATAGGGAACCATCGATTATGGCTCACACAGGACTAAAGGGAACCATTGATTAGGTGGTCCAGGAATTATACTTACTGGGTATCCAAATCCACCAACATCCAAGTTCTGTTCCAAATCTGTATTCAGACCTCCTTCGACCCACACCCACCTGCATAACATAACCTTTATGTAAAAGACCTTACTACTCTATACCGAACAGAACCCTCATGTGTACACACCCCACACAGGATATCTACTAAACATACCCAAAAGGTCTCTGTTTGTAGCGCTCAGCTACAGTGAGAAGAGTTTCTATATAACCATTTCTACCGGCAGCCATGCTGTCCAGGATATGTGGTAGGAAAGCTATCATACACAACTGTCTCTCTGTACAGGTCTCAAAAACATCTGGACCTGTTATCTGGAAGAAAACACAATATTAATGGTGCACACAAACACATTAAGAAGTAAAGGGTCTCCACATTGAGAGGTAAAGGATCTTCACATTGATGAAGGATTGGTTGTGTCTGAATATCTAACCTGATATATCTCAGGAGGTGGTAAATTGACTGTCCACTTGTCCCCTGCCCATTGAACAATATCCCTTGAAGTTCTTCCTCCTGTGTACTCTTCGGCACTATCAAATGCCTTCTTCCCCCCTGGGAAATACTTGATTGTTGGGAACCCCTGGACCCCATACCGGCTGGACATAACTGTATGAACTGTGGCATCCAGTGCCCCCAACTTGAACTTCCCTTTTAGCTCTGTAGCTGCCTTGGCCCACTCTGGGGCAAGGTTCTTGCAGTGGCCACACCTATTATGAAAATAATATTGAAATTTATTCCTTCAATTTTCATGAAAATGGAGCCTGTGTGGAGGTATTATACCATCTCACCATGGACTCACCAGGTATTAAACCATCTCACCGTGGACTCACCAGGTATTATACCATCTCACGTGGACTCACCGGGTATTATACCATCTCACGTGGACTCACCAGGTATTATACCATCTCACGTGGACTCACCGGGTATTATACCATCTCACGTGGACTCACCAGGTATTATACCATCTCACCATGGACTCACCGGGTATTAAACCATCTCACCATGGACTCACCAGGTATTATACCATCTCACGTGGACTCACCAGGTATTATACCATCTCACGTGGACTCACCAGGTATTATACCATCTCACCATGGACTCACCAGGTATTATACCATCTCACCATGGACTCACCGGGTATTAAACCATCTCACCATGGACTCACCAGGTATTATACCATCTCACGTGGACTCACCAGGTATTATACCATCTCACGTGGACTCACCAGGTATTATACCATCTCATGTGGACTTACCGGGTATTATACCATCTCACCATGGACTCACCGGGTATTATACCATCTCACCATGGACTCACCAGGTATTATACCATCTCACGTGGACTCACCATGGGGCATAGAACTCCACTAGCCAGTAATCTTCACTGTTGATTACAAGCTCCTCAAAGTTCTTGTCAGTTAATTCAATAACATCATTCCCTCCTCCTCCTCCACTTGATTTCCCTCCTCCTCCTCCTGATCCACTTTTCTTCCCACCTAGTCTGTCGTTAACAACTGTCCTTGCAACTGACAGGGCTTCCTGTACTATAGCATCTGCATTTCTTCCTCCTTCAAAGAAAAGAAAAGAAAAGAAAAGAAAAAAGAAGAAAAAAAAAGAAAAAAATGGAAATCATTTCAAGCTATGTTTCAGTTTTCAAAGGTATTACAGAGACTCTAATTGATGGTTTCTGCTACTGAGTTCATTTTAGTGTATAATTAAAGTTTTATTTTGTGATAACCCTTTACCTACTACATATAGCAAAATTAAAAGTGACAGTGAAATTATGGCATAAATATTCCCTTTCCCATGTTCTGGGAGACTCTCCCTCAAGTTAAAAAACATCTATCTCTTCTCCCTGGGCTAACCTTTATAATCTGAAGGTGATTTTTTGTTGGATCCGAACACTTTGATGGTGGGAAATCCTTGGACACCATACTTACTCCCGAGACTTCGATGCTCATCCGCATCCACAGCACCCAGACGAACAATACCTTTCAAGGCCGAAGCTGCCTTTTTATATTCGGGTGTTAATGCTTGACAATGTCCACACCTGCACATAAAGAAGAGGAGGTGTTTCAGGGGTGTGTGCTGTGCAGTTATCTGTCTCTGTTGCTGCATACCATGGTGCATAGAACTCCACTATCCACACAAAGTGGCTGTCAATCACCATCTTCTCAAAGTTGTCAGGTGTGAGGGTATAGACATCGTCTAATGAGCTGTAGAGACTGTGACAGCCCAACACGAGCATGCTCAGTAACAAACCAGTGATCATGGCTATCGAATAGGATTTGCAACACTAGTACTTCACGTGAATAGCTTGCACTATAAACTCACCTGGACTCTGGATTCTGAATCAATTCCACACTCAGAAATGCACAGAAGAAACAGCAACTTCTGCATGCACACACAGCTGGAGAGCTCTGATTGGCTAATCATTGTTATGACGTCAGCAACCCACGTGGCTAGATACTATGGGGTCACTGGTTATCTAGGCTGTATGTCTCGTCTGTGGATGAGAGTCTGTCGGAGAAGTTCTCTGAGACTTCTATCTTCAGTACCTTCGTTCATCACCACTCCAATATTCTATGTCAATGCCGGTAAGAGGATACAGACGTACACTGCAGTTAAATTCAGCATTCTGTACCCTCAGCTCCTCACATAGGTCACTTGTACTCAGCTCTTCTTGCTGATGTAGCACATCGTTGGCGTGTCATTAAGGGTGCAGATCCTGCTGTGTTTTCCACAGGGACTGATGAACATGGACTCAAAATTCAGAAAGTAGCTTCAGATCAATGCAGAGACCCACAAGTAGTCTGTGATGAAGTCTCCAAGAAATTCAAAGTAGTACTCCCTCTCTGACCACCTCTCTCACCTCTTACTACACGTTTGTTTGCAGGAGATGTTTGATGAAGCTAATATTTCTTATACCCGATTCATTAGAACCACAGAGAAGCAACACATAGAGAGAGTACAGGACTTTTGGGTAAGATAAATGACATGTTATTAGCTAATGTTGTGAAGTGCTGCTGGTTATTAGAACAGGTTGTATGCCAATGGATACATCTATAAAGGGAGATATAGTGGTTGGTATTCAGTGTCAGATGAGGCCTATTTGACCGAAGCACAGGTTGCTGATGGACCTGAGGGTTCAAAGGTTACTGCTGGCTAATAATATTATTATTGCATTATGTAATAACAATGATGTAATCTCTAGATATCACTGGAGAGCGGCCATCAAGTGGAGTGGTTGTCAGAAGAAAATTACCTCTTTAAATTGACGGCTTTTCGGGAGCAGCTGTTAAGCTGGGCAAGCACACCTCCTTATCGTTAGTTTCTAATTTCCTTGATCTCTGCATGCTGATAGGTCATTGGACCTCTCCTGTATTTTCCTTGTTAATTTCAGTGACTTTGGGGTTAATATAGAAAACTGTTAGTATTGGCTTGTATTAATATGACCATGTGTCCTGTATAGCCATTGTGCCAGAGTTTGCAAGGAAGCTAGTAATTAACTGGCTTCAGAAGGAAGGCATTGAGAACGACCTGTCTGTGTCACGACCAAGAAGCAGGTTGATGTGGGGCATACCTGTTCCCGGTGACACGTCTCAGACTGTAAGAGTATAACTTCTCAAGACGGTGGATAATGGTGTGTTGTGTTAGATATACGTATGGCTGGATGCCCTGGTAAACTATCTCACAGTGTCTGGTCACCCTTTACCTAACCACACCTGGCCACCAACTGAGCATGTAGTAGGAAAGGACATCTTGAGATTTCATGCCATATATTGGCCTGCCTTCCTGTTGGCAGCTGGACTTGAGCTCCCCAAGAAGATAGTCACACACTCTCATTGGCTTGTAAGAAACACAAAAGTAAGATGCTACTAAATAATGCTCTTCCCACCCCCTCCTCCCCCTGTCCCTGCCCCACCCCCTCTCCCCAGTATGGTTTATCCCTATGAAAGCGTATATTATTCTGTTTTCAGATGTCAAAGAGTATAGGAAATGTTGTAGATCCTTTAGAACAATTCTCCTCATTTGGTGTGGAGCAGGTTCGCTACTTCCTTCTCAAGGAAGGGTTTCTGCATCACGATGGAGGTCTGTCTTCCACAGATAGTCACATCCTCACTCCTCATTTCTCTATGTGCAGGGTACTCAATGGAGAGACTGGTGAGTATAGCAAACTCTGACCTAGCCAACACTCTGGGAAACCTCTATCAGCGTATCTCTTCCAAAAGTCTGCATGTTGGAGATCATGGGCTAAAATTCCACAAAGATCTGTTTCCCTTGTCTCCTCAGAAAGAGTCTAATGATGCAAGAGCTTCAGCAAACGACTATGCACTCATCAAGAGTCTTGAAGAACTGCCTGGTATGTATGTGTGCAAAACAGTTTCCTTTATATAGAGTGACTGTTCTGTTCAGAAATAGTGGACGAATGCTATGAAACATTTCAGTTCAGCAAAGGACTCAGAGAAATCATGAAGTGTCTCTATCAGGTACATAACATGTCTATCGGGCACATCTCTTGGTGACTGACTATATGACGGTACACTCTTCTTCTTAGACAAACCAGTTTATCCAGTCGTGGACTCCATGGTATTTGGTAAAGGATTCTACACAACACCACTTATTGGAGACTGTCTTGATTGTTGCCGCAGAGAGCGTGAGACTCTCTAGTTGTCTCCTCTATCCAGTGCTCCCCCAACACTGCTCTCAGCTCCTCAACAGGCTTGGATTCTCCTGTCCCCCTACTAAAGAGGACCTTGCATGCAAACTCACGGACAGTGGACTTGCAAGTTTGGAGGATGGACTAACAAACTTGAAACTGAATGATAAAGGTGCTAAACCTCCATTCACAAAGATTGCATTGGAATCTGACTGACTTAGCAATGAATTAACAGTGGTGCTGTCTCATAGATGAAATTGTGTGTACAAATAATCATTTTTCACTTTCTAGATCAATTCCATACTTAGTTTTCAATATCTCAATTTGTTCTTTCTTTAGTTCCTTGTTCATCTTCTTGAAAGCCTAAAATGTGTAATGTAAATATAGTAGATGCATGCCACACCCTCCTCTTTGCCAAAGAGCGTTAACCCTTTATGGCACTCACCTTGTGTGGCTGATAATATAATACTACAAGGTATCTGTTGCAGACATTGAAGCCTGAAAGATGCTCACAGGCATTCTTTGCATCAAAGATGTCTTCATAGACAACAAAAGCTGTACCCTTTGTGTTGGCTGCATTTCCTCTGTGCCAATAGAGAAGGTCAAAGTACAATATTTCTTTAGTCTCTGTAAACTTACAGTCTTATTTGTCTGATTGCCCCAAACTTTCCAAAAATATCATACATCTCCTCTGCTGTGATCTCAAAGGGGAGGTTTCTAATAGTGGATATGATAAGATTGCTGACAATGATAAATACGCATCACACTCACCTGACATAGAGAATTCTGTTCACTTCTGGAGGTAGACGGACCTACATGGAGGAAAGGAGGAAGGAACAGTTGACTACCAAAGGGGTCCTCGGTACTTAACCAAATAGAAATAAAATAATATGCACTCACATTTGCCCTTCTCGCTGCTGCTAACGCCATGTTCTTCTTTTGCCGCTAACGGTGATTACGTAATGTATATTATTATGTAAACACGTGACCTTTCACAACAGTTTCGTTTACGTTTTAATAGCTAGTTGTCTCGGCGCAGTGTACGTGGATTCTCTTGTTTAGCAGGTAAATTTGGCAAAGTATGAATGAAGAGGTGGAGATGGATGCATCAGGTTAGTCAGTTTGTCTGTCTGTCTGTCTCTCTCTCTCTCTGTGTTAGTTAGCTACTTGCACTGTAGGTCTAGACAAGGATGAAAATGTGGAATCCAGTATTGAGGAGTCTGCTACCTCTGCAGAAAGTGGAACTCCACCCACCGATGAAGTGAAAGCCAGTGATGAACTGGAACCTACTAAAGATGAAATGGAAAGAGAGAGATTGATCTCAAGAGCAGAACAAGTGAGCCTAATCTGAGAGATCTCCCTACCCCTGTACTAGCTTCCCTTCCTAAAAGAAATAATACTGGACAAAGTTGTATCATCCTGAGAATGTTAGTTTTGTCTACTAAACAAATATCTTTGCCCTAAGTGTTCTGTACCTGTTATCTGGAGCTAGTTCCCCTCCGGGTGATGTAGTGTGTGTATCAGTGGTATAAATATGATTGTTTGCAGTTACAAGATGACATAATACGCCTGCAAAATGAGCTGGTGGAGAAAGAAACTGAATTAAATTTGATCAAGAAGCAGTTAGGCATCACTCCATTCACGGAGTTTAAACAGAGCATGGCTCATGGCTGGAAAGTAGTGGGAAATAAGTGGAAAGAAGTCCAGGAAACTGAGACGTGAGTTAGTCAGGTTTATCCCAAAGTAGCTAATTATTATTCTTTGATGTTAATTGTTCTCATGAGTGAGTGAATATTGATGCTGTTTTAGGTTTAGAAAAATTGATACAACGCTCACTGGATGGAAGGAAAAAGTGGAGGGGTCAGGAACGTAAGTTTAACCATTTTTAAACAACTTAAGTGCATTGCTTCAATCTCTCTCTAGTTACCAGAAAACAGTTTCAGCTCTAAACGAAGGAGGGAAGAAAGTTTCTGGAGGGATTTCTTCAGCAGGCACAAAAATTAGGTTCTTTTTAGTTCAAATAACTCTTTTACTAACAATTGATGTGTTGTTTGTTCACAGGGAAAGTGAGACACTGAAAGCTGTGGGTGAAAAGACATCTTCTGCTCTGAAACGAACAGGAACAGCGATTAAAGATACCGGTACTGCAATCAAGGAGAGCGAAACATTAAAGAATGTTGGCACTAAAATCAGCGGTGCAGCCACATCATTTAAGGTATAATTGTGTCAGGGCCACATAGTCATGTGAGTAGTATTGTTCTGTTGTTGCAGGGAAAGGTGTGGTCTTCCACTGACCAACCAGATGGGTCTGTACCAAATGGCGAGACACCTACCACAGGTGAAACTGTTATTCCTGATGAACCTTAAAAGGACTATACACATTCTGTATTCAGTTGCATACTGATGATACTGTTTTATCCTCCACATTACTCATTGCTGGCATTTGTGTGTTGTGTTAACTTTTCGTTGATATACGGTATAGCTAATTATACTTAAACTTTTGGGTGTGGTCTTAATATTACGTTTCACACCTGTCGTCGATATGGCTTATCCGGGTTATGGACAGCCTGGTGGATATGGACAACCGGCTGGATATGGACAACCAGGTGGATATGGACAGCCTCCAGTAAGTGGCTATCTGGGACAGCAACCCAGAGGCTACCCAGGACAGCAACCCGGAGGTTACCCAGGACAGCAGCCAGGAGGTTACCCAGGACAGCAGCCAGGAGGTTACCCAGGACAGCAGCCAGGAGGTTACCCAGGACAACAACCTGGGGGTTAGTAACACTGTTAATACTTGTTTGTATCTTTGTGGAATGCTAGCTGTGTAGTAGATAACATTTAAAATAAATCCAAAAACAGATGATTGGGAAGACTAATATCCTTACTCCTCTGCTTCAATGTTTCACTGTGTATTATTTGTGTCAGGTTGCCCTCCTGGAGTGGATCCAACTATATACTCTTGGTTTACAACAGTCGACACTGACCATAGTGGTCAGATCACCGCTATAGAGCTCCAGTCTGCACTCACCAATGGCAACTGGTCTAATTTCAACCCAGAGACATGCAGACTTATGATTGGTGAGATTAGAAGGGCCTCACTTTACTGCCAGATTTAACTTGGTTTTATTCCAGGAATATTTGACCGTGATAACAGTGGTACAATTGATGTGAAGGAGTTCCAACAGCTCTGGGCGTACATCAACCAATGGAAGGGAGTATTTGATCGCTATGACAAGGATAGATCTGGAAACATTGATGCCAACGAACTCTACACAGCATACAATGAGATGGGGTTCCGTGTTTCTCCTGCATTCTGTCAGTTGGTTGTGACACGGTTTGATCGTCTAGCAAAACGAAATTTAAAATTTGACGACTTTATTCAGAGCTGTGTGATGCTGAGATCACTTACTGATGCCTTCAGGACACGTGATACAAACTTAAATGGAATCATTCAAGTGAGCTATGAAGACTTCATGACAATGGCTATTGCTAACAAACCATAAGATTTAGTTAAAGTGACACGTATTTCTAGTATTAATTGGCCTTTTAAAAAATCTTGAATGATAGATAAAATGGTTATTTTTATCTCCTTTTTTCTTGTTTTTGAGTTCTTCTTTTCTCCTTTTCTTTCCTCTCTTCTGCTCTTTGTTTCTGAATGTCTCTTTGTTTCCTGTCTTGTTCCACCTTTGCATCATGTTCTGCCTTTAAAAGGTCCCTGTGTAACCTCTGGACCTCATCCACACTGTTGCTGTTGTAGTTAGCTGACAATCCTACAGTTCAGCACATAACAATCGGCCATGAAGTTCCTTGTCTTACAAGCTTACCTTCTATACCTTTACTTTCCTTCTCTTTAAGACTGGATGGGTGTTATTCATGAAGGTAACATCCACAGCATTACATATTCCCTAGCACAATACCTCAAAAAACATGTACACCTTTATAAGTTCCATGCAACTGCACCCCTGCACACTCTTCTCTGTCAGATTCAGTTTTACTGAATTATGTTATCTAACTATCCATTGCACCCCAAACTATAAGGATACTCTTCTTCATCGGATTCACAGTCGTACTGAGCTATCAGTCTCCTCTTTTCTTCACTAGACATTGCCACCTTTGACCCCATTCCCCCTCCAAGAACCTTAGATGTGTCTGTTTTGTCACTACTTGCTGTAGTGGGAATAAACTCTGTTTCTTCAGAGACTTTGGCTATAAACACAAGTGTATCGGGCAGTTAACCTGTGGAAATGTGTACTACCAGATCACATACAGTCTTTCAGTGCATTTCTCTCCAATTCCTCACTCCATCGCTTATAAATTTCTTTACTCAAAGAAGTGCTAACGTCTTCATCTTCCTGAGATATGATTCAGCTAGATTCATGCTCCTATATTAAATATAAAATACTGAACACATGACCAACTTACTAGACAGCCTTGTAAGATGTCTAGCAGAGATTCTTCTATTTCCTGGGGAGAGGAGTCTTCCATGGTGCCCAATGTACCACTAATATACCCACTGAAAACCTCTCCATCTAAACCTGCAGCATTCAAACACACAGACAGCCAAGTATCGAAGTTCTGTTCCTCCATGTGATTAGCGCGTAAAAAATAATAATATTAATTTTTGCGAATGCACTAATCATGTCCTAGCCCTGTAGATGCTGGAGATTTCGCGATGCCTCCAAGACAAAGGAAAGCAACAGGACCAGGGAGACCCAGGGAGGAGGGGACTCAACAGAATGCTGCTTCATCAGAGGAGAAGAGCAGAACAGAGCGGCAAGGGGAGCAGCAGAGAGTGAAGAAGAAGGAAGTGTCATGGACACCTGTATTCAAGACTATTGGAATTTTCTTCCTTATCATCTTGATCCCAACTCTGCTCAACTATGCATCACTCAAGCAAGAGGCACGCATGTTGGTTCCAACTGGTATGGTTGTCTGGAAGAGAAGTGGGTGGGGCAATCAAGCACTAATGATATTCATTGCTGTGTACAGGTGGAACCCTTTACGACATCGGATGGAAACAGAGAATACTGCTCAAGTGTACTGGAACGGGACTTCCGACAGGTAGACAGGAAGATTTCCAAATTCTTATATTCTATTGATTGTTATTATTCTGCAGTTATACTGGATGCACCTATAGGTCAGAGTTCAGATGTGTGGGCACTGGTAGAACCTCTTATAGCTAAAAAAACAAAAGTGAGTGTGTTATATAAGATCATGTGATCAACCCACTCCTCATCCTTATCTGTGTACGGAATATAGGTGTGTGTGTATGACCGTGCTGGACTGGGGTTCAGTGATAGAGCGTATCAAGTAAGAATAGTCATGACTTTAATTAGCCGTTCCTAAGTCTTAGCCTAAATAATGCACACTCTTAACGTTTCTATGAGACCATTAGCAATGGATACCCAGTGTTTTATCATTGCAAAGACTTGCTGTTTTCAAGACGAATGTTTTTCTTCCTAGAACACTTCTCTGTATTCCAGTGATTATAGTGCAGCTGCTCAGGAGAGAGACCGTACTATGCCTTCCACTGTGGAAAGGTCTTCTCCTCTTCCTTCTCACTACTGTGTGATGAGTATCTATGGTTTTGTATCCATACCTCAGGATGACAGATGACCTCCATAGACTTGTTTCATATGCTAGCAACCAGCCCAAGCCCCTCCTCCTGGTCAGTTTTGACTTTTCAACCTTTGTGTCTCGATTCTACACACAGCTTTATGAACAGTGAGTTAATTAGGCTGTGTCTATACTTCAAACTATTGCCATCTCTAGATAAATTAGGCTGCCTTTGAATGCCCACTTTAGAACCCCAGCCTAGGAACACCCACTTCTCAACCCCTCCTAGGAACACCCAGGAATATCCACTTCTCAACCCTCCCACCTAGGATCACCCACTTTTCAACGCCCCCCCCCCACATAGGAACACCATTTCTCAACTCCCCCCCACCTAGGAACACCCACTTCTCTAACCCTGTCTATGAAATTCTCATTGTAAGGCTTAGCAATAAGGATTCCGTGTAATAATTGTCATCACCAAAGCATGTTGACCACTATCCCTCTCCCCCCCTCCTCCCTTCCTTCCCCCCTTCCTTCCCCCTCCTTCCCCCCTCCCTCCTTCCCCCCTCCCTCCTCTTCCAGTGAAGTGGCTGGCCTGCTACTAGTAGATCCTGCTCCTGAAACAATATTCGATTCTAAAGATCAGGAACCAGAAAAGACTGGTTCTGAGAATGAAGAGAGCACGATGACATGGTACAAGTACTTTTACAAGCGAATGATTCCTCATGCCCAGGGGCTTTGGCTATCAGCTGTCATCGGGTTCAACAGACTGAGTCTCATGGTAGGCTATATATCTCCATTGGAGGAGGACAACCTTGCCACTGTGTTACCCAAGGAAGTGGTAACCAGGAGGGTATGTTTCTTTTGCAATGTTATAGTAACGAGATTGTTAGATAAAGTTTTGTAAGGGAATAACTAGTCATCTCCATGGGGACACCATGTGACTGTTGTATCGGACAGAAATTCACTGTGTAACCAGTACTAACCAGTACTAACCACTAAAGTGATGTTATAAATGTACAGAAACATCTGTTATGTAACCCAAAGCATTTGTCTTCTGTCCTGGACGAGTACTTCTACATGAATGAGAGCATGCACCAGATGAAGTAAGGAAGTCATTACAGTTGCACTGAGTTGTAACAACATTCCTTTATCAAACATCTCTAGAACTATACTTAAAGTGAAACCTTTCCCCCATCAACTCCCTGTTGTCATAGCAACCTATGAGAAGGTAGAACAGAGTAACCTGGAACCAGAATTGATCAAGGTGCGTGCTGTGTGTATTAGAAATGTCAGCATTATTTCCACTGATTTACAGGTTTGGATATCTGGACAAGATCATCTACGTCAGAAGGTACATCCAGAGAGCCGACACGTAGTTCTTCCAGGCACGGATTACTTAACTCTCTACACGCACCCCAAAATACTGGCCAGTGTTGTACTGACAATGGTAGAACAATGGAGAAAAGAATCTAAACTCTCTGCATGACCACAATGTAACACAGTGTAACATCGATGTGATATAAATATTGAGGCAAGAATTTTGAATCTCTTCAGGAAGCATATATAACAGATTGATGAAAATGATGAGTTTACCGGGCGTTTTACTTTAGATAGCTGTGTCCTTAAGTGAGTGTGTCAACAAGAAGGAGGTTTCTTACTGGGTGCAGGGAAGAAGAGGAGATGCACCAGTCCACTATTAGTGCCTACCACCAGCCACTCACTGCTGGCTTCATTCGGGCTCCAACACACCTACATACAACACATGATGTTACCACACATCACACCATGTTACCACTATCAAAGACTCATTATTCCTCCTTTTGTATACCTGTGTGAGGGCTGTCAAAGGTACCCCATCAGGCTGGAGGAGGTACTGATGTCCGACACACTCAGATTTCACCTGTGAGTGTAAGGTCAAGACTAGTGTCTTCGTCTTTGCCAACTCCTTCATTGATTGAAGTGGAGAATTTCCTACTTTAGAAGACTTTTTTGGAATCTCTTTGTTGACAACTGTTTCTTGTGATCCTCTGAAAAGTTGGCTCTTGGTAGGCTCTAGACGACAGCCAAAAACAGACTACAAATCATTGGAGATATGATAATACAGTTCAGAATCTTTCCCAGAGCATGCAAATTACCTGGTCAATGAATGTACGTTTTCTGTGGTGGTTCTGGTTTGAGGTTATGTGATATATGCTAGGAAAGGTAACGACACTCAACTCTCCGGCAAAGGAGATTGCAGCTGCTCTATCTGTCCACACACTATAACTCAGCCCCTGTACATAGGCAAGAAAGCAACAGCTGGTAGGAACATTCCTGCTATAAACCTCATTAGTGAAATGATAGCTCGTTCACCAACAAATAATTTCTCTCTTTCATACAATGCTATTTAGCTATTCATTCAGATCTGGAAACACTTACAGAGAGAGTTGTCTTGTTCATAGAGATGGATTTGGAGCCATGCGGTTGCTGGGTAAAGTTAATGTAGTTGAGGCCTCCTCCTTTGGCGGCGTAGTTCTGACTGGAGTCTTGAGTGGTCATGATGTTGCACCATAAGACAGGCCACGCACAGTGTGTCATCATACCTACAGGTGGAAAAAAAAAAGTGATTGTTTTTCTACAACTCTATGGAACAGTGACTAAGCACAGAAGCACCTTACAGGGACAGGGAGTCAGGGACTCTGCCCAGCACATACGGGGACACTACCCAGTATATGTGGGAACAGTCACTCTGCCCAGTACATACGGGGACATTGCCCAGTACATGTGGGGACAGTCACTCTGCCCAGCACATACGGGGACATTGCCCAGTACATGTGAGGACAGTCACTCTGCCCAGTACATACGGGGACATTGCCCAGTACATGTGGGGACAGTCACTTTGCCCAGCACATACAGGGACATTGCCCAGTACATGTGAGGACAGTCACTCTGCCCAGTACATACGGGGACATTGCCCAGTACATGTGGGAACAGTCACTCTGCCCAGTACATACGGGGACATTGCCCAGTACATGTGGGAACAGTGATTCTGCCTAGCACATGCAGAGACAATGATTCTGCCCACCACCATATTAGGGACAGTAACTCACCTTTCTCCTGTCTGTCTACAGGTGAAAATGGTTGCCTGATGTCCCACATGTGTGCCATCCTATCAAATCCACCTGAAAGGTAAGGTAAAAGGCATTCTTTACAGTTGGCCTCTGATGTACCCGTGACATCTGTTTTACTGCACACACACACACACACACACACACACATTCACTAGTTAACAAAACACACAACACACACACAACACTGACTATCTCTCTCTCTCCTGGTAGCAACATGTAGGTCCCACAGGATTAAAGTGAGTTAGCTTTACCTGTGAAGAGATAGTTCTCGTTATTTGGACACCAGGAGATACAGCGACATGGTTGTCTGTGAGCTGCCAGCTGGATCACAGGGTGAAAGGTCATCAGCGAGGAAGAAAAAGAAGATTGGAAGAGTTCAGAGTTGAGATCCCAAATGCAAACAGCACCTGAGTACAGTGAGAGGGAGATTTTAGCAATGTGCAGCGTGTGTGCTGTGTTGTGCGTGCGTGCGTGCTGTGTTGTGCGTGTGTGTGTGGAGTCCTGTACTACATTTCATTAGTGGGTACATAATGAATATGATTAGCTACATATTTTACATACCATTGGAGAATCCAGCTGCAATTTTACTACACTTGTTTCCTGGAAACCACTCCAGACAGAGGCACTGGCCGAATTCTGAGCAATCTTCTACCTCCAAGCTAGACCCCATTCCCACTGGAAGGAGAACAGCTGCCACACAGACAGGTCGGACCACTGTAACCTCAGAGAGGCAGTCGGCTACATTGAGGGGTGGAGGATCAGACAGTGAGGCTGAGGAAGGAACTAGAGGTTCAAGGAGTGATGGTTTCGGTATTCTGTGCATGGGGGAGGAGGAATGATTAATGGTGATACAGTTATGCATTAATAAAAACTCACGAAAGAATTCGTACACATCCATCACCACATGCTAATGACAAAACACCCAACAAGGCATTATCACATGACTTGTCACATGACATGCCATCTTCTACTGATTCTAATGGTCCATAGATGCTGGTTCGATACCACTTTAAGGCTCTGATACATCCATACTGATGAGAGATGAGGAGAGAGAGTTTTGGTAAAGGAACAGAGGAAGAGAGATTGTCAACGAGATCTCCCAGATCCCACAACTGAATAACACTCTTGAAGGCAGCAGGAGCAGCAATAGGATGCAGCTATAGAGATAAGGATAAAGGAATAGGTCTTTAGGGTGGTCACCCATGGTATATCAGAGGTGGCTATACAGAGAGTGGTCACTTGTGATATACACTACTATACAAAGTTGATCATAGAAGGTGATTACCCATGGTATACAGAGTGTGAATATTTCACCTCATCTAGGTCCTTGTAAGCAGAGAGAGCTAACCACTGAGAAGGAGAGGTAGCCTGAGGCAGCCAGTCCATTGCCCAGACTGGACCACCTGTAAACATCACTGCTCCTCTGTTAGTAGCTGTCAGTGTTGCCTGGAAGAGGGGAAGAGAAGAACTGTTTTCTGCCTCCTCTGTGTCTAGTCTGAAGTGCACAGACATTCTACTGGTTGGCAAGAATGAAGACTGCTCACTGAGAACAAAACAGTAAATAATAATAATATTAATGATCACTTTAGTAATCTATTATCATTTCAGTAATCTACTAGCATCACCTTAGTAATTTGTAGTAATCTCTAGTATTTGCTATTCTCCCTCAAATTGCAGTGTGTATATACATACACTGCATTTTGAGGGAAATGATCTAATATTGACCTAACTTTCGGAGGTGGGTGGGGGGTGGGGAAATGTCCTGCTACATGCATGTACCTACCATTTGTCCAGTTCCTCCCAATGGGCTAGATTAGGTCTCCATTCCTCTTTCATCAGCAACTTATCCTCCGACTCATACATCCTTGAAAAATAGACCTTGACACTTTTACGGTATGTGGAATATGTCTGAGGCAGTCCTTTGATGCTGGCTTTCGGGTGAGATTCCTCCTCTATCCAACCTCTAGGGGATAGGGAACACTCGGGAGTGATGGTATCTATCTCTGCTTCCCAATCATCTGCCTCAGGGGAGGACTCCTGATCATCACCCTCGACAGAGGACTCCGGGTGGTACTCACAATCATCAATACTCTGAAAAAATAGCACTATAATTATGTGGGTGTGGCCTGAACATGCCATCCTTCTATGTGGGTGTGGCCTGAACATGCCTATGTGGGTGTGGACTGAACATGCCATCCTTCTCTGGACAATGTGTTTCTTACCTTTAAGTCTTGGTATGGGCCTTTAGGGTTAATGATATATATTGCATGCTCCTTAAGGGTTAATGGATATATGTATACTCCTGAAGTGAGGCTTTTTTTTAGTGGGGAAGGGAAAAGAGAACCTGGTACGCGAGACACTCATGTATATACACATAATCTGCTGTGTTTGTATTAGAGTTGGAAACTTGGTGCAGTGGTCAGTGGCCGTGATATGTCTCTACAGTTAGTCACTTAAAAAATATTTGGATTCTCAATTTATCTGGGAATTTTCACACTTACATAAACAGTGTGTACCCATCTCTCTTTCCTCTTCCCGCCAATAGAGGACCCTGAATTGTAATATTCTACTATTCCTATGGGGGGATTGTATATAGAATACTGTATGGGGATTATATATAGAATACTGTACGGGGATTGTATATAGAATACTGTACGGGGATTGTATATAGAATACTGTACGGGGATTGTATATAGAATACTGTATGGGGATTGTATATAGAATACTGTATGGGGATTGTATAAATACTGTATGTGGAATGAAACAACACTTGTTGGATATTTCAGAATTCCAAACAATAGGTACCAGTCTCAAACCCAGGTCCATTCAGGGTTAATGTATGTACCGAGACTTTTGTACAGTCCTTTAAGGGTTAATGTACCTGTAATTGAATCTGATCTTGGGGATGTTTAGAGGTGTAGTGGTTCACAAGCCTTTTCTTTCCCGTGAGGATCTTCTTACAGATGGGACAGAGGTATTTAGCCATCTTTATCTGGCTGTTGTGGAAATGTGTCAGGTGGTATTTAATGCCAGGGAGACTTCTAAATACTCTGCCACATTCCTACAATGGAACATTGACTTCAGATGAAGGATACTCTGAAATAAGGACAACCTCCACACAAAGGACACTTGTCCTGTCCCTAATATTTAATGCCACTGAATTAAGGATAAAGGACATCTTATCCAGGTACACGCATCCTTAATAAAGAGGTTGTGTAGATTACCCATGGTCACATGATCATATGGCTGTATGTCGTTCTTATAAGGGCCACAAAAGAAGCTGATTTGGTGCAATGATTATCGTTACCTCTTGAGGGCATGTTATTGACCCAGTATTCTTCAGCTGTAACTTCAGAGCAGCAGAGTCTTCTTTACTCAAGGTAATTCCATCAGCATCTTCTCTCACCTCATCACCTCCTCTTTCCATTGCACTCACTAACATTGAACCTTCCCCCTTACATATGGACCCCTCCTGAGTAAACTCCTTCATCTTCTGGATGGCCTGAGCTGCTGCCCTTCGTGACGGCAGTGGTTTGGAGAGATCTGGTGCCTCGAATAAAGGTATTTGTTCAGGAATGGTCTTCTCCTGAGGAGTCTCTGGTCTTTCTCGGTGGACTGTATTGATGTGGTATCTCAAACCTGCTTGTGTGGTGTACACCTTGTCACAATGAGGACACACAATGTCACAGCACTGTACACACAGGGGGAGGGAAAAGTGGGTGTGGTGAAGGGGTATATAAGTTGGATGGTATAAAGTAAAGGGGGTATAAGGTAGATGGTATAAGGGGGTGTGATGATGGGGGTATAAGGTGGGTGTGATGGAGGGGGTATAAGGTGGGTGTGATGGAGGGGTATAAGGTGGGCGTGATGGAGGGGTATAAGGTGGGTGTGATGGAGGGGGTATAAGGTGGGTGTGATGGAGGGGGTATAAGGTGGGTGTGATGGAGGGTGTATAAGGTGGGTGTGATGGAGGGGGTATAAGGTGGGTGTGATGGAGGGGGTATAAGGTGGGTGTGATGGAGGGGGTATAAGGTGGGTGTGATGGAGGGGGGTATGACACTATGTACTAACCTTTCCACATCTTTTCCAATGGTAGATCATAGATTTAAACCCCTTGGCCTTGTGTGTCTTACAGATATGACACACCACAGCATTCTGTTTCTTGAACAACTTCTTCCAGACATCAGAGCAGTCACACAAGCTGGCATCAACCTGTGACACACCATAGATATCACACACAGATAGACTCAGCAAGGGCATTGGTTTAGGCTAGACTTACTGCCAAGGGAGGGTGGTGATTGCTGCTCATGTGTGCGGTCAGTCCTGCTTTAGTCGTGTACGCACTCTCACATAGATTACAACTGTACATTTGACCTTTGTACTCACACTTCCTGGGACGGCCCTTTTTCTGGCTATGTTCATCTTTTGTGGGAGGAGGAGTCTTCTCCTGAACTGGACTAACTAGTTTTAATGAGTCCATACTTTTGAGAGCTGGTTCAGTCTGTTTCTTGTCATATCCACTCACTGACATTTTAGGACATGTCTCCTCTTCACCAGAATAATTACCAACTTCTGAAACCTCTTCAACAGTTGTTTGGTGTCTTCCACGTCCTCTCCCTCTTCTACCACGCCCCCTTTTCATGGCTGGAGTTGGTTTGCTACAAACCCTCTTCCCCGAAGGAGCAGTGTTACCTTCATTTCCTCTACCAACCTTCTTTGCTTCTCTACCCTCTATCTCATCTTCTTCCTCTTCCAAGGAGGCTGCATGCTTGCCCAGACGTATCTTGTTACCTGTATGTCCCCTCCCACTGGTGGTGGCAGAGTCACCTCTTTCATTTGAGTTGTTGTTAGTGTTAGTGTTAGTGTTCCTCAGGGTGGTCACATGATCAGATCTAGAATGGTTATTGGGTGGGTCACTACGAGGAGTCCTGTCATTTTGATTGGATTCTGTTGGAGGATGTGACAATAAAGTAACTTCTTTTCTCTTTGGTTTGATGGCTGCAACATTAGAGATTCTTTGAGCAGTTCTGTGAGTTCTTTCCTTCTGAAAATATGACAGTAATTTATCTGACATTTTTTGCTCAGCTAATGAGACTCCATCACCAACTGTTCTATCATCGACATCACATGATCTGTCATCAACATCACATGATCTATCACTGACACTTTTATCATTAACATCGCATGTATCATCGACATCACATAATTCATCTCCACCATCACATGACAATCCGCTGGTACTGCCCACACACCCCTTCATTCTTATATTCATCTTGCCAGGTTTTTTTGGAACCGGTCCATCCAGTTGCTGTGTTGCTACCTTCCTTCGGATCTTTTGAAATCTCTTCCTAAGTTCATCTTTCCTCTCCGTGTTCCTCTGATTGGTGGACGGGGGGAGGCCATCTAGTTGGGTCACACAATGAAAGCTCCCTATATCCCCCTGTACATACGTGGTTCCTGTCCCACCCTGAGGCTGCATGATGACACTGACTTTCTTAGAGCTATCGCTCACATCTTCCAGAGTTCTCGGGTGAATCAACTGATACAACTGACCATCCTTGGTAACATATGTTGGCTGTTCCTGTACTTGAGGGGTGGCGCCCTGAAGGTAAAACAACCCACCCTGAGGAACCGTGGAGTAAGTCTGAACTTGTACGGGAGCATTTGCTTGAGGAGCAGCTGGAATAATCTGAAGAGGAGTCACCAAGTTCCCGTGTATTCCAGATCCCCCTGGGGAGAGAATGAGTGGCTGGTATTGTTGGGCAGTAGGTGAAGTAGCAGCGTGTTGGCTCTGCTGAGATAGTATGACTCCCTGAGTCTGAGCCGGTTGCTGAGACTGGAACTTGTACTGTGTCAATTTGATGCTCTTCAGTGGAGATGAGGCTGGGTTCTTGGATCCTCTCGATGGCTGAGATCGCTGGTTTGGCTTGTTTGCGCTCAACTGCACCGTACGAGCAGTTTTCTTTGCTTGGGGATTAACCTGGTCCTTCCTGGGACGTCCAGGTCTTCTCTTCACTGGCGCAGTGGTGAGAGGAGGTGTGGGTTCTCCTGAAACAGCAAATGCTGGGGTCAAGACAGTGGCAAGTGGTTGTTCGTGGGTGTTAGCAGTGGAGGTGGATCGTTGAGTGGTATCCCCATCACTACATGGAATTACAATCTGAGGGTGATAGACTTTGGAGGGTGAATTGGGTAACAACGAAATACTCTTGATAGGTTGCTGGGCAGAGTTTTCTTCTTTCTTTACAAGAGGAGGTGGTTGTCTCTTTAACTGTCGGTTTCCCTTTATCCTGTCCACTTGCTGTGTGCTGGGCATGATCAGACCAGGAGGAGGCTGAATATGGGTTGAGGTCAAACTTTTAACCACCGAATTACTGCCGACAGTGATACTAGGCACCCTCTCTACCTTCTTGGTGGGATCTCCGTCTAAACTAGCCTTGATGAGAGTTGGGAGATCAGGCTTTGCTGTTGTCTGAGAGATTCCTTCGTAGTTGGAAGACAGAGGAGGAGGTTGGAGAGTCGAAGGAGGAGGAATGTAACCGACAATCTTTGCTATATCGTCAGTAGATGATGGAGTGTTTTTATTATGAGAGGGATCAGATTTCACAGTACTGCCACCGCGACCTCTGCGCCCATATCCACGTCCACCCTCCCCTCTGGTGGCTGCAGGCTTCGGAGCTCGTCTCTTGTAAGGAATAGTGTATTCTTCATCTGAATCTGACACACTGCTAGCACTCAAGTAGCCGTCAAACTGTCCCTCATCCAAAAATCCAGAGCCAAGTCCTCTTTTCTCAAGCATATTAACATCTCCTATGTCTGGTATATAATCATCCTCACTCTCAGAGTCCGAGTACATTTTCTGCCATTGGAGTGCTTCCTCTCCTAGAGTAATGATGGCTGAGGCCGCTGGGTCGACATCTGTTGGGATGCTATCCGCTATGATGTATTCACTGGTGGAAACACTATTCCGACATGACTCAGGGGCTAACTGAGGTTCTGGAGGGAACTCGATGTTCTTTAGAAAAAAGGTAGACAGAGAGAAGGAGAGGGAGAGGAGAGAGATTATGTTTGACTACAATGAATCCCCCCCTACTGTACTGACCATACCTACTCTACTGACCACATCCACTCTACTGACCACACAGGGGGAACACAACAGCACATGTTGTGTTAAAGAAAGTTCTCTCATGATCTTTATGAGTTATAGCTCACCATGATATTCTGGAGAATATAGTCAGCTGTACGGCGTGGAAAAATACTCTTGCGTATCCTACAAAAGAGAGGGAAGGAAAGGAGGCAGACAGAGAGGGGGAGGGGGAGAGAGAGGAGAGGGAAAGAGAGGGAGGGAGGAAAAGAGAGGAGAGGGAAAGAGAGGGAGGGAGGAAAAGAGAGGGAGGGGGAGAGAGAGGGGAGGGAGGGAGAGAGAGGGAGGGAGGGAGAGAGAGGGAGGGAGGGAGAGAGAGGAGAGGGAGAGAGGGAGGGAGAGAGGGAGGGAGAGAGAGGAGAGGGAGAGAGGGAGAGAGAGGAGAGGGAGGGAGAGAGAGGGAGTTTTCACACATTGTATTACATGATTATAATCCCACCTTCTTCTTGATCTGCAACTGTAACAGTCCTTTCTGCTATTAACAGACGTCTTTCTTCCTCCAGCATGGTGCCGCCCTCTCCAGCTCTCCTCCAGCTTCACCTTTCTCCTTCCCCCATGGCTGAGGTATGAGAGTCCATATCCTTTCCTTTCACTTGATATAGTACCTTTGAACCCACCCTGCTTCGATGGTTGGATATCCACGAGCTGAAGAAATACAAAACTCATTCCAATACTCCATTCTATAAATTCAATCCAAAAACTCATTCTATACATATTCCATTCTATAAAACCCATTCCAATATTCCATTCTATAAATTCAATCCAAAAAACTACATTCCATTCTATAAACTCATTCCATATAACATTCCCAACAGGTTAAGTTCCATACCATATGTGTCTTTTTGAGGTGCCAGACTAGCCCCGTCCTGCATTGGAACTTCTTGCCACACACCTCACAGTTGAACTCTGGAGGGTTGGCCTTCATGCAGCGGACATAGTGGTATTTCATCCCGTTTACAGTCGTGCACTTAAACTCACATTCCTAATGGTTATGGAAATAAACAAGAACTGGCATGATATGCAAGTCTCCTCCCCTGTGTGGTGGATCAGCCAGCCATGCAACACTACATACACTTCACTGTGCCCTATGTGGTGGATCAGCCAGCCATGCAGCACTACATACACTTCACTGTGATCTGTGCTAGAGTTTTCAGGTTCATAACTGGACCTCAATATATTGTACTGCCTCAGAGAGAGAGAGTGTGTGTGTGGTGTAGCTTACTCACCCCATAGTTAGGACACCCATAGTTAGGACACCTGACTCACCCCATAGTTAGGACACCTGATGATCTTATTGTCTTTCATCTCTTGTCTCCAACTGGGCAGAAATGACTTGTACTCATCCTGGATAAATAATCGTCATTATGGTCCTACAGAGTACTAGTCCTAGCCTAGCCCTAACCCTAGTCCTAACCCTGGCCAGAGTCCTAGCCAGAGTCCTAGCCCAACACAGAGTCCTAGTCCTAGCCCTAGTCCTAGTCCTAGTCCTAGTCCTAACCCTGGCCAGAGTCCTAGCCCAACACAGAGTCCTAGTCCTAGTCCTAACCCTGGCCAGAGTCCTAGCCAGAGTCCTAGCCCAACACAGAGTCCTAGTCCTAGCCCTAGTCCTAGCCCTAGCCCTAGTCCTAACCCTGGCCAGAGTCCTAGCCCAACACAGAGTCCTAGTCCTAGTCCTAACCCTGGCCAGAGTCCTAGCCAGAGTCCTAGCCCAACACAGAGTCCTAGTCCTAGCCCTAGCCCTAGTCCTAGTCCTAATCCTAACCCTGGCCAGAGTCCTAGCCCAACACAGAGTCCTAGTCCTAGCCCTAGCCCTAGTCCTAGTCCTAGTCCTAACCCTGGCCAGAGTCCTAGCCCTAGTCCCAGCCAAACAGAGTCCTAGTCCCAGCCAAACAGAGTCCTAGTCCTAGCCAGAGTCCTAGCTAGTCCTAGACTTTCTGCTGGATGTGTGAAAGATTTTGAGTGTTTTAGTGGATAATACCTTAATATCTCTAAAGTGCATGTACACTTGGTCTGTATTCTATTGTGAATTACCAGAATTACCGGATACTCAATAGAAGGAATGTTGACAAATTTATTGGAGCCACCACTTCCTTTCTTTCCCTTTCCTCCTCCTCCTTCCCCTCCCTCTTCCTCTCCTATCCCACCTCCATTTCCTCCACCGTCCCCTTTCCCAGCCTTTCCAATGGGTCCCACCGAGTTGCCCTTCCGAGAGACCACTTTGGGGGACTTCTTTTGTTCTGTGGTAACATTTGTCTTTGTCACTGGCACCAACTCTAATTTTGGTTCCAAATTAAGCTCCACTTTTGGTTCCAATTTCTGCTGCTTCTGTTGGGGGATTTCAGGGGGTGTGGTTTTAGCAGGAGACTTGCTCAGAGTAGATGTTGTCTTGGGTGGAGTTTTACGAATAGCCTGCTTTAGCAGAGGAGGGTTATTAGCTATCAACATAGCACTCATGGTTGATAGAGCTGCTGTCCTCTGTGGTCTACTTGGAACATCAATCTAATCAGAATATGGCAAAATCTCTCAGGCCAAAATGGACACATCTGTGGGCTCAATTTTCACTGCCTCTCAATACCTCCCCTCCCCTCCTCCTCTTCCTTTCCCCTCCCCTCTCTCCCCTCCTCCTCTTCCTTTCCCCTCCCCTCTCTCCCCTCCTCCTCCCCTCTCCTCCCCTCTCTCTTCCTCCTCCTCCTTTCCCCTCCCCTCTCTCCCCTCCTCCTCCTCCTTTTCCCTCTCCCCTCCCCTCCCCTCTCCTCCCCTCCTCCTCCTCTCTCCCCAAGCCCCTCATTAGATTCCCATAAATTCTGCATGTTGAATTTATACTGCCCATTACATATATTCTAACACAGTAGCAAGTGGCTATAGGGTTAATTAAATATGTGGCTACAGGGTTAATTAAGTCCAAATTTTAACACAAATGCAATGAGAAAATCCCTTTATTTGGTAAAAATTGGAACCACATCAATTGGAGAAATGAGGACACTTGTGAAAGTCTCTGGGCAAAACAGTACTCCCATAAAGGAAAGATTACACGGTTACACCTGTCCTCTTTATGCCCAGATGGAAAGACCCTCCATTCTAGTGACCACAACAGCTACCTTGTGTACCTTGACCTCCTCAACAGGGTCAGCACCATGGCTGCTAGCCATGTGGTAGTTGAGACCAGTCCTGCTCTCATACTTCCTGGAACACTGGGAGCACTTGAAGTGTGGAGACTTCCCTGTACAGCGAAGATAGTGGTACTGCATCCCACCAACACTGCCACACTTGAATTGACAACGCTAAGTCAAAGTGGGAGGGAAAGTACAAAGAAGGAGAGAGAGGGAGAGAGGGAGGGAGAGAGAGAGAGAGAAGGAGGGAGAGAAGAAGGGGAGGGGGAGAGGGAGGGAGGGAGAGAGGGAGGGAGGGAGAGAGGGAGGGAGGGAGAGAGAGAGAGGGAGGGAGAGAGAGAGGGAGGGAGAGAGGGAGGGAGAGAGGGAGGGAGAGAGGGAGGGAGAGAGGGAGGGAGAGAGAGAGAGAGAGAGAGAGGGAGGGAGAGAGGGAGAGAGAGAAGGAGGGAGAGAAGAAGGGGAGGGGGAGAGGGAGGGAGGGAGAGAGGGAGGGAGGGAGGGAGAGAGGGAGAGAGGGAGGGAGGGAGAGAGGGAGGGAGGGAGGGAGAGAGGGAGAGAGGGAGGGAGGGAGAGAGGGAGGGAGGGAGAGAGAGAGAGGGAGGGAGAGAGAGAGGGAGGGAGAGAGGGAGGGAGAGAGAGAAAGGGAGGGAGAGAGGGAGAGAGAAAAGGAGGGAGAGAAGAAGGGGAGGGGGAGAGGGAGGGAGGGAGAGAGGGAGGGAGAGAGGGAGGGAGAGAGGGAGAGAGAGAGAAATAAGGTCAGATGGTAAAGGTAACAATGTTGAAACATTTTTTGAAGTGGTACGCTTCATATTTGCTGGGTGGAGGAGGACTAGACAATAGCTCAGTGTCTGGTAAATCTGACATTAGTAACATTAAATTCTACATGACCTCTAGCAGCTAGGACTGTAGACGGACACTATTCAGGTCCACAGCAGCTAGGACCATGGACGGAGGTTCACAAAACCTAAAGACAGTACCTGGTAGTTGGGACACTTGAGCAACAATTTCTTAGTTTTCTTTAAGGCATTCTTCCATTGAAGTTTCAACTTTGTAAACCTTTCCTGGAGGGGATGTAAGGAGAGATTATTATTCATACTCAACCTAGTGAATGTATACTTACTGGCAGTGAAACAACAACAAAACAACAACAACAAACAAACAATACAAACCTGCCAGGTGCCTACATAGAGAAATCTTCTTATTTGAAAATTTTATTCACTTTTACTATTAATGCTCTCTCCCTCACTTCCCTTTGAGGTACAGACATGGGTGGAGCTTAAACCCTTTGATGTACAGACATGGGTGGAGCTTAAACCCTTTGATGTACAGACATGGGTGGAGCTTAAACCCTTTGATGTACAGACATGGGTGGAGCTTAAACCCTTTGATGTACAGACATGGGTGGAGCTTAAACCCTTTGATGTACAGACATGGGTGGAGCTTAAACCCTTTGATGTACAGACATGGGTGGAGCTTAAACCCTTTGATGCAATCTTAGTAATTTATCCCTTGCCTCCCTATCTACAAGGCATAAGCTTACTTCAAAGTCCTGGGAACCGTCTCCACAAGTGCTACTGTCTGAGTCAGACATAGCTAAATAGTCTGTGATCACACTCTCAGATCTGTCCAAAAGGTAATATTATTCCACAGTCAGGCAGAACCATGGCAAAATCATGTCTCCCTGGCAGATTGTTACAGCTAAAAACCTATTGATAAGCTGAAGATGAAAAGGTAACTTTAACAATAACAATACAAGGAGGAATGTATATAAACTTGTGGTCCACAAAAAAATCTCATTCGTTAAGAATCCTAGATTACAATAACCAGAATCCCAGATTAAAATTAACCACTTCAGACTTTTTTTACAAGACAGATTTTCATGTCACACCAGATAGAGTGATAGAAGTGTTTGAAGTCCCTCGGTTAAGTCAAGCCCATCAACACTCCTTTAAGCAGAGGTTACAACCCCCTCCCCCCCCCCATCATGTATATAAAATACACACATTACTGACAGCAAAATTGGAATGCACAGTTGACCCCACCCTATAAAATAAAACATAAAGTTGACCACACCCTATAAATGATAATAAATGACTAAGAGAAACACTCCTCTGCCCTTTAGTCTAACCACAGGCACCCCCTTAGGCCCAAGGCTCCTGGGGAGTTAGAACAAAAGTTGCTGAACAGAAAACCATGAAAGGGCCAGAGGGAAGAAGGAAAACCTGATGATATTACCAAAGTTTGTGGTAGAGGTTTTTTTTTCTTTGTGACTTCAGCTTTAAGGCAACCTTTCAAATGTTTGCAGCCAGAAATACAAAGAACTCACTTTATCTCTTTGACTTGTAGTTTCGCACGATCGGCTGAATATATAAACAGGAAATTAATGGAAGAGAATACTATTAGTTTACGGATATTTAACATTGGGTGCGCGAATGTCGGCACTTTGATGTTTTGATTTAACTGACCGCAAAAGAGTGAAGAAGAGGTGAAGTCTGAATGTTTAAAAACTGACCTCCTCGGGCGAAATGAACTTATAAAGTTATCGAGAAAGCTCCGCAGATGATAATTAAAGTCAGTTCCAGGAGCAAAGTTAGAGCCGAAAGGAAATAGCGTTTATAATCGGTTTTATTGACGACCTTTTCCTTTGTTTCGGTCAATGACTGAAAGTAAATTCTATTCCAGCTACATCATGGAGCTTGACATTATTCCTCGGAATAATAAAGCAAGTTAGACTTCTCCTTATTTCTTTTTGGAAGCAGTTAGTATCTAGGAGAAGCATTCATTCATTAGGAAACCTAACAAGTAGCAGGTTGAAAGACAATAATCTCCATCAATTAATCATGGTGGAAGTGAAATTCTAACCAGGAACATTTTTGATTCTTTTCGAATCGTTAATGGCTAGAAGTGGAATTTTATTCCGTCATAATGGCTACAGTGTTAGACACTGGAGACCTGCAGACAGGGAGAGTATCGTGCAGATTATACAACAATGTGTAGAGGATTATGGCATGGAGTTTCAGCCTGAAGGATACCATCTGGATGCTGTGAAAGTTGAAGAACACTACATCAATAATAACCAAGGAGAATTTTGGGTAGTGGTGGACGACAGCAACGGGCAATTGGTGGGTAGTGCTGCCTATTACAAGGTGGAGGATAAAGGTAGTGGGAATTCACTGAAGTGTGCTGAAATCAGGAAGATGTTTCTTCTTCCAGATGCAAGAGGAAAGAAATTGGGTAGATCACTATTGAAGGTATTGTTATAAATGTTGAATAAGTGTAATGGCAGATTATAATCACCTCCAGAGACTGGAGGAGGTCATAGCATCTGAGGGCTATCAGCAGATTTTTGTCCAAACAGCAACTGTTTTGTTGGAGGCACGTCAGCTGTACCAATCAGCAGGATATATCCCAATTGAGGGGATGGAAACTAATATGTGCAGCATCAGACTATATAAAGACATTAGTACTTAATAGCAGTTACTCTCTTTGATTAACGAGACCAACCACTGGTATAGTGTGAACTTTGACCTATGTCAGTGCATGTGATAGATAAAGGAAAAGGGAAAAAAAGTATAAAAATTAATGACAACACCACAAGTTATATATATGCCATGTTTATGAAGGGATGAAAAGAAATGAACTGTATGCATAATGTCATCACTTCCTGTACCACTCTTTGGGATACTTCCTCTCCCCTCGGTTGTGATACTTGTCACGCCCACTATCTCTCCCTCCATGGTGTCTGTAGCTAGGGTAATTCCCTCCTCCCCTCCCACCTCTGGGAAAATTGTGCCCTCTCCCCCCATGGGGGTGATCACGTAAACGAGGGTCATATTGAGAACGATCCTGTCCAAGGTCCCATTTCTGTTGTTGGGGATAGTGGTCCCCATGTTTTGGGGGGTAATTATTATAATATTCATGAGGGGGTCCTTGGTTTTGTAGTGGTCGGTAATGATGGGGGTGACCCCTTTGATCCACACTGTCATGATATCGTTGGTAAGGGGGAACTTCTTGTGCTTGCTGTTGGTAAGTGAAAGAAGGTTGGAAATCAGGAGGAGGTGTGTTCGCAAAACGCTCTCTGTCTCTCTCCCATTCAGACAAACGGTCTCCACCTTGCTGTTGTGCTGGAGGGGGCTGGACTGCTAATTGTCCTGATCCAGCTGGTCTAATTTGCTGGGGAAATGGAGGTCCTCCGAAAACTTGTGGTAATTTTTCCTGAAGTGGCACTATTGGAATTGAAGCTCTCCTTTCTTCTGCCCGAATAACATCCTCTGGGGGTGGAGTGTTGGCACCGTAATCCGAAACAGAGTTATTTGAAGTAGGGACAGCATTGCTAGTCCTAGAGTGGAGGGGCGTACCAGCGTCATCACATCTGGCTAAACCAGCAAGAATTGGTGGTTTGTTGGTGATCGTTGACACAGCTGATGCCAAGTCCTTCAACAACTTCTCATCAGAGAGCTGGGACAGGATCGACGAGAGATCACCACTGGTAGAAAGAGGTCCAGAAGGCAGGGATGAAGTTTCCTTGGATCCAGATTTAGGTAAAGGGTTGATATCCAATGACATCGGTGGGTCCGGTAAAGGACGATGTTCTCCATAAAAGGACATCTGCACATTTTGTGAAGCCTGTTCACTGGATAATGGTAGGGATGAGTTTTCCTTTCCTTCTTTCTTTTCTGATCTGCTAGCTACACCCCCACTGAGTTGGATAATTGCAGGTGTCGTGTTGTCTGTGGGTGAGGTCAAATCCTGATAGTCATCATCTTGAAACCCACTCAAAGTGGGAGGTGTTTCTCCACCCACCCCAACTTCAATAGCCATGCACGGCCTCTTTGGTGGTGGATGGGTGTCACCCTCATCCAGAGAGGCCGAGTGGTGACGCTTGATGCATATTTCAGCTGTAATCTTCTCAGTAGCAGAGGGTGGAGACTGAGGGTTCATACGGTGTTTACGGACTTTGCTCCTCACAATTAATCCCAACAGAAGATCCTTACGTTCTGCAGGAAGACCTAGAAAAAGATAACACACCTTCTGTGAATTACCAACTAACGTTACACCTCACTAAACACACGTGCACCTCACTGAGCACACGCACCTCACTGAACACACACGCACCACACTGAACCCACATGCACCACACTGAACCCACATGCACCACACTGAATAAACGTGCACCTCACTGAATAAACGTGTACCTCACTGAACACACATGCACCTCACTGAACACACATGTACAGATCCTTCACAAACCAGGTCCACTGAATGGTAAAAGTTGATGAGCCACATGGGCATTGGCCTGCAAGGGAACCAGATACATATCCTTCATCCCAGGAAAACAGCAGTTAATAACTCCACAGCGATGTTTCTTCACCAGGTAGGTCAGCATTGACATGTAGGAATCCAATTCTTCATCGATACATGAAAAACGCAACACCACAATATCCTACAGTCATTGACCAAACAGTCCAGCAGTTGTATACAATAAATACCCCCTTCCCCCTCCCTCTCTCTCTCCCTCCCCCTCCCCCTCTCCCTCCCCCTCCCTCTCTCCCTCCCCCTCCCCCTCTCCTGGGTGAAAATGGAAACTAGCCTCAGCCCACATCATAGCAACTCTAGTCTTCAGTAATACGCACCACTGTAGAGGGGAGGAGAAACACCTCTCCTGGCATGCCCCCAGGCAGTACAGTATAGGTATTTTACTTCAAAATAGCAGTGCCAGGGAAAGACCCTTTGTTGGTAAGGTCATTGAGCACACATACCCTCGTTGTTGAACTTCTGAGCTTGTCCATGTAGTCCCAGACCTGAACATGGGCTATCCGACCCATCACATGTAGAGTATCTGGTAGCAGCTGGAATACGGCATTACGATAACATTATAGTCCCACAAACAATGTCTCCCTCTCACCTCATGGATGTTGTCAACTGGACCCGACACAGGATAGGCAGTTGTGGCAAACTTTGACAGACCACTCATGTTCACGAACCCCTTCCACACCACTTGAGTGGCCAGGACTGGAGGACTCTTGGCCTGATCAAGGACTGGAGATCTGCAGGGAGACATGAGAGGAAGTATACTATCAACTTCAGTTTCTGACCTAGTCTCTGCTGTGTCATCCATGGGCTCTGGTTTAGATTCAGGAGACTGGGAGGGTGCATCGGAAGAAGAGGATTGCTGCCGTGGAGAAGGGGGTGGGGAGGAGGTTTTCCCCATACAGATATCACAGTGTTGGTCATAAACATGACTCCCATGTTGAGATGTGGTGTTAAGGACGGCAGATGAAGAGCCACCACTAGGGTTATCTAAAAGATCAAGAATTCCCCCCATACTTGATGTGGAATCAGATTGAGTCTTGGAACTGGATTTAGACTTGGAATTTGGTTCTGATTTAGAAATTGGCTCCAATTTTGGTTCCAATTTAGAAGTTGCAGATGATTGCTCACTTGAGCCCTCAGCCAAAGTATTGTCTAACTTCAACTCCACAGTCTATACAGGGACAAATCATGAACCAGTGTAACAGTGTATCACAAACAAGGGCTCTTTCTCCATTAACAGTAGAGATTACATCATTCAGATTACTCAATTGCGTACAATTGTTATTGTACTGTATCTGACCCTACCCCTAGCCCATAGCAATAGTACAATTGACAATGATGTAATCTGAATAATCTGTTACATGGAGAAGGAGCCCAAAGAAGATCACACAGTGTAACAAAAGTATGCAGTATTACCTCAATAGCATTATCATCAGCTGTATCGATCTCCACTTCACCTTTATAAGTGAACTTTCTGATGGTCTTCCCCAGACTCCCAGCCTCTTCCTCTCTCATCTTAACCAGCTCAAGATGCTACAGAACCAAAATGGCGGAAATAGTGTTCAGATGTCAGTAGTAATCATCTCATTCAAATCATTTGGTATTTAAAAAAAACTATAATGAGCTATAATTTACACCAGAAATTACTGGAAATTACTGGAAATTACTGGAAATTACTGGAAATTAACAACAGCAGTTCAAATAGTAGTTTAATAACTTCAATTGCATCCCACCACCCACTGGACACCACCCACTGGACACCACCCACTGGACACACACAAGAGCTGACCTTCTTAATAGTCTGTTCTCTCCATTGGGCCAAGTCCTTTGATGCAAGTTTCTCTGTTGACATTCTCACCAGTTCATAAGGGGTTATCTCGCCCAACACTACCTTACGAAACAGTCCCTGTATCAGAAGAAAGAGGAGGAGAGAGAGAGAGGGGGGGGGGGGGGGGGGGGAGAAGAGTTCAGGGTCCTCAGGTCATAATTACTGAGCAAGAATACAGGACATACCTGATTCTTGACGTCCTTGAGGTTGAAGACTAGACTCCTGTATTTATTCTTGTATTTTGGGTTGATTTCTTGATGGAGGTTATGTAGCTTTTCTTCTATCTTGTTAGCAATTGCTTCCACAGTACTCTGCTCTTGATCTCTCATATCTGCCGCATCCTCACACCTAACAACAACAACAATAATAACAACAACAATAATAACAACAACAATAATAACAACAACATTATTGTATTCTTATCGTTATTACGAATTGTCACCTTTTCCATAGAATCTGGCAAAGGGCTTTCTTAGCATTTGCTCTAACAGAATCAGGATCCATTAAAAAAATCTTCGGCATCTTGGGGGCATCTCCTTCTTCTTTCTTGACTCCTCCTTGTTTCAACTTTTTCTTAGACCCCCCACCTGTGTTCAATGAACAGAGTATCCTGATAATAAACTAACTGAGATCAATGACCTTTGCCCTTTTTATGGAGGAGTATTTGGTATGAAGGATGGAGTTTTAACCAAGGAACGAGGCCATGCTGACTAGGGGCCGCAATTCCAACTAGCATCTTCCCAGTAGCCATCTCGATCACACTGACACCTCCAGATCCACGCACAAACTCTGAAGGACTTGACTGGAAGGAGATTCCTCTGTCCAAGAGTTTCTTTAGCGCACTCGATGCATGCTTCTCCACACAAGCATCGCCACAGTACACAGATGGAGGGATAGTGGGCTTGTTACAATCAGGGGCAATGCAGGATCCAGTGTACTCCTCCTGCAACATGTACACGTATGTATGAGTTCAGTGTTCTCCCTGGGAAAACATGAAGGTATGTAGTGGGGTTGAGGGCCAGGAAGATAGTATGTACAGGCCACACCCCTGTAGAGAACACTGATAGCTGAGACATATTATATGCACCTTGAACTTTGTCCTAACTGTCATGTCTTCAGTTATCACTTCTTCTTTTATAGGAAGTTTTGGAGCATTATCTGGCTGGAATAGCTGTGAGAGTCCATACTGATCTCCCCCATCAGCCCCAACACTGGAAGAGGAGCGTCTCCGAACACCAGGTCTGGCAGAATCAGACTTTCTCCTTAGGTCCTTTTCCTTGATGACATCTCGACGGCCGATACGAGCAGACCTACAGTATCCAGGGAACTAGCATGAACAGGACACAGTTAGTTAGTATTACTACAACCAATGACAACCATGAAATCTAAGGTTTGGGGATTCTATTTCAGTACCTGCTCATCTCCCTCTCCTCCTTGGCTTGTTTCTCCTTCTCCACACATATCGGACAGACATAATCCTTGCCTTCTCGCTCCATCCTCCTTCCCTGACTGACACTGATCCCCACGCAGGAGCCATGGTACCACTCCTCACATTGGTCACAACAGATCATAAACCTGGGGTGAAGATGACATTAAATTAATGTTCTCCACGTTGTAATGCGGAGACTTATAATACTAATGTAGTGATCTAATTAGGGTGAGACATTCTATTCTAAAACACTATGAAGTATTTAATTAGAATGAGTACATCCTTGTTCTAATGAAATGTCTCTATATGGTACTTAATTAGAATGATTCTAAATGTCCATTTCACCCACCTATCATCATGAGGTTGCTGACATATACACCACAACCTGTCAGGGTCGTCTGATTCACTATCTTCTTCTTCGTCACTCTCCTCTGTGTTTTTGCTCCCACTGTTGATATTTGCTGACACTTCTTCCTTCCCTTCTTCCTTCTTAGAAATATCTACATATTATCAGGTCAGTGGTTATCACATGTGATTTATAGAACATTACCAGGCTCCTCTTTCTCCTCTAACTTGACTTCTTTGTGTCCTATTTCATCTTGTTCCCTTGACTTTGGGACAACTGTACTCTCAGGGACTTCTTGTGCACTTTGTACCTCCGCCCAATCAGAGGACACCAGTCTCCTGTGCACACGGGCACTCTTTCGAAGGGTCATTCCAGTGGGTTTAGGATCATCATTATTATTATTACTTACAGATTCATCTACTGCATATTTGTGGTCAAATAGTTCATTTCTTTTAACAATTCATTGTTCTTACCTGCTCTAGTTGCCGTAACAGCTTCATCTTCTTTCTTTTCTTCTCCATCCTCCCTATTTCCTGCTGTAACATCTTCCTTTAGAGTATCTTCCTTAACCCCATCAGAACTGGCACCGTTATTAACCCTTCCAGCTCCAGAATCTTTCTTAACCCCTTTGGTTCCAACATCATTGTCACCAGTTGCCTTCTTTGTATTTTCTCTCCTGCAATCACTTGGCACTTTATTGTCTAAGGGAGCTTTCTTCTTCAAGAGCTGTTCTGCTGATGGTGTGTTTAATGTGACTGGCATTCTGCTCAAAGAATTCAGACTGTTGAGGAAGAACTCAGTATCACGTCCATCAGGAAGAGAAAGATGAGGAAATGTCTTATCCACATTGTTTAAACTGAAAGGAAACTCCATGTCTTCATCGTCACTATTTCCAAATATGTCTGCCAACTCTTGGGAGGAACTGGGAAGAGATGATTTATCTATACAATCACACAAAGATATATAGTTAGCTAAAACACTCCTAGTTGAGAAACACAGGTTTGGGTGTGGTAGCAACCAGATGACTTATAAACCCATTTACAATGCCATGCCTCTCTCCACCTCAAAGGGCTATTGCCTGTTGGTGCACTTTAAATAGAATGAACAATTAGTTTAAAGGTTTATGGCACAATACTCCGTTCAAACCTGCTGGAAGTTCAGGGAGACTCCATTCTTTGGCAAGTGTGGCATCAGCATTATCTGCATCCAGTAGGTTACCATCCATAACACCTCAAAGTTTATATAGCTAAGCTAACTACCTAGCTATAGCTTAGAGCAAGGTACCGGCTCAATAATAAATCTAGCTACAATCTATAAGCTTATAGGAGTGCAACTACACTGCAGTTTTTGGTTCTGTCCAGGAAAATCGACCTTTGTCAGAGAGAGGAGAGATTATAAATTAATTATTATGACACGCGCGTTTTGAAAATTTTGTGTAAAGGGTCGCTCAGTTTACTAACTAATAGATTCTATCATAGATAAAGTATAAGATCTTATATCTATTCTTAAACCGACAAATCTTGCCGTTTCCAATCCCCCTCTTTCTTATATCTATGATTCTATAGACTATAGGTCGAGTAAGTTATTATGAACGTTTGCAAATTTTTTTTGCAAGGAAGATGCAAGTTTGGGGACAGATGTAGAAACCATCATCCCAAAGGCGGAATACAAGAGCATCATCAGAACCAGAGAGGTAGGCTCTTCTCTAGAAAACCACACACTCAACATTAAATAATTCTTATCTGTAGGTTATCAGCATCAGCTGTCCTCACCAGTACACAGAGGTCAAGTGAGTATAAATGAGGTATTATTTATAAATGTAAGGCAATATCTCCACACAGGGAGGGAGGAACAGGTTTGAACTTTACAGTAGTCGTGCTGACTCTGGGGATGATTACGACAACAGTTATAGACAGGGGCAGGGAAGGGGGCGTAACTACCAACAGAGAGGTGGATATGACAGGCGCCAAGGAAATGACCCCTACCATTATACTAATCCAGACTACAGACAATCTCAGAATAGAGAACACTGGAGAGATGGAGAGGGGAGAAGCCATTGGAGAGATGGAGAGGAAAGAAGTCATTGGAGAGGTGGAGAGGGGAGAAGTCATTGGAGAGGTGGAGAGGGGAGAAGTCATTGGAGAGGTGGAGAGGGGAGAAGCCATTGGAGAGGTGAAGAGAGTAAAAGAGGTGGTGGTATGGATCATTTTGGGTCCAGGGCACAGAACTTTCACAGTACTCGTCATGAATCATTTAGGGAAGAAAGAGAGCTCGAGTATAAAGCAATGGATCCTGATGGCACAGTGTGAGTCATTCTAAAAGTCAACATTGTTTCTGTTCACTATATTATAGTTATAGTAGATGGTCACGGGAGATTATATTAAATTTGGTGGTGGTATTAGATGTTGTTATTATGCAGCATGCAGATTAAGAGGGATATGGAAGACTGGGTCATGTGGCCACTTTCCTGTTATGCCCACTCTAAGGAAGTCCCTTGTCTCCCTGGATTTGTAGACATTTCTCCTGAAGAGCTTAGATTTGCTGCATACACTGCCAATTCTTTAGGAAATTCTGCAGCTTTTCTACAGGGCATTGAAGAACTATTGATGAAGCAGAGAAACATGAAGCAACTCTATAGCAACATAACCAGTGAAGAAGTTAGGAGACTGGTAGGAAAAACTGTTTTGTTATAATAATAATAATAATAATAAATTATTATAAATTTATTATACGATTTTGATGCAGCAAACTAGTCAACCAGCTTTGCTTTCAAAGTCTACTGGTACAATATTTGGCCCTGTTGGCACCACTGATAGTGACTCAATCATCTCATCCTTGTTCAAGACTTCCTCTTCCTCTCCTGTACAAGGCACCACTGATAGTGACTCATCCTTGTTCAAGACTTCCTCTTCATCTCCTGTACAACCAGATCCTAAACCTTTGCAAACTCTTTTCAAAGTTGGTGATACAAACACGCTATTCACTTCAGCTGCATCTCAAAAAGATTGGCATGGATCAACTTCTGCTGTTCAACCTCCAGGGCTGTCATCTGTGATGCCTTCTCAGTCTCAGAGAGCCACCGACAACATTAGACCTTTACAGGATGACACAAGTAAACTGACTACAGAAGATTTGGAAGCTTTCAAAGGTGATAAATTCACTCTAGGGAAAGTTCCTGAAACTCCACCACCAATACAGTTATGTTAGACTTATAGACATAATTATAATCATTGATTTTACTTGCACCAATGTAAGATGTATTTTTGTGCTCAGAAAAACAAAACAGAACAAAAAGTATTGACATGATGCTTCGGTGTATAGGAATGAATTAATTCTCATCTGTTTGAACCAGAATTATCATAATGATGTAGTGGACGAAGATTTGTCCTGGTCTGTTGATTTGAGAGTTTCACTACTAGTTTCAGATTTAGTGTCTCTTTCCTGGTCTGGACCTGCAACTTCATTACCAGACTCTTCTTTAGACTTATTCCCAGCAACCTGATCTTGTGAAGCAAGCTCAACATCACCTTTTTGGCTGAAAGCAGGTGATACAGATTTCTTTTTCCTCTTTTGTCCTGATGAACTAGAAGTTTCACTACTGCTTTCCTGCTCTTTCTCATCTTTGTTCACCTTGCTTTCAATCTTATTTGAATCAGAATGTCTTAAGTCTTCATCTTTTGAATGAGCTGAAGAGTGTCTTGAACGACTTGAATGAGATGAAGAATGAGATGAGTGTTTTGAAGAACGATCTCTTGAATGAGTTGAAGAGGTTCTTGAATGGGGTGAAGAGTGTTTTGAATGACTTGAATGAGATGAGTGCTTTGAAGGAGAATGATCTCTCGAACGAGCTGAAGAGTGTTTCGAAGGAGAACGATCTCTCGAACGAGCTGACGAGTGCTTTGAAGGAGAACGATCTCTTGAACGAGCTGAAGAGTGTTTCGAAGGAGAACGATCTCTCGAACGAGCTGACGAGTGCTTTGAAGGAGAACGATCTCTTGAACGAGCTGAAGAGTGTTTCGAAGGAGAATGATCTCTCGAACGAGCTGACGAGTGCTTTGAAGGAGAACGATCTCTTGAACGAGCTGAAGAGTGTTTCGAAGGAGAATGATCTCTCAAACGAGCTGACGAGTGTTTTGAAGGAGAACGATCTTTCAAATGAGCTGATGAGCGAGCATCATCTCTTGAATGAGCTGAAGAGTGTTTTGAACCAGATGGTGAGGAACGATTTGAACCAGATGCTGAGGAACGATTTGAACCAGATGGTGAGGAACGGTTTGAACCAGATGCTGAGGAACGATTTGAATGCAATTTTCTCGAACGAGCTGAAGATTTAATTCTAGAAACCACAGATGTACGTCCACTGTGATCACTTTCTGATCTTTTACTAATCACTGTACCCTCATTGTCACTGGAATGAGGAGTTACCTTATCCTTTACCAGACTATCATCTTCACTTGTCTCTCTATCACTATCTTTACTTTCCTCAGTGCTTGTTTCAGTTCCAGTTGTCTCTTCAGTGGTTGTCTTAGAACTTGTTTCAGTGGTCACTTCATCACTTTCTTTGGTAGTATCACTTTCTTCAGCAACAGTGTTAGCTTCATCTTCACTGCTAGCTACAGCATCACTAACAACAGAGGCTGGTGCAGTAGTGTCTTGACTATGTTTTTTAACACCTTCAATGCTGATATCCTCTTGAATAGTATCATCTGTCTTCACAACGGTTGTAGTGTCTTGACTATTTTTAGTGCTGATATCCTCTTGAATAGTATCATCTGTCTTCACAATGATTGTAGTACGTTCCTCAGAAACTATTGATTCAGTAGTAGCAGTAACTGATTCTTCGTCATGAGTTTTTGCCATACTTTCATCATCATGAGAATCAGCGCTAGTAGTTGTAGTTCTGCTGGTAGTAGTTCCACTGGCAGTTCCGCTGGCAGTTCCGCTGGCAGTTCCACTGGCAACTTCACTGGCAGTTCCACTCTCATCACCTTGATCATATTCATCTTCATACTCCTCCATTACAGTTTCCGTTACAGCTTCAAATGTATCCTAAGAAAAGAATATCATCCTATCATCTTTTTGAAAGTCTTATGCATACATACCAGGACAGCAGCCTCATACTTTAGTCTCTCCATTTCTTCCATTTCCCTCTGCTTTATAGCCATCCTTTCCTTTTCCACTTCACACCTAATAACATGAGAAGTATAATAGTTTGTTTGTATAGAGATACAGTATAAACTACCTATAGCAAGGCTTTCCTCCCTTCAGACTTAATAATCGAAAGTGAGAGAATTTGCTCCCTAGTATTTTGCCACAGCAGTGCTTATATTCACAACATGTACTCACTCTCAAGTCGATTAACCCATTTAGGTAGATAGTTAGTCCAAATGGCATCCCAATGTGTCTTTTAGAGAAAAATGTGAAGCACTCTATAAGGATTAGTTTTAATACAATATTGTCAAGAAATCAGACACTCCCTTTTACCTTTGGGAGCTACAATGCCCTTGAAGAGAACGAGAGTGTTGCCACCACAGTGTTGCTGAATAACGAGGACTTCACAAATATTGTTCATATAACCTTCCAGGTTTAGAGTTCTACCCATAAATCTAAGAGTGATCTCAACATTGGAATGCATTCCTCTGGTTCCTCCCACCACACCAGGAGCAGTCTGAGTTCAATAGATAAACAAAAAAAAAATTTTTTTCTTGCCAAACTATTTTAAATTAATCTTCTTGAGTCATTAATTAACGAACTAAATGAAATTACTAGTGATTAGAACTTAATTAGAGCTGCAGATATTAAACAGCTCCACCCCCCATAAAGTGTGGATGTCTATAAAATGAGTTATACGAGAGTTCCAAAATTTGGAAGTTAAACTGTGAATTTCCTTACAGCAGGTCTCTTGATAGCAGCACATTTTCTAGTTCCATGAACAGGAGTTCTTGAGCATTTAGGACATGGAGTAGAAGGTGGCAGAGGCCTCCTTGGCGGCTTATAGTAGGGGCTACATGTAATATTAGGGATTATTCTGCCTCTGGTTACAAATCCAACCAATTCTCTAATGCCAGTGACCCGTCCTTCAGCAGGTTTAAACTTTTTGCAATAAGTATCCAGTTTTTCAGTAAGACTGACAGTTGGAGTAGGTATTGGACCATATGGATCAAAATGCTCAACCCCTGATGGACGAAGTCTTTGGTTCTTATAAAAGCAACCAACATAATTTCAGTTCATAATATTATAGAAATATCCTCACCTTCACTCTTTCTACAATTTCAACCTTAGCCAAAAAGTCCAGCTTTTTCTTTATGTCAGCTCTGCGTTTTCTCTGAAATATTATATCATAAAGTAAATTAATGCCATCCAGACATACAGTACCTCAGTCTCAATAGCTTCTTTAACAATAGCATCAGCAGTCAATTGTTGAGAACGTCTATGGTGCCTATGGCGTGTTGCATTGAGGGTGATAGTATTTTCATCCACTACCACACCATCCTTGGTGATCTGAGCAAGAACAAAATTTAATAAATCCATTGATGTAGTATAAAGTTTTAAACTCCAGGCTTCAATAAGGCCATCACACTAAATGGAAGAGAACTGTGAAGCACTTCAGTACCTATGAGAACTATATTTGCATCACCACTATTCTAAGAGTAGAGATACCACACTAAACCATAGAGTCACCACACAAGAACTATGAGGCACCAAAATAGCTCTGAGCTAAGGAAATACCATTCCAAGAGGTGTTAAATATTGTAAACAAAGCAAATTTAATAACTCCCTAATGATTTGGATGGTATAATGGGTGGTAATATTAATTTTCCACCTTCCCCTATAACTTACCAAACCCATCTTTCTGAGGTGTCGAACATGTCTAGGGTTGGAGAAGTAGATTGCCAAATTTTCATCACAAAGGCTATTGTATGTAGCCAGAGGTCTAGGAATTCGAGACCGAATAGTCAATTAAGCCTGAACTAGCTAGGTACTTAGGTATAATTTTATTACCCAGGATATTGGGATTGCATTTCCTTGTGCTATAGTCAGTTAACCATTCTTATATTCTCTTCCAGACTTCCTGCTCGCATGCAGGATGCATGCACTGACTGTAATCACTCGTTGCTAAGCGAAACTAAGGAAATGTGGCACGTAACCACTCCCACTTGATTAATTGGCCACGTGTTACGGGTGGACATGGTGACCAAAAAGAATGGTGTTTGGAAGAAATTTCTCTGTCAATTCGCCCAAGAACATCCTGATTTTAGGGTGCAGGTGAGCTAAGATGAAGATCCCTTTTTTTAATCAACTCGTTTTAAATTTTATTTAGGAGTTGCAATCATTAGTATCAATTGCACATTCTGAAGTTAGATATGAGGACACTTCATATTCTAATAAAGTATGATTTTGTATGCTATGAGATTATTCTGAGGTAAATTCTTCAGGAATTTTTAGAATCCTTATTTGATAATCCAACTCAAATCAGAGACAGTGGCGAGACAGGTTCTGAGCAGATCACTGTTGTTGAGGTGTGTACTTTTCTATAAAAATTGGCTTGTTTCTCACTTGTTCTGTTTATGGAAGGTCTGTATATGAGTTATGGGGGGTAGGAGGAGATTACAATGAACTAAAAGCATCCATTGAAGCCACTATTTCAGAGGAGTTAATGGTGTGTAAATTCTCATATTCACACCTGGTATTATCACCATTTACTGCAGGAACCTTACACTAGGGATGATTACACCTTCAGATTAATAGGAACTTCATTTTCAAGGAAGTTTTCGGCAGAAAGACAGAAGTTGATGTTTGATGTAAAGGGAAGTCTTGTACTGACTGATGATGACTGATCTATCTATCTTCTCCCAGAAAGTATTATCTTTTCTGCCCTTCAATGGGAAGGTTGATCTCAAGAATCCACAACATGAATTTCACATATTGGAAGATTATGGGGTCCATCACAGTGCCACTCCTCTAGAACCTCTAAGAGTATTTTTTGGCAGATTGATTGGCCACGGGCAGAGGGGACTGATCCATCATTACTCTCTAAAGACGCGGCACTTTATTGGAAACACTTCCATGGATCCCCAACTATCCTTGATAATGGCTAACCAAGCTAAAGTAGGTTCTTCATGCTTGTGATAAAAATTTATGATTGTGATAAATTTGTAGGAGTTATCACATTATTAGCACCTCAATCACTAGAAACTGTCAGACTTAGCACATCCATCAAAGTGATTATAATAAATAGCCTTGTGTGTATGTTTTGCAGGTGACCTCTGGTGATCTTATCCTTGACCCCTTTGCTGGAAGTGGTATGTAAAAGTTTGATTTGAAATGGATAAGTTATTTTTTTTTTTTTTTTTACTGTGCACGTAGGCAGTATATTAGTGGCATGTGCTCACTTTGGAGGCCATGTAATGGGAGCTGATATTAACTATAACACTGTTCATGGCAAAGGTTAGTAGACTACCTCTACATGATGACAAACTAGACAAATTTATTATTTATTTATTTATTTATTTATTTGTTTGTTTATTTATTTATTTATTTATTTATTTGGGTCCTGGAAACTGGATGTTAACATCTTAGCATTTTTATCTATATTAGCTGCAAGAAATGTGGTTTGTTACCAGCATGGCTAGATTGAGGTCTGCTGAGCTAGCTGCATTGGCACACTGTGCACCTGCTTAGGGGACATACATGTACAGCTAACTTTGTAGTGGGATGGTGTACAGGCCCATAGCAGAACAGCTTAGTCACCAGGAGACTGATAGTCTTTGTAGTTTTGGACTCAGTCACAAGGGTGACCACATTGGCATATATCTTCCACAGGATATGCATCCAGAGCAGGAGGCAAAAAGTACAGAGGTATGACTTGAGTGAATTGTCTTCCATATGTACTGCTCTGCTTGATCAGGTGAAGATGAGAACACCTGTGCCAACTTAAAACAATATGGATTGGAGTGCAGATACTTAGACATGCTAGTAATGGATGCTGCCAAGTCCATGTGGACCAATCGAGAACTCTTTAATGCCATAGTTACTGACCGTACGTTGAACACAGAACTCATTTCTTCTCAAATGGTCACACACCTGTAATACACAGCTCCCTACGGTATCAGAGAAGGGAGTAGAAAGGTCGGTTCTAAATCTAAACAACCCACAGTCATCTCTCCAGAATTGTAATGAATTAAGAGTATTGTTGTGATGGACTTGGTGATGGTAAAGTTTTTTTTGATGCAGTGAAGATAGTCATTTTCCAGAGGTGAAGACTTACAAGCTTTCAGAGCTGTTTATAGACTTGTTAAAGTTTGCTGCAAAGTTTCTTGTGGTTGGAGGGAGACTTGTCTTTTGGGTACCAGTGGTCAGGAAGGAGTAAGTTCTCCCTAACAAAACCTTGTTCCTTGCACTTGAGACCTCTTCAGTACCTACTCTGTACCACTTTTCAGGCTAGCCAGACTCCCCGAGCATCCATGTTTGCGTACTATCTCCTGCAGTCTCCAGCCTCTACAGAATCATATCGGGAGACAGCTGGTCACCATGGAGAAGTGTGTCTCATGGAAAGATTATTTACTCAAGTCAAGTGATACAGAACACACAGATGGCAACTTAGAGAATTTCAAACTCCATGATGACTTCAGAGAGAAGTATTTTAATAAAGATTGAGACACATAGTGGATTTTATAATTAACTTTAATACAGTCACAAGAAAGAGTATTTAGTGCAATGCTGTGGTGGGTCACTGACAGTGTGACTCACACTGTTCATATTTGAACTAGCTGTCTGGAGATGATGGTTTTTAAAAGGTTCCTAAGTTTTTCATCATGACAGTTGTGAATTGTTGTCATGTTAGGTGTAAGTTTTATTACTGCCTTCCCATTCATCTGGAGAAAATAATAACAACAACAATAATAATAAACACATTCAGACTAACCACTCTCACTGTCTTCATATCTGGGCCTTCTTCCACATTTAGTTCCACTACACCATGCTATAATGATTATATTACTATCTCATATATAACTCCCCTTCCCTTTCTCCCTCCCTTCTCCTTCCCTTCTCCTTTCCCTCCCCCCTTCCCTTTCTCCCTCCCTTCCCCTTCTCCTCTCCTTCCCTTCCCCTCTCCTTCCCTTCCCCTCCCCTTCTCTTTTCCCTTCTCCTCCCCCTTCCCATCTACCTAAACTACACTAGCAGTCACCTATGTCTCTTTGTTACATTCACTTTACCTCTCTGAGGGCCTGGATGATGGCATCAGCAGATGGCATTCCCCAGAATTGCTTTCCATGAGAAATGGGGTGTGACTGTAATATATACTTGTTATTCTTGGTGCAAAGCACACCTGAGAATGAGCTCATGACGACGTCTGGATACACCTCTTGTGGGTGGAGACTGCCTGCAAGCTTGTTTTGGGAAGAGTTAAATATTTTTGTAAATGTACAGAACTTACCTCTGGAGAAATTTGGATTTTTTCATATTTTCTTTTCAAAGGGATTTTTATGGTTTTCCCACGCCGAATACCAATATACGACATTTCCTGCGATAATGGACATTCTAAAATACAATAACTCCTGTACAAAGGACGACTAAAAATGCATCATCTGGTTTATCTTAGTGTAAATTAATCTGCCTTAATTTCAGAGGTTCCATCATGTGATGCTCTCCATGCATCTGACTCACCGGTTGTAGACAGAGGTTCTCTTTCTGGCTGTGTGCAGAGGATGGGAGATAAGTTTCGTTGGTCACCAGACATCGAGGCTGAGAGGAAAGGTGTATATAGTTATTGTGGAAGAAAAGAAATGATTGAACTTACTGCTAGTTCCTTGAGGAGTTTGTTAGCTACGAAAAAATTTAATCTCGGGTCTATAGGAAAATAAAATGCCTACAGAAAAATATTTTGTGCAAAAAAAAAATTGTCACATTACGATAAAGAAAACCATTATTAACTATTTAGAATATAATACTATTAGAATATATGCTATTAGAATAATAATTCTAATATGCTATTAGAATATAAACTACTTAGTTAGAATATATACTATTAGAATATATGCTATTAGAATATTTACTATTAGAATATTTACTATTAGAATGAAATAATGTTATTTAACTGACAATGAACTTTACTTTCATGTTGAGTGGTTGGTAAGGTGCCAAGGCATGAAGGTGCTCAAAATCTGGCTCTGTGAAAATGACTGCATTCTTTGAGGAAGAACCCCAGGCTTCCATGAAATGGACAGCATCTCCACAGCGTAAAGATGGGTGTCCAGTGAATACAACACAGGGAGACTGGTACACAGTACCCAGGTCCCCGTGGATATTGGGGAAATGTTTCAGACGACCACTGCTGATAAACTGGAAAGGATGGTTTGGGGTGTGGGGTGTGGGTGTGGTGGGGGTGGAGAATCAAGAAGAAATGATCTATAATTATGTCATACATCTGAATGTGGGAAGGGCACTTCAGGAAGAAGAACTTTAGACTTCTTGCTGTCACACAACCTGAGATAGAGTGTGTTGAAACGGCTAGTGATTCCTCACTAAAAAACAGACCATTCTGCATAGATATTGGAATGGGAGAGAGAACTCTGGGCAGCAGGTGAGATGAAATACACAGGGACTGAACCAAGTCCAGCACTGTCCAGAAAGGATTTCAAACACTCCAACAAATCATAGACCACACCCTTTAATTGAAATAGCACCAACCCACTCTAACCAGTGGTGAAATCAGTGTACAGGACTCACAGTAGGGTAGCAAGGAAGCAATACGTTACCACCATTCTTCAAGGTAAGAGCTGTAGGAAATAGATTACAGTGGAACCTCATAAAGTGTCATGATTAAAGGGTGGCCTCCTTTCAGGAGGTGAAGTTCTATAAACACACAAACTGTTATTTAGGACATATTCATATAGAGGTGTCCTCATTTTAGGGGGTTGGAATGGAGAGGGTTCCACTGTATTCAATGCTTAGCGGCATGCCAAGTGTCCCTATTGAGGTTGGAATGAGGGGTTCATTGTGCTGTTCAGGGGGTTGAAATATTGCACTGCTCAAGGGGGTTGGAATATTGGGGTTGAAATATAGCACTATTCAGGGGGTTGGAATGTTGTACTGCTCAGGAGGTTGTACTGCAGAATGTCATGACATACCCAACCTCCCACAGAGCTCTCCTAACATGGTATCGGGGTTAGCCGAAGGAGCATTTGTTAGGCTACACAGTATCATCACATCAGAGGACATCAGCCTCACACGCTCCATGGGACAGGGGTGAGTAGTGAAGGTCGAAGAAGAGGAGACATAGGTGACCTGGACGAAGAGAAGATTACGATCTTTCAAAGATAGAAAAGAAGTAGAGCTTTGAACAAAACTATATTGTTTTAAAGGACTGGAAGACCCCAAACTTTCGAACATGGGTCTTCACTCACCAAGTTCAAGCAATCAGACATGTTTCTATCAAAATGACTTCAGCATACCACATCAAAACACTTCTACCATCAACTTACCTTGTATTGATCAGTTTCCAAGATCCAGTTACAACTCCCCAAGCAAAATCCAGAGCTAACAGCAGTGGCAGTCAGAAGGCCAAATAAATCCTAGTTTTATTTATGTATCACACCGACCAGCCAATCTAAAACACAATCTCACCAGTTTCTGGGAATAGCTAACGGGTCTTATGTGCGTCACAGCTCTCTGGATCTCTTCATTCCTATGATCAACAATAGGTACACCACTAATTGATGAGATGTCTATAAATGGAACTGTTTACGTGTAAAGGTTCTTCCATGACTGGAAGTCCGTTGCTTCTTTCAGAATCCCATCTGGTAGTACACTACAACACAAAGGTCACAAAGGTCAAAGTTAAAAAGGTTGTGGTTTTCCTTATAGACCCAAATTATCCGTGACCTGATTCCTAGTATAATGGCCTGAATTAACCCATGACCCGATTCCCAGTATAATGGCCTGAATTAATCCATGACCCGATTCCCAGTATAATGGCCTGAATTAATCCGTGACCCGATTCCCAGTATAATGGCCTGAATTAATCCGTGACCCGATTCCCAGTATAATGGCCTGAATTAATCCGTGACCCGATTCCCAGTATAATGGCCTGAATTAATCCGTGACCCGATTCCCAGTATAATGGCCTGAATTAATCCGTGGCCCGATTCCCAGTATAATGGCCTGAATTAATCCGTGACCCGATTCCCAGTATAATGGCCTGAATTAATCCGTGACCCGATTCCCAGTATAATGGCCTTATTATAGTGATAATAAACATTTTAAGATTTTACCTCCAAACTCGTTCATTCTTCCACTGATCCGAGTAGCTGTTCCCTGGGTTACGATGAATGTAATTGACCAACTCCTCCATCAACTGCCTGTTTGTGGAATAACTTCACACTGTAATGGCCTCCAACGTACTCAAACAAACCTGCCAAAATGTAAGGTAGGCTCTGTGGCATAAACCTTTCCTTTAAAGTTCAGTTTCTAATTAAAGGGATTTCAACATTGTGATACTGTACTATAATCATATACCTCTGTTAGAAAAGGTAAAGATAACATTGAAAAGCAGTTGGAGATGAGGAGAACATCAACAGTTGAAAAGTCCACCAGTCCAGTCTATGCATGTAACATAGTATCACATTGTTTAACACAGGATTGCATCAGGTATCACACGATGTAACACCAAGTAAGATTCACATCAAGTTACAATATAATTTACTTCAGGTAGACGAACAAGTGGATAAGAATCAACAAACACATGTCCTACACTTTCCCGAAACTACATTAGAAAGACAGTGCTGAATAAAAAATGACATGGCAGGCATGATCAATATTGTATACCAGCTTTATGACCTCTTCCATTACTTCCTCTTCCTCCTCCATTCTTCCCTTTGGTTTCCAGTAAGGGATGTTGGAGAGTTTAGGGCTACAGCATGCAGGTGGGTGGGCACAGTGTAACCATGGATACTAGCTGGTTACCTGTAGACTAAAGGCAAAGGTAGAAAGTTGAGGAGAATTGAGAGGTCAAGAGCACAGTCCATCATGACCCTTAATCCATCCACCTGCATCACAAAGCAGGGTTGCCATGGCTTGTTTCCAAGGCTGAACTGTATAGCAAGATGATAAAACAACAACAACAACAACACAAACAAACAAGCAAAAATAACTCACCACTTCCATGTTAGATCTTTTGACGACCCTTTCCTCATTCTACCAAAGAGTGATGATTTATCAGTAGAGTCCAATGTATTTTCAATGTATGCTAGGTGACTAGTTTAGGGCCTGAGGCGCCACTACGACTATAAACAGGTATGGCTGATGGAGGAGAAGGAGTGGAGAGAGCTAGTGGAGAGCCCCGCCTACCCGAGATCCAGCTAAAGTGGTCCGATTTTATGTGGTCATTGGAAAAAGTGAGACACAAGCCTTATGGTAAAACAACGAGAGAGAGGTGAGTGGTGGTGTATGTGACTAAGGAGGAAAAAAGAAGGGAAAAAAAGGCAAAAAAAAAAAAAAAAATAATAAAAAATGCCGAAACCCGGGATTGAACCAGGGACCTTTAGATCTTCAGTCTAACGCTCTCCCAACTGAGCTATTTCGGCTATCTGAGAGAAATTGTCATACTATAAGATTTAGTACTGGAATTAGGATGTAGTTACCTCTGGGGGTTTCTTCTTTTAGGGACTGGTTTCGCGTCAATCCACTGGAGATGATCCTTCTTGGAATGCAGACATTCAATGGAGAGCCAGCAAAGAAAGATGTGAGGATTCATAAATCTATTTGTCAAAATTCATTATAAAATTATTATTTTAAACAGCATGGTACAATGTTGCTAGTAATGGAATCCTTAAAGGATGAAATGACACTTAGGCCTCGTTACTGGTACAGATTACTAGAGGTACTATCTGTCACTATACAAGGAGGAAAAGATGTACCTCCTGTGATCCTCCAGGTATAAAAGTTTTCAAGTGACTGAGCTTATAATAAATATATGAATTCTTGCAGAGATGTATCTCCTCCCTGATGAGTCTATGGAAAACACTGAGAAACTTCCCTGAGTCAGTTTCCATTAAAATATAGAAGTTTATTTATTTATTTATTTATTTATTTATTTATTTATTGTTGTTGTTGTTGTTGTTGTAGATTCCAGCCTAGTGTTTATGCCAAGAGCATTGCTCAGTTTAAGTTAATTGATAGCCTTGAGGAAACTTTATCATGTCTAGGAAAATTACTCGGTGTAACTCTATGGTTAGTGTAACACAACACTAAGTTAACTTGAGTGATACTGTGTTAACTTGATATAATTATGTTAACTTGATAATAATTAATATAATTATAGTGTAACACTGAGTTAACATCTATACAGTGTTGTATTCCATGCAGTTTGGAGCTGCAACAATTTTTAGATGATTTAAAGCACTTGGTGTCTTCTTCTCTTGAATTGCATAAGAGCATCGTGGAAACAGATGGTGGCAGTGATATGGAATGTGTGGTCCACAATATATGCAGTGGAAGAGAGAAAATATCCCTGCAACTCAGTGTGCACGTCAGATACAAATAATATTATATTCAATTAATTATTATTATTATTATTATTATTATTATTATTATTATTATTATTATTATTATTATTATTGGTAATATTACAATGCAGATATATTTGATGAAGGACATGCAGAAATGTTTTAATGAAGGATCTACTTACTTCTGTCAAAGCCTGTCAAAGTGAAATAATACTATTAATAACAACGGCTGAGATATTAATATTTTTTCCACAGTTTTAAAAAGCTTGTGTCCACTGTCAGAGAGTTTGGTGATGACTGTTGTCTGGCTCAGCTCCTCAGCATTTTCCAGGTTTACAGCCTTCACTATTATTGGTACTGTTGACTGTGTGTTTGTGTTAATAGCTGCTAGCTGTGAGATGTGATGAGCTGGAGATTCTTCAAGATGCAGAGCAGCCATCCTCTCCTGACATGACAGAGGAGGAGAGAGTGGAGAAGGAGCCTACTGACACTGAAAAGACACTATGCTATATCTCACCAGTTAGCGAATTATTTGATTCCCTGAACTCCTCTCTCATTCAAGTAAGTGCACAAGCATCCATGATTAGTGTTTTATAAAGAAGGGTGGGAACAACTCCACCTCTACCCCCCACTCCCACCCAAAATTACATTTCATAGAGAGGGGTGGGAACAACTCCACCCCCCCTCCCACCCATTAAAAAATTACATTTCATAGAGAGGGTGGGAACAACTCCACCTCCACTCCCACCCATTAAAAAATTACATTTCATAGAGAGGAATGGGAACTACTTCCCCTCCACCCTCATTTCCCCATTAAAAATTACATTGCATGTTAGTTTTTCTTTTTTTCTTCTTTTTTTTGTTTGTTTGGTTGTTTGTTTGAATAAATAAAATTGAAATTGGTGAGCTGCACTGCCTATGGAATACCCCTCACCCTTTTTACTCTCCTCACTCAATACCTTCCCTCATGAAACCCTGATTGTTGTGTTTTGTAGTGGAAGACACTCTCTGCCTCTCATAGCCACTCCTTGTGTGGTGTTACTGAAAAACTCCTAACTTTTGCACATCTCATCTTGTCTCGAACCACTCTCAACATTTCTCTTCCTGAGACAGTCTCCTTCTTCCAAGAGCCCATAATGCTACTGATGACTTACTCCACTGAAGGTAATTAACCCTTTAATTGCTCTTATCTACACTGAAAATAGATAACCCTTTAATTGCTCATATCTCCACCCAACCCTTTCATTGCTCATATCATAGTTAAAGATAACCCTTTAATTGCTCAAATGTTGGCTGAAGGTTTAGTTTATTATATCTCGTCCGGTCAATATGTAGGTTACTTGTCTGACTCACCCAGTGAGTTTTTCATGGAGTTACTGGAATACATGTCTTCTCTTGTTGAGCAAGGCACTTCACCTCTCAAGGCAGTTCAGACTAACCTTCCTAATCTGTTTGGTCCAGCCTTTGGAGTCAGGAATCACATGACTTCCTGTAAACTTCTGCAATATGGTTACCTTGCAGTCTGTTCACAGCACCAGTGAGGAAATTATACTGCACATCACCATCCATAAGCCATCATCATAGGTGTAGGAATGAGATTTTGATTGGGGGGGGGGGGGGGCACTCGTATGGAAAGGAATGACTAAGTGTGTGTGTCGGCGAAAATTTTGAGTGACCACACTCACTAGCCACACATTTTTAATACAATATTTAATAAGAACCAAAAATGCTTATTTTCACCTATAAACTTCTCAGCAATACATACCTAGCTCTAGATAATACTGAGTAGCTGCTACATGCATCAAGAGAGACACCATAGGCCACAAATGTTGATACCAGGTATAGGGAGTCAATAAGGACTTATGTAAACTGCCTATTCATCAGCTAAGTGGTTGCTTGAATAGTCCTTCAAGCAACCTGCAATCTATTTTGTCAGATTGGGGGGGTCACTGGAATAATATTTGTATTGGTGACCCAAAATATTGGGGGGGGAACATGCCCCCAGTGCCCCTCCCAGTTCCTACACCTATGATCATTAAGACTCTTCTTTTCAGGAAATCTCTTCTTACAGAAGGTTTGGGTTTTTTAATGAAAGTATTTCACCTCTTCCCACCTATTAATGAACTGAAGGCCAAAGAAATTGCAATGAAGTTAAGAATAGATGCATTAGAAGCCAGTAGCTTCATTCTAGAGGAACTCATAACTTTCCTACCTCTTGAAGGTGACCTCCTCACTCAAGCAGCTATTAGCAATGGAGTGGGTGATGGAGGTTCTCCAGTGGGTGACGGAGGTTCTCCAGTGGGTGATGGAGGTTCTCCAGTGGGTGACAGAGGTTCTCCGGTGGGTGAAGGAGGTTCTCCGGTGGGTGACAGAGGTTCTTCAGTGGGTGACGGAGGTTCTCCAGTGGGTGACGGAGGTTCTTCAGTGGGTGACGGAGGTTCTCCAGTGGGTGACGGAGGTTCTCCAGTGGGTGACAGAGGTTCTCCAGTGGGTGACAGAGGTTCTCCGGTGGGTGAAGGAGGTTCTCCGGTGGGTGAAGGAGGTTCTCCGGTGGGTGACAGAGGTTCTTCAGTGGGTGACGGAGGTTCTCCAGTGGGTGACGGAGGTTCTTCAGTGGGTGACGGAGGTTCTCCAGTGGGTGACAGAGGTTCTCCAGTGGGTGACAGAGGTTGTTCTCCAGTGGGTGATGGAGGTTCTCTAGTGAGTGACAGAGGTTTAATTGGTCAAGAGGCAGATTGGTTTGACTTTCGAGAGGAAGAGATTGTAACCAAAGAAGAGAGAGTTGCTGACAGAGCTATTCGACTGCAAATTCTCCTTTATCTTCTGAGGCTAGCCTGTGCCATGGTAACCACTTTAACCCTGTACTTTATTTTAACCCTCTACCTCCTAACCATAACCATCACCACTGTAGATACAAAATGGTGAGAATATAGCTTATCTGTTTTCTACCTCTCTTCCAAAATTGTTTGTGACCAGTCCTCCTGCAGAACCTCTTCCCTTCAATAAGAAGAAACTGCTGAAGTAAGTGTGTATGCTTTAAGAGGAGTGTATGTCATGTGATTGTCACATGATGTAGGTTCTTTGGAGAGGAACCTCCGCTACTTGGTAATGGGATTCCTTGGAATGTGGACATCAAGAAGGTTGGTGTGTCTTAGCTGATGTACAATCTTGTCAAGTGTATAATTATTGTATAGTTTACTGTTAAAATCTTGGAACTTGGAACTCTATGTTTGGAGAACAATGCAATCTCACCATTTCATTTCTATGGAGTAATTATACCAAAACTGGTAACTTTTCCATCTCTCTGTGTCCTCCATAATATATCTCTCTATCTTCCCTGCCTCCCCTCTCCTCCCCACTCCCTCTCCTCCCCACTCCCTCTCCTCCCCACTCCCCTTTCCCTCTTCTCCTCTCTCCCCTCTATTCCTCCCTCTATTCCTCCCTCTCCTCCTCCCTCTCCTCCTTCTCCCAATGCCTGCAGATCAAGAACATAGACACCTTGCAGTTCTCTGATGAAGAAAAGCTCTCCCTTACCTTTGAGGTTTTGAAGATCACAGAAGAGATGTTGGAAGGTGGACATGATATAGAACATTTTATAACTTATGGCATTGACCTGATAACCCAACTCTCACCTCTATCTGCATCCAGCGATAATATGAAGTAAGTATGGCGTGGAGGGGTTAATCCAAGGTGTGCATGACTATAGGGTTAATCTGAAATATGTATGGCTATAGGGTTAATCTGAGATATTTATGGCTATAGGGTTAATCTGAAATATGTATGGCTAGAGGGTTAATATAAGGTAGGTAGGGTCATTATTATTATAGTGACTAAAAGGTTAATTAAGGGGAAGGGAAAATGCTAAAAATATTTCACGTTACTTAATTTAGTTCTATTGATCAAAAGTTTTAGAGCAATTGGTAGCTCCATTACGAAGTTATGTACAATTTTGTCTAACCGTGTCGAATTAGTGACCACATATTGATACACAACATGTGTATACTGTGGCTTGTCCAAATAACTGTGCCATAATAATAATATTGACGATCTTAGTCCCCAATCTGGCAGTCAGTCCTAGCCAAAACACTACTCCTCTCTAATAATAATATGTGATTATGTCTTTATTCAGTCTACACAGTAGCTTATGCAATGCCATGATATCATACCATAATTAAAATTAGAGAGTTTATTGGTCAGATGGCCAGCCACTTTGTGTCGTCCAATCAAGGCTCCCTACTCTTTTTGATCAAGGTAATGACATAGTGAACTCATTCCTGTGATGAAAATTCTTTTGCTTTCAGAGTGCATGTAGTTTCATGATAAGTGCATTCATGGATGAAGTAAACGAAATTCGAGATTTTTTCAAAACTTTACTTTTTAGAGGCAAAAGAGATGTAAGAATGATAATGGATGTGTTCCTTTGGTATTCATCTTTCTCTTTGTATGGTCTCCTCTGTCCTTCCTTCCCTTGGGACCTGTTGGATCAGGAAATTCGCTGTGTGTTCAAAGTGTGCAACAAACAATTAACGGAAGACCATTACAGTGCTTTGAGGAAGCACCTCTATGCTTACTCCTCTGGAAAACTTAACCACAGACAGTTAATTGCTCTCTGTGAGGTGAGGGATTTACTAACCAACGTTCATCTGCAATATCCTTCTTCCTTCTTGTATTGCAGCTGATGATTACTGTAATGGACATGTCTAAACCTCATAAGATAATCAGAGAGGTCACCTCTAATCTGGAAGAAGAGGACGAAACTACAGCAAAGGAGAGAGAAGGCATTGAGACGGCTGTGCTCACCAAGCTTACAATACCTTGTCTAGAACAAGTGAAGGATGCTATCAGGAATAACATGTCTGTCTGTCTGTGTGTGTGTGTGTGTCTATTCTACCCATTATGGAGTTGTTTATTCCACACAGGTTCAAGAGAGATATGTGGGAGAGTGTATCTTTACAGCTCTCAAGAATTGCCCTCTTTAGGTAATAAACAATTCAAGGAGTGGTTGCATTTATAGCCTCATTACACCAGCCATTAGTTAATGGTGACATGAGGAGGGCAGCCTACTTGTACCTCAATCATTACACCAGCCATTAGTCAGTGGTGACATGAGGATGGCAGCCTACTTGTACCTCAATCATTACACCAGCCATTATTAGTCAGTGGTGACATGAGGAGGGCAGCCTACTTGTACCTCAATCATTACACCAGCCATTAGTCAGTGGTGACATGAGGAGGGCAGCCTACTTGTACCTCAATCATTACACCAGCCATTATTAGTCAGTGGTGACATGAGGAGGGCAGCCTACTTGTACCTCAATCATTACACCAGCCATTAGTCAGTGGTGACATGAGGAGGGCAGCCTACTTGTATCTCATTATATCACTTCCTCCACTCCCCCTTGCAGGACGTTGTTCCAGAGTGAGTTCAGTAGGTTCAAAGAATATTCAAATATGGAACTTTTGGCAGTCTTTCAAAGGTTTCACACCACATAGCTAAATGTGATTCAATGAGTTCTAGGTATTGTAACTTCCCATGCAGCAAATTTCCTCCTGATGTTGTGTTGAGTGATGATATGATGCGTCTGTTAGCTCACTCTGCTACCAGGATAGAACATGTGCAGGTCATAACTGGACTCTGTGTGTGTGTGTGTGTGTGTGTGTGTGTGTGTGTGTGTGTGTGTGTGTGTGTGTGTGTGTGTGTGTGTGTGTGCGCGTGTGCGTGCGCTGTGCGTGCGTGCGTGCGTGCGTGCGTGTGTGTGTGTGGTGGTTAGACTATGGGGATAAGTCTACCAGTAAGTCATATGTTGGGTGGGGTGGGGTGGAGTAAGGTGGGATGGGGTGGGATGGGGTGGGATGGGGTGGGGTGGGATGGGGTGGAGTGGAGTGGGGTGGGATGGGGTGGAGTGGAGTGGAGTGGGGTGGGATGGGGTGGAGTGGAGTGGGGTGGGATGGGATGGAGTGGGGTGGGATGGGATGGAGTGGGGTGGGATGGGGTGGAGTGGAGTGGGGTGGGGTGGAGTGGGGTGGGGTGGGGTGGGGTGGAGTGGGGTGGGGTGGAGTGGAGTGGAGTGGGGTGGGGTGGGGGTAGCCCAGGGATAAGTGGATGAATACGTTGTATTTTTTCCCTCTAATTTAGACTCCTAGATATGATTCACTGAAGGTCTTGTTGTCAAGGATTCTGAGGCATTTTCTCACATTGGACATTGAACCTGATGAGCCCATCAGTGACCATGGCAACAAATACACCAACAAATTTCAAGACTCACTGTTAGTTAGAATGGACAGACTCCAGAGATATTTGGGAGAGTTTCCTCGTAATTTAGAAGACAAAAAGAGATTATTGGAATGTGGATACAGTGCTAACCTATGGAAACAGGTGTGTTGCCCTTAGCTGTGAGTTGGAATACATTTGTCTCTGTACACTCCTCTGTACCACTCTGTTTATGGGATGGTTCTACTAGCACCACCTTAATCCAATGTACTGCTATACATAGGGAGAGAGGCTAGTAACTGCTCTACAAGGGGACAATGGGGAGGGACTGCTGAACAGGGAAGGGAGTTGATGTGCATGTACTTACTTTGTCTGTAGAGGTTATCTCTGTCAGTGAAAACTGATGGAACGTTAAGTTTGGAGGAGAATATGAGACAGAACCTTTTAGCTTGCTACACTGAATTTGCTGACATTCTGAAACAGATGGCTATTACTCACGTGAGTGGTATACACACATGACTTGTGGCAGTGTATATAGACAGTGTGTCATGTGACCATTGTATTTTCCAGGTGTCTGTTGATGGAGAAATGGTAAAAGTTGTAGACCTTTTTACGGATGAGATTTCACTCACAGATCTGAAAGTTAGTGGACTGTATAAATATTTCATGATACCCTTTAAATTTCATTGATAGGGCCGGAGAGCTATTGCCGTCCGTATGATAGACCAGCGAAGGGGAGGAGGAGCAATGGAGGGACATTTTTACGAAAGAAAAGCAGCTCTTTTAGCCAAGGAGGACCAAATAGAGTCTGAATTTGACAAGATGGTAGGTAATCATGCAGTGTAGAGACTAACCCAATGTGCATTGGATAGATGCTTGTGTGAACTTCTAGGCTAAAGCTGCCATCAAACCCAAGACCTTCACTGTGGCTCTGAACACTGAATTCTTTGACTGTGCCAAGTAAAATTAATACATTTTCAGTAGATAAAGAAGATATTAAACATATCTCTCTTTCCCTCCTTCATACACTTCTTTCTTTCCTTTCTCAATTTCCTCTTCTCTTCCCTCCCCTACTCTCCCCCCCCCCCACCTCCTCTTATCTACCTCCCTCTCCTCCTCTCCTCTCCTCTCCTCCTTCCTCTCACCTCCTCTCTGCCTTCCTTCCTTGTACGTGTAGGTGCTGTGGTCCCAAAATCATTGGTTGTTATGCACCAACTGGTGAACACTGCGAGAGACCTTTAGAGGTAATGTAACCCTCCACCATGAGTCCATTGGCCATCTGTGTGACTGGTTGATACGTCCTTTCAGATTGGATTACGTTATGACAGTGCTATTGCCTCCATATATGACGAGACTGGAATGGAGATAGAAAATGCAGAGCTGCTCTTCACTGAAGAAGGTGAGCATTGTAATGGCTAAATCAGCACCATTAAACTGCTAAGCAAAGTATTATAGTTCATCTCCCTCTCAGGTGCTTTCATATTTAAGTCGTACACCAATGGCCACCCTTACGACACCTCTCAAGTGTGGCTCCACCTCTTTACTGCCCTATTAAAGGAAGAAGTAGAGGAGGAAGAGGGTACTATACATCCCAGTCTTGTCCCAGCGCTTATAATCCCAAAGGGTTATCCCAATCAGCAAACATGGAAGGCTCTAAGAAGAATACATTCACCAGAGCTAATTGGAAGCTTATTGACCTGTCGACCTGACTTCTCTCCTGAATGGCGCTCGTATTATGACCACAGGTATGCATGTGTCAGTGCAAGGCAAGATATTGTGCAGTCATACTGGTATATAATATATGGTGTCATTCTAGACCTGAACGAGTTCATATCGGAACAGATATGATCCTACATTGTGGTTTCACAATGAACACAGACCAATCAAGACCTGTATTACAAAGACAGCACTCAGTATTCACAAAGGTAAGTGCCATCCATTGACAACAAGGAACTTTACCACTTAGTTCTCCTTTGCAGGACCTTGCCGGGTTAATATACGAAGACACCATGCAGCAAATACTATCAGATGAATGGCTAAAGGAATTCAGGTATCTCACATGTTTCTCTAACACTTCACTCTGATTTCTTTTGTCTTGTTTTGGACTATCTGTGTCGGAAGGTTTCTTGGTAAGGTTGTGTCTCAGTACATTAGTGTGTGCATTACCAGAGGCAAAGGAGAAAGGAGCTTGTTTGATGCAGGATTCGATTACGAGAGGTGGAAGAAGACTTATTCCAAAACAAAACAGGTTAGCACAGAGAATTGAGTTTTATTTCATCCAATCATCTCATCTCATTTAGCCACCACCTGTTCCAGAAGTGTTGGTAACTGGCCAATCACCACTTCCCTCCAAAGAGGCTATAGTCTGTCATCTTCTTTCATTTCTGGATCAGAGTATCTTGGGATGGTGCTCCAGTGTTGATTTGATCAACTTTTGTTCAAGTAACCACAGACAATTGCTGGAACTGAAGGTAGACTTAATCTGATCTTTAGCAACAGTTAGTCCCTGAGATACATAACTGGGTTTGGGGGAGCCTGGGTAGTCCAGGTCTTAGTAGCCAGTCAGTCCTGACATACCTGATGGGTTTGGGGGAGCCTGGGTAGTCCAGGTCTTTTAGTAGCCAGTCAGTCCTGACATACCTGATGGGTTTGGGGGAGCCTGAGGAGTCCAGGTCTTTTAGTAGCCAGTCCTGACATACCTGATGGGTTTGGGGGAGCCTGAGGAGTCCAGGTCTTTTAGTAGCCAGTCCTGACATACCTGATGGGTGAGTAGTCCAACAGGTCCAGTTTCATTCTTTTTGTAGTTATATATAAGCACTGTAGGTAATTTACATACAATATAATAACCTCCACAGTGTTTTCTGGAGAGAGCACAGGGAGTATTCAAGCAGCCTGAACTGCTACAAAAGGTGACATAGTGACTCAAAATGTCTTCTAAATGTCTACTTGTTTACTTGGCTTGCTTGTTTTTGTTTGTTTTACTTGTTCCTTTGCTTCCTTGTTGTCTTTTTTGTCATCAGCTCAAGTCAATTCTCTCCAAGTGTGTTGTAGTAGTTCCTCTTCTCTCACTGCCCTACCCTCTCCAGGAGGAAATAATACATTGGGTGTTTAGCAATGAAGACAGGTGCTTTATGTTCTGTTACAAGTATGTGATCCAACCATTTTTTATAGAGTCTGGCGATACCGTGGAGGTAGGAGTGGCCATGAAACTTTGCAGCAGTTCATGAATTTCCTGGGACAGCCATTTGTAAGTAAATCCTCACTCCTCACCACTTGGGAGGAGGAAGAGCAACGAATGATCAGGAGAACTCAAGCCTATGCTGGCGTGGTAGCTTTCTGCCTGCCTTATTTAGCTAGAGTGGATGGAGATAAGTTTGATCATACAAATCTCCAGGTTGGAAACATCCCTCTAAATCAGCCCCACCCTCTATTTCCTGTTCCAACAGATCCATCAGATGATATCATATGCAGTGGGGGAGGTCCTTATACCGGAGGAGGAGGAAGAAAAGGAGGAGGAGAAGGAAAAAGAAGAAGAGGATGGTACAATGGAAGAGAGGTGGAGACCTCAGAAGTCAGACACATGCTATGAGATAGTGACTGCATGGGTCCACCCTAACTACAGAGGGCTGAGTCTGAGTGTGAATATGTATCTTATGATTATACAGCAAGGTAAGGTCTTTGAAATGAGGATGTAAGATGAAGAGGTAGCTAACTCACTGTGTCTCTATTTTTAGCTCCAGCTCATCTAGTCATGTGTGACATGCTACAAGGTAGTGTGGAACGAGTGGTTGCCAGCAGTTGGATATTGAAACTGCTGGAGAGGATGGGACTGAGAAAATATATACTCCAATGCAGACAACGATCTTACACAGTGACCACACAGGTGAGGGGTAGGTCTCTCTAATAAATACATACTACACAGGTGAGGGATAGGTCCCTCTAATAAATACATACTACTACACAGGTAAGGAGTAGGTCCCTCTAATAAATACATACTGAGCAATCCTACACAGGTGAGGGGTAGGTCCCTGTCATTTTAGACTTTTAGTGCTGACCGTGTATAGATTCTTTTAGTGATAAATTTCTCTCCCTGTTGCATGTAGACAGGTGCAACGGAGCAGTTTGAGCAAGTGGTAATCAACACTCAGCCATTGAAGCTGGCATTGGGTATGTACAAAAATACCTCCTGGGCGAACACCACCATGTTGGTTGTGGCAGCTGCAACTGCCATGCCAATCATGTTTTATTTGATGCTGAAATTCAAGAAGTAGATTTTTTTTAATTTTTTTATTCCTATAATTATTTTTTTTAGCCCCTTGAAAAACATAATATATTATCATTTAAAATTTTTTTTTCATTTAATGAGGTCAAAGTTTATTTCTAGTTCTCATAATTGAGTTTATGTTGTGAGATTGAGTCATGACAACATGATCACCTGAAAACTTGGCTATGAACTTATTAAGAGTCTCTTCTGAGAGTATTGCCCACACCTTCAACCTCTCTGTCCTCCCTTCCATAGACTCGACCTGGCTAACAGTGGCATCTGAGCTATAGAGCCAACTGGTGGAGCAATAACATTAAATAATACTATCTATTGAGGCAGAAGGAAAATTTATTTCTAGAGGTGGAAATGAAGCAATGCCAGATAGGACAGCATGTCAAAGCAAGTCATGATGCCTTGGTTGGTCATGGAGTTTGTTTGATATTTAGTTGGACAAAAGGTTCAATCAAACTGAGATTTGCTCAGGAAAATGGTCAGAAATGGCTAATAACTAGCATTTTCTCTAGCTCTGAATTCCATTTATAACCTGCATTATCATGGGATGGTAGCTGTGTGTTCTAATGGTGCTTCATAGTGTTTTACATTGTGTTCTACTTGTGTTCATTGTGTTCCACATTATGTTCATCCTAGGTAACCTCGCCCTTCAATTAGGCAAACTAATTCATTCCTTATTCCATTATAAATGGGCCTAATAAGTTGTCCATTCTAAATGGGTCACTACTTCCTAATGAGTTGTCCATAACAAATGGGTCACTTGAATTCCCCCACTGCCTTAATTAAGTTGTGGGTACACTAATACGTTATTCATTTGATTAATGACCTGAGCTGTGGCCCAGCTGATGGAAGATCCAGAGACCACAGTGTGTGTTTGGTGGCTTTCATCAATGCCAGCTGAAGCCTGGACTCAAACTCTTCTAATCCTGTCCTGTCTGTGGCTGAAATGAAGATGTCTTCATCCTCCCATCCCATAATTTCTTTATCTCTACAAGATTTAATAACAGTGAAACCCCCTTATTCCAGACCCCTGTAGTGCAGATATTCTTTAAGGTTGCTTGATCAATTCACTCAAAAAAATGAGGCCATTTCTCTGATCTGAACACTTTAATTTGTCCAGAACAGATATGTGGTTAGTAAATTGGCTACATATTCCTTGGCATTATAGGCCTTTAATACATGACATCATTGTGCTACTGAAGTAAGGTTCCTCTGTATCTGAATGCTGGGAGTGGCTCAGAGAAGTGTGGGTTACATAGTTGGCAGGTCTCCTTGGGTCTTATGCCCTATAGTATGCACACAAACTGGCTTACATTTTATCAATCTTATTCACCACATTGATCATGTTATCTAGCAGTCCAGGCTTGATGTCCAATCCTTCCAGCACCTTTATTACAGTAGTCCTCTGTGCATATGCCTGGGGATGGCTACCATCAATCACATGCACCAGTACATCCTGCAATGGAGATGGTGGTAAAACAAGGCCACTCACTACAGCCAAACTAATATACAGGTACTTATACAGCGGAATCTCTTATTGCAGCATAGGTGTAGGAATGAGATTTTGATTGGGGGGGGGGCACTCATATGGAAAATGATCATCAAATTGTTTAATATCATGGCTAGCTTCTTCTATATCAGATGATTCACTTTCAGGGGTGCTTCTATGTGTAAATTTCCTTACAGTATTCTTATAGTGTATTACAGTAATCTTATTTTATAGTCAGTAATCTTATTATATATTATTGAATATTACAAGTATATTACAAATGACGTAATGTCGAGGATTTACACATAGAATCACCCACTTTCAGGCTCTCTGACTGAAGAATTACACTTAGTGGATTGTGAAAACAGTTCTAGAAGGCTACTCTGCTTTAGTTTTTTAGCACCAGGGGGCCTTGGACCTTCACTATCAGCCTTTGTACTTAACTCTAGCTAATACTGAGCAGCTGCTACATGCATCAAGAGTGACACAATAGGACACAAATGTTGATACTAGGTATAGGGAGTCAATAAGGACTTGTGTAAACTGCCTATTCATCAGCTAACTTTAAATGGTTGCTTGAATAGGACCTTGATTCCCTCAAGCAACCTGCAAACTATTTTGCCAGATTGGGGGGGGTCACTGGGATATTAGTTGTATTAATGACCCAAAATATTGGGGGGGGGGGGGGGAGGGGGGGGGAATATGCCCCCATTGCCCCCCCCCCCCAGTTCCTACACCTATGTCCAGATATCCTAGGACAAATTAAATGTGTTCATTTGATATGGTCTCACTTAATTGAAAAACTTCCAAAATTCACTACTTGCTCCCTTAAAGATAAAATAGCCTTGAAGTAATGACTTCAATGAAATTACTAAAGGTGACCAGACATAGACTGCCTGTTGTGGGCTGTGTCTAGACCCAAACTGCCTTTAAAGGTGTAATTATGGAGATCTTCTCACTGCTTTAATGGAATCCTCAAGTGTTGATGAAAATGACTCTACCAGTGCTACTGGGAGATCTACTATGAATCCAATGGTGTCCACATAGAGTACAGGGAACCCAGAAGGAAGCTTGCCATGATGCAGAGTGGAATCTAGTGTAGCAAACAGCATGTCCCTAGGCACCAGTGAAGTGCTGTCAGAAAGGGATTTGATGAGAGTTGTCTTGCCAGCATTTGTGTACCCCACAACAGCTACAGTTGGAATAGAGAACCTCCTCACTCGACTCTCTCGAAGTTTCTTCTTATTATCTCTTATCTCCTGTAATTCTTTCTGCAAATGCTTGAGTCTTCTGTTCATCCTAAACCTTCTTACTTCTATCGGTGTCTCTCCTTTAATTCCTGCCCCTTCCCCCACACCCCCATATAGTCTTGTTAGCATAAATGGGATCTCTGCTATCTCCACTTGCACTTTGGCTTCTTTAGTCTGAGCTCGTTCTTTGAATAACTGCAGTACTATTCCAAATCTGTCATAAACCTTTTTCTTGAAAACTCGTTCAAGAGTTCTATGTTGAGGAGGGCTAAGTAAGGGGGTGTTGATGAAGACTCCAGTCAATTTCTCTCTCAGGGATCTTACTTCGGCTTTTAGCTCGGCCATCTTCCCCTTCCCGAAGAAGTGTTGGCTGTGGACCTTTCTCACAGCGTCCACACGTTGCTGATACACTCCCCACCCTGTGATGGCATTAACTAATGAGACTGCTTCTTCTAGTTTGTGAGCAGCTGATACATAGGGATACTGGACTGGTCCAGTCTTGTATTCTGGTTGTATTACTAACAGTTGCTGAACATTATTTGTGTCATTAGAACATGGTCTAGTCCTAACTCCTCTCCACCGGAAAGTTAAGTCCAGTAACTTCATACCTTTCCACCTGCTAAGCAGGTGAACACTGAAGGACATATTTTCAAGTCTAACAACTGCAGCACGCGCTAACCACACGCTTTAAATTGTACGATGCACGTACGTACGTGTACGTATAATAATTAATTAATTATCTAGGACAAACATGGAGCAATAGTTACCTTATCGCACAGGAACAGTTACGCAAAATGGCAGGCATCTCTGTACTCCCCAGTTAAACTTTTAGGGGATGGGTTGTAGGTGGAAAAAACAGCTATAAAGTTTTCCACCTACCACTCCCACCCCCTCAACCCAAAAAGGGAAAAGGTGAAGCTAGATCTCCTCTGTTTGTGGACTTACACATCTTCCATCCATTAATAGCATGGTGAATTTGCCCAAGGTAATTCACATATGTTCCAGGTTTTAATGTGGGCCCAAAACACAAGTATACCCAGGACCAATATTCTAAACCAGTAGTTTACACACACACAAAGAAAACAATTTCTTCATAAATTTAAAAGTAAAGTGTTAATCTGAGTCATCATCATGATCATCTGTAACAGAAGAATTTTCTCAGTTGCAATATCTTAGAAAATCAGCTGAAAGAAGATCAAAACAGCATTTAATAAATCACTTGATCCATTGTAACTTGACCATTCAACCTTCCATCTACAGTCTTTGTTGGGTGAAAAGACACCAGCTAGCTAGCTAGGTCACCCCTTGATCCTGTACTACATAAATATCAACATACTTGTGCATTTACTTTAGGTTCATAAGCACAATACACTGAATAATAGCAAAAACATGCAACAACAAAGTTATTACATAATACAGTGAAATCCATTTTTCCTGGACCCCTGGACAAAATCTTCAAAAGGGTGAAATCCCTAGACACTTGGCACCTAAGAATCTGGATTGTGCTTTTGTACTTCTTAAGTATCTAAGCAACTTCTTGCAATCAAAGGTTAAAGTATCTAAGCCTAACTTGTTTGACCTGTTGTTCACCTTGATGTTAGACTGAGTACTTGTATTGTACATCTTTTAAAAAACAGATGTCTAACAAGAATGCTAGCTCCAAACAGGGAATTTATGTAAAAGTCCATGCAAGGTGATACATGAAAAGTTGTCATGGCAATAAACAGGGCGAAGCAAGAAGTATTTTTGGAGAAGAGCCAACTCCCAGTGATATAATATATTGTGAAGAAAATAGATTTGCAAAAATATAGATATAGCTATTAAATGACACAGCTGCTTATGACAAAAAAACAAACAAACAGTGGTTTATTTAATGAAGTATTAAAAATGAATCTTTCTTGGGACTTAGACATAACATACACACATACCTAGAGTAACCTTCTACCATTGGGTTACTCCTCTGAAAAAATTAAATGTGCAGAAGGCAGAGCTGATGATGATTGGTTTTATGAAGAAGTATCCTTAAAATCAAGTACAGATGATTTGTCTGAGTTATTTAAAGAATTGATAGAGGAAGAACTGTTTGTATTGACTCTGGATGGTCCAGTGGGAGAGGTCACAATGACTCCATGAGCAAGAAAGGGAGAGGAGGAAGCACGTGAGGTGATATCAGTAGTATTCACTAACTTTGGGTCTTTCTTTGTGTAGCCGTAATTTACTGTGTAAGATCCCGTTCGTCTCTTTCTCCTCACAATTAATACAATCAGGACCAGTAGAACTGGACAACAAAAACTCTATGAGGTGCAACCAAATACAGACCCCTTGGTATCCCTAACTGCAGACTATACTCTTCATTAATGACTGTTCAGTGTGTGGTATATAAAGTCTTTATTCTTATAAGAAAGCTACAGATCACTTCTTGTTTCAGAGAAGGAGTTGGGACTAGCTATATTTTAAGCAATGTGGCTACATGAACTAGGTAACAGACTCTTACATATTATTATAGTAGAAACTCCTGCTGAAGCTGATGCTATGATGATTATCATACTCTGGCTGAATTCCACAGGAACCACCTGTAATAATAAAAAAAAACCATGCACTCCAGTCTCAAACACAATATTTACTTACCTCTTCAGTTTTTGGAGTAAAATTAACTTTGATCGTGGTGACTACCTTGCTGGTTGAAGGAAGTACAAGGTCATCAACCAATGTTGTTGTTGTTGAGGGTTGGATGGAATAGGATTCCATGCCTACAGAATAGAATGATAACTACATAATTGACTAGAAATATATAGTTATAATTGTTTTAAAGTCAGCATGATTGTAACAAGTCAAGTAACATAAAAAAGAAGCAGCTAGCTAATTGTTAGAGAGGTTGGAGGAGCTGTGTTCTCCTTGGCATAATGGGTTACTGATGTAGGTATTAATTGTCTAATTAGGGTATGAACACCACCCTAAGGAAGTTATGATCAGAAGTTGAATAGTTTAGTCTTACTCTGGGTGTTTTGATAGAATACCATTGCCCAAAGCTTCTGGTATCAGTTACTCTGTTTTCTAGTTTAAGGAAGCCACATTAATTCTTATTATATATTATATATAATAATAATAATGAAAATATGACTACAACTTCAAAGAAAGATACTACTCTCTTGGAGACAGTTTGCCCATACATAAATTTGATCTCAATGTTCAAGATTCTCTGTCATCAAGACTTTAAGCCACATGCAGTCTTGTTTTTATTTAGTCTTTTGCCATCCACATAGGACATCCAGTACACTAACCTTGGCATGTTTTGTTGTCACTATCGAGGTAAAATCCATCTCTGCATGAACACTTGTAGCCTCCTTCAACGTTGTTGCAGTAATGGTCACAACCACCTTTAGATGTCTGGCATTCATCAATGTCTAGACAGTCATAATACATTTAATCTCTGATTTTCACATTATTAGTCTAATTTTTTACCAATGCCAATGCAAGATACTCTGTCTCTGTCCAATTCATATTTTTCAGGGCATTCACAACGATAGGTCCCGTGAAGATTGACACAGGTGTGGCTGCATGGACTGTTCAAACACTCGTTAATATCTTCACAAGTTCTGTTGTCCCCTTGCAACAAGAACCCGTCTCTGCATTGACACACAGCTTTCTTTCCTTGCATGTTGACGCAGATCTGACTACAGTTGCCATTAGCTACGTCACACTCATTAAAGTCTAAAGAAGAAACAGTTGCATAGTGAGCAGGGTAATATATTATACAGTGGAACCCTCTGAAAGGACTCCCTGAAATAAGGACAACCTCTGTACAAAGGGAAACTAAAATGTACCATCTGGTTTGTCTTAGTGTAAATTAACCTCTGAAATAAGGACAACCCCTCTACAAAGGACAAAACGGTGGGTCCCAAACATGTCCTTTCAGAGGGGTTCCATTATATTAAATTAACTTGCATACCAATACAAGATCTTCCATCTGAATCGAGAACAAATCTCTCAGGACATTCACAGCTGTAATTTCCTGGTAAGTTGACACAGATGTCACTACATGGAGTAGTCAAACACTCATCTATATCTTCACAACCCATCCCATCTTCTTGTAATGAGAAGCCTTCTCTACATGAACACTCAAAGCTTCCTGGATTGTTGTGACAGTAATGTTGGCATCCACCATTAGCATCCAAGCATTCGTTAATCTCTATGTAATAAACCAAAATATGTAATAATGATAAAATTCTTACTCAACAAAGAAATATTAATGGAGTAAAAAATAAATTTTTGTCTAAATTTAAATTAATAAGTGTAATACCTATACAAGTTGTTCCATTTTCAAAAAGATACCCCCCAGGGGGACATTCACACCGGTAACTTCCATAGAGGTTGACACAGGTATGGCTGCAGGGTTCATCTTCACATTCATTAATATCGTGACATGCTTCTTGATCTTCTCCTAATAGGAAGCCGTCTCTACAAGAACACACAAAGTCCCCTGCTTTGTTGGTACAGATCTGGGCACAACCACCATTGGACAGCCCACACTCATTCACATCTGTATTAAATAGAAGAGTTTAAAATAGAAAAAGAGCTTATTAAATTTTTTCTAATCATACCAAAACAATTCCTGTTATCTATACCAAGAGCAAAACCTGAAGGGCAGTCGCAGAGGAAACTCCCGTTAGTATTGATACAAATGTCACTACATGGAGATAGCATGTTGACTACACACTCATCAATATCATCACAAGTTCTGTTGTCTCCTCTGAGGGAGAATCCAGTTCTACAAGAACACTGGTAGTCTCCTTCACGGTTGGTGCAGATGTGATCACATCCACCGTTATCAGTGTTGCACTCATTCACATCTATACCAACACATGCCATTTATTATAGCTTCTGTCATCAGCAATACTTTTTGTTTTTGCTAACCTTGACAGAGCTTGTCACCTGATGTCAGTAGGAATCCATCTCTACAAGAACAACTGTAAGTTCCATTAAAGTTATTACAATAGTGTTCACAACCACCATTTTCTGTCAGACACTCATCGACATCTAGAAATACAGGTGCAGAATGCAAGTGAATCTTCAATATCGAAAAATTAACATTTCAGTCATACCAGTGCAAGACATCCCATCAGCACTGAGAGAATATCCTCCATTGCAGTCACAGCTGTAGTTGCCAGGAGTATTGACACAGTTATGACTACATGGTGAGCTCAGACATTCATTGATATCTTCACATGTTCTACCATTACTGACTAAATCAAAGCCAACATTACATGAACATTCAAATCCTCCTTCAAAGTTGAAACAGTTATGATCACACCCTCCATTAGCTTGAGCACATTCATTCACATCTGTATTAAATAGAAGAGTCTAAAATAGAAAAAGAGCTTATTTTTCTAATCATACCAAAACAATTCCTGTTATCTATACCAAGAGCAAAACCTGAAGGGCAGTCGCAGAGGAAACTCCCGTTAGTATTGATACAAATGTCACTACATGGAGATAGCATGTTGACTACACACTCATCAATATCATCACAAGTTCTGTTGTCTCCTCTGAGGGAGAATCCAGTTCTACAAGAACACTGGTAGTCTCCTTCACGGTTGGTGCAGATGTGATCACATCCACCGTTATCAGTGTTGCACTCATTCACATCTATACCAACACATGCCATTTATTATAGCTTCTGTCATCAGCAATACTTTTTGTTTTTGCTAACCTTGACAGAGCTTGTCACCTGATGTCAGTAGGAATCCATCTCTACAAGAACAACTGTAAGTTCCATTAAAGTTATTACAATAGTGTTCACAACCACCATTTTCTGTCAGACACTCATCGACATCTAGAAATACAGGTGCAGAATACAAGTGAATCTTCAATATCGAAAAATTAATATTTCAGTCATACCAGTGCAAGACATCCCATCAGCACTGAGAGAATATCCTCCATTACAGTCACAGCTGTAGTTGCCAGGAGTATTGACACAGTTATGACTACATGGTGAGCTCAGACATTCATTGATATCGTCACATGTTCTACCATTACTGACTAAATCAAAGCCAACATTACATGAACATTCAAATCCTCCTTCAAAGTTGAAACAGTTATGATCACATCCTCCATTAGCTTGAGCACATTCATTCACATCTGTACCAAATGCACACCACATAACATATTATTAATAAAGTAAAACAATTTGTACCGTGGCAAGTTGTCTGAGCTGTGTCTAAAGCATACCCTTCAGGGCATTCGCAGGTGAAGTATCCAGGATGATTGACACATGTATGGCTACAGGGTTCATCTAAGCACTCATCAATATCGTCACATATCCTACCATCACCACTTAACAGGAAACCAGAGTTACAGGTACATTCATAGCTTCCTTCAAGGTTAACACAGTTCTGATCGCAGTCGCCATTATTAGTGTCACACTCATTCACATCTGTATATTTATGAGCATAACATTTATCATAAATACAGAGATATCTCTCTTTGCTAACCTTGACAAAGTTTGCCACCTGATGTCAGCACGAATCTATCTCTGCAAGAACAGGTGTAATTTCCATCATCATTATGGCAGTTGTGTTCACAACCACCATTTTCTGTCAGACACTCATTGACATCTAATACATCGTACAAATTAATTTATTGTATCCAATATTGACATTACATACCAGTGCAAGAGATCCCGTCAGCATTGAGAGAATAGCCATCACGACAACTACAGGCATAAGTTCCTGGAGTGTTGACACAGTTCTGGCTACACGGTGAGTTGAGACACTCGTCAATATCTTCACATGTCTGTCCATCACCATTCAATGTGAAACCAACTGCACAAGAACATCGATGACTGCCTTCAATGTTGCTACAGTACTGATCACAGTTGCCATTAGATGTCGAACATTCATCAATATCTATAAGTTAATAGATGAAGAATGGCTGTAATAATCTCGTTTTTTACAACAATCATACCATGACAAGTCACTCCATCTCTGTCAAGACTATAGCCATCATAGCATTCGCATTCGAAACTCCCACGGAGGTTGACACAGGAATGGTTACATGGAAAGTTCAAACACTCATTAGTATCTTCACAAGTATGATGATCAGGTTCTAGTGTGTATCCGTCTCTGCAAGAACATTCATAACTCCCTTCTGTGTTGGAACAGTTGTGATCACAGCCACCATTAGAGACCACACATTCGTCAACATCTGATTAATTGACCACATTAATTACTTAACATTAACACAAATTCCATTAGTGTACTTCATACCTATACAGGTCACTCCATCAATGTCTAGAACATATCCCGGAGGACATTTACATACAAAACTCCCAGGTATGTTGTTACATATGTGGGTACAGGGGATTTCATCACACTCATTAATATCTATAACATAAATTTGTTGTAAATGGAAAAATGCCTTGAAGATTAATTCCTTAAAGCTGACCTATACAAGCTTCACTATCTCGTCCAAATTGGTAGCCATCTAAGCATGAACACTCATAGTAGCCATCATAATTTGTGCAGTTCTGGTCACAGCCACCATTATTCCTCGCACATTCGTTAATATCTAATTTTTAAAAAAAGTTAGTTGTATCTTTTGCTAAAAATGAACACGCATACAACTGGAAATTGTTAAAGGTTTGGTAAAGCATTAGTCAGAGCATGGGTAAACATTTGCAGTTTTAAGTCAATCTGTTCAAAGAACCATCCATATTAAGATCCATAACATCCAGCACAAAAAAAGGAAATCTCTATGAATGTGTAGCAGTGCTGTGTTTACCTGTGCATGTAAATCTGTCTTCTAGGATATATCCATTATTGCAGTCACAGGAGTAGTTCCCAGGAAAATTGGAACAAATTTGATCACAACCTCCGTTATCTTTTAAACACTCATCTTTATCTATAAGAAAAGGTGATTATTTTCACTAATGGGTGTACACAGGGTCAAATCAAGACACTACATTGCTAATATATTATTATTATGTATAAGAAAATACTTGGTTTTAGGGAAGTGGATACCTCAATAGTGCTGTAACCTTTTCACTAACATCCTATTCTTCTAACCACTACATTTTCAAGGTTTCCATCCTTGGAAATATTGCTAGGTGTTCCATTAGAACCACACAAGCATTGGGGAAGCCAGAAGTTGGATATAGTAATAGTTTTTGAATGACTATACAAAATATACTGCATAAAATGAATACATGAAAAAGGATACTAATTCTTTATACAGCATTATGGCACCAGTGATGAACCAACTAATGAACTTTAACCTCTCTAATCACTAGCGTGTTGCTACTTTCTAAGAATTTCCACAACTAGCTAGCCACAGTTATGATTTAGAATTCCAACACAAGTATAAGGTGATAGTAGAGTGATAAGTAGCTAGTAGGCTGATGATGTCCATTCTAAGAATTCTACTTAATGCTGAGTTCTGCAATACACCAGTCATTTGTGGTGCTAAGATCAAATAGCCGAATATTTTGGGAGTTAACTTCCTAATTAACACTTAAAGACAGAATAAAACAGAATTGTATACTATAGACTCATTCACTCAAGTCAAATGATTAGTTTTTACTGCCTCTATATATCTAAGACCTAAAATTCCTAGCCCACAGCTTACATTAGCTAGCTATATCTGATCAGATAAGTTATGGTGCACCTATGGAGTAACCAAGATAATAAAATTCTACAGCTGGCTAAAACTCTGGTTTATACACTACTACGTACATAGGTGTAGGAACTGGGGGGGAGCCACTGGGGAAATGTGCACACACCCCCCATTTTGGGTCACAAATATTATTCCAGTGCCCCCCCAATCTGACAAAATAGATTGCAGGTTAAGGTCCTATTCAAGCAACCACTTAAAGTTAGCTAATGAATAGGCAGTCCTTATTGACTCCCTTATACCTAGTATCAATATTTGTGGCCTAGGGTGTCTCTAGCTAGAGCTAGGTACGTATTGCTGAGAAGTTTATAGGTGAAAATAAGCATTTTTGGTTCTTATTAAATTGTATTAAAAATGTGTTGTGGTCACTCAAAATTTTCGCCAACACACACACTTAGCCATTCCTTTCCATATGAGTACCCCCCCCCCCCCCAATCAAAATCTCATTCCTACACCTATGTACTAACGATCATTAGACACAACTAAATTATTATGGCAGAGAACAACAACAGACCATGGGATATAACCAAACCACAAGTGAAAAAAAAAAAACAAGTAGAAAATGAATCTACTGAGATAACACTATGTTTGTTCCTTGTCTTCCTAGGAAGATGAAATAACTCAACAGTAAACCAACAGGAGTCTATCTCCCTCAACATATCGTTCTCTTTCATGTATCCTACATGCAACAATAATTACCTAAGTCACAGTTTGGTCCCATCCAGCCATCAAAGCAGGAACACTGAGCAGGAGGAACACAAATCCCATTTACACATGACAAGCAGGTGGCGTTTGTTATATTGAGTAGAATCAGAAAGTCATCGGCTAAAAAAAAAGATGTTTTAGTAGTAGTGTTAATCAAAATAATATTAATCAATAACCTCTGATTAGCATCAGCCAGCCATCGCCAATTACCTACTTGACTATAAATACAGATGGCTGATTAGCGTGATTACTAAAGCAGAATCCTCTCATGGAGATATTTTTGAATGAGGTTAAAACAGGTCACGATTACCCCCACCTATAGTAAATATTTATTCACCATGAAGTATTAAATTTACAAGTATACATGCAGTGCTTTTGGGTCTCTTAAATACCTCTTAGAGGAACACTTTGAGGCTAAATAAACATTCCTCTGTAACCAGACCTACTACTTCTATGGTTTAGTTAGTAAAGGAACAGAGTAATTATAGTTCATGTAGAAACTCTGAACTGAAGCCAAATTTCTTTTCACACCCATTTATTCACAGACTAAAGCCAAGAATATTTTGAATTTTAAATTTTGAAGATCTGGGATGTTACCACTGAACATCAAATAAGGCCTTAAAAAATAGGAGGCAAAGGTGGACTTATTTAATGAATCTAGTCTAGACAGAAGAATGTAAAAATATCCTTTCCATTGGTGTGGTTGTGACCTAAGAATTCATACTTAATGTGATCATTTATTGTACAGGTACATAATTATTTAGGTCCTGTTTTTAGATCAATAGTCACATCAGAGGCATAGCTCTAGTAGATTGATATGTAGCTGAGCCAACTACTTTAAATTCCTGGCTATAACCTAGAGACTGATGTTATTAAAGGCGGCAGTCTATTACTAAATAAATTTTGGTGCTGGTAATGCACTTGAAATTAGGAAGTCAACTCATTGGAGTTTAAATAGCTAAAGAGCTAATGGGATGTTATTTACCCTCAGGTTGCTTGGATGGATGTACTATTTCTATTCCACCTAATAGTGCTTTTAGTCCATAGCTGATTTGGACCACTGGTTCCCCTCTTGTCTTGTTGACTCTTCTGATGATGGCATTTTGCTGTGATGACGAATCTGTCCAATAAAGATAGTCGTCTAGTATGGTAATTCCTCCTGAATTGAGGGAGGTGAGAGGAACAAGTACAGAATTGGAGGTGTGGTTTCCATCCATTCTGACTGATTCCACCCTGAAACTGCATGTATCGGTCCAAAAGATGGTGTATAGGATGTAATCAAGTGAAATAGCCTTAACACATCGTCCTAGACCACTTCTAATGACTTCCCTTCCCTGTCCATCAACTCCAACCCTCTCAATTGTTTGTCTTTGTGTATCTGACCAAAAGACCCACCTGTAGAGGAACAAGTAAAAGTTACATGACAGGTAGATGTCATATTAGCAGAGAACATTTACCCATAGTTGGGGAAAGGATAGACAGCAATGTTTTCAGGCATGCTTCCTCTCCCAGTTGCCAAGACTTCCTTTCTCTTCCCAGTGTTGAGATCATATTCTCCTATTTTTCCAGCCCTCCGTTCAGTGAAATATAGCTTATCATTTATCCAATCAACTGCAACATCAGCTGTATTGATACAGATACCATTAACTGACACGTCATGTAGAATTTATAAGCACTGTGTGAGCTGCTACTATTATAAATTAATTAAGCAAGGAAGGTGTTAATCAGGAAGTCAGGGAAAGCTTAATGAAGTCAGTCTGGGTAGGATAATAGTTATTAGACTATCATTTAATCAGCACCAAAGATATAATACTACTCACTAGGATCTCCAAGACCAGACATTATTCTAGTCTCATCTGATCCATTTGAAAGTGAAGCTTTCCATATTTCTCCAAAGAGGAAATTTGCCCAAAACATCAAATTCATTCTAAAATAATATCAAAATGTTTACTTTAGAGAATTCTGAAACAAATTACTTCCTATAGCTATAGCATTAGATATGTCATACCATCTCCATTACTTAATTGGTAGTGAAGTTGTGTTTTTACAAGAATGCTACATTCCATGCAAATCCCAGGTCAGAGTCAGTTTTACCTGTAGTGATAATCCACTCCTGATATTCCTGTTTGTCTTCTGAGAACAACCTGTGGAACTTTTGGAAATGGTTCAACTACGCTGACTTTAATAATAGAATTGAAGGAACTGAATACTGCGTATGGTTCTCTAAATAAAATAAAGAAATGATCATCTATAAGACAAAGCCTTGCACATATAGTTTCACTATGGTAGTGGCATTGTATTAGAGGGCACTACATCATATTTTGTCCTTCGATAATATTATGGCTTCCATAGTCACAGCAATGGTGATACTTAGTGTACAAAGTAATCTATAATAATCGTAGTCATATGGTTGAAGAACATATGGTATCTCCTTTTGTTGATGATTCAAAGTGAATTACATGCTCTTAGAAGAACCTCATGCCAGCTGATGTGTCAACACACGGCATTTTTAAAGGGTAAACTCTCTTCCTAAATTAATGCATGATCTTCACACTATTTCAACAATTTTAAACACAGAAGCTTAACAAATTTCACCATTTCCAGATGCTCAGGTCATCTTTATCTTCCATTGGTTGCCTAGTAACTGTGTTTGCTGTGAATATACTTGTAATGAGTGGAAAGAGAGAGCTAACTTGCTAACTTACAGTTTAAATGCATTTTTCTGGTGCAGTTTGAATACATTAAAGTGTACTTTTAAACCAAATATATTGTCTGGGGACTTATTTTGAAGCCTTAGCATTATTCTTAGGCAAAGCCACCATAACTTCTGAGAAATGCCAAGTCAAACTAAGACAGGCAAATTCTATTATAATACTAACAGCATCCCCCCCTCCCCCCCCACCCACCCAGGTTACTTCTGTAGTAAATTGGAACTTGTTCCTTCAAAATATTTAGCCCAGATATTTAGCCCAGAAACCCAGAGATATTTAGCCCAGATATTTTTATATATATTTAGATATTTAACCCAGATATTTAGCCTAGATATTTAGCCCAGATATTTAGCCCAGAAACCCAGAGATATTTAGCCCAGATATTTATAAGATATTTTTATATTTAGCTCAGATTATCTAGCCTGGATGTTTAGATATTTAACCCAGATATTTAGCCTAGATATTTTTAGTCCAGATAGCTATCTGTTGTTATGTAACAATCACAATTTCATCAAGGTTTACCTAGTGCCTGCTGCAGTATACATTGCACAAAGATTTACCTAGTGCCTGCTGCAGTATGCATTGCACAATAGTTATAAGCAACCATTTATTTGCAGCCTATTTCTTAGGATCCTATAATCAATTTGCAGCAACTTTGTAAAGAAATCATCCTTACTTTTATTAGCTAATACTTACACATCTGACTCATTCTGACCAGCAGTAAGGTTGCATCCCGAGAGAAGGAACAACAGTAGAGTTATAAGTACCATTCTCCACAACGGTGTTTATTTTCAGTAAAAGTGAAGAAATCAATATTGACACTAGTATTTCCTCTCTTTATAAGCATCTCTTTGCATAGCTAAGTGATTCCTACGACCCTCTGACCTAAGCTAGCTGGAAAAACCACAATTGAGCCTCTGCGGTCTGCGCAGCGTGTATCTCGGAATAATAAGCCATTAATGGTGTAATAAATTATGTACTTGTAATTGTAGGGCTTACATCTTCGCCCACGCGCGCCTAGCTAACAAGTTAGTGAGCCAAGTTGGGCTGCTTTCTTGCCAGGGCTCCAAGTGGGTGTAGGTAGACGCAGACAGCACAAGCTGTGTGAACTTCGTACCGTGGTTATGTCAGTTGACATGTGATGACTACCCACCCCTGAACACGGTATGTCAGTACCATGTCCTGAACATAGATGGTGCTATATAGCAAGCCTGGAGCCAAGGTTCTCATATCCCAATCTTCTAATGCCATTATTAAATAAAATACTTGTCTTGTACATTAACGAGTGTTTGTCCAGATTTCCAGGGTACTGTTGTACTGATTTTTGCAGATTGGCTGGCTAGCTATGTTCTAATTAAAATTATTTATACATAGCTAGCTGATATCATCAAGTTATCTACATGGTAGACATGTGTTTAGAGAATAATCGTCTTGAGAGCAAATGTTGGCTATATTATACAAATAGTGTTTTAGCTAGCACTCCTTGAATCTATAACTATGCTATGGCTGATGGCATTACTAAGACAAAATTGGAAGCTGAAGTTGAGTGTGAGTAACCTTCCATGCAATGATACTGGACAATTTAAGAAAGCCTTTTCTTAAGTGATTTGTGTGAAGTAGCCAGCTAGCCTCTTACAGCAGCCCAACACATCATCTAGCATCTTAATGTAAATGCTCCAACTTTATCTACATGATGTAGACCTGTGGACTTTACTTCCATGTGCTGGATTTATTTATGATACATATTTCTTAGTAAGGATGTCTGCTTCCCTTAAACTAAAATACTGCTGTAAACTAAAGGAAGTGTGGTCAAATAATTAACTAGCCAGTAAACCTTTATTGATCACTGTATTACTTCCTTATTATTAAGTCCGGGCAGACACTGAATGTGGTTACTTATCTTCTCCACCCATAAAGATTTTAATAGACAATAATAATGTATATACATGTATTTATTATAGAGTAAACTCTCACACAAAACCAATAGTGAAATATCACAGTGCAATAAACAATAACAATGCAAATAAGAGTAAGCAAGTTAGCTACGTAACAATGATAATTGACATTATACAAATAACAAAAACAACAACAACAACAACAACAACAACAGCAACAACAACAATGACAACAACAACTGTCAATGTTAGTTAGGTGACAGCAGCTAGAATGTCAATATATTAGCCGATTCCTGGAAATTTTGTACTCTGATATTGGGTATCGGAAGTGTATGAATGCCACCATTTTCGTTAACTCTCGTGCTCCTCTGTCCACTATTGTCCTGCCTTGGAATGCTCTGGACAACACTTGGTGTTTCATGTACAACAGTCACTCCTCCTGCAGATCCTATTTCAGGTACAGAATCAAGTACTCTCTCACGATTAATAGTTTGCTCAGTTATATCTCTGAAACTGCTGTGAACTGAAGATGTCCCAGATTCGGGGCCAGAGTTGCCAGACTCAAGGCTGGAGACATGTTGTCCATATACATCATAAGAACCTGATTTACCATGTTTATACTTGAAGTAGAAGATTGTTAAGTAGACAGCGATTATGGCTGTTGAGGGAAGAATGAAACAGTGGTTAAATATGATGCAACTAATTAAGAACTATTCATTAAATATGGGAGGGGAGAAGTGCTATAATGGGCAGGCAAATAGGTAGGTCGTTATCACCATTCAGAGCTCTGTTTTGGCCAGGTATTTGCAAGCATGTTAGGTATCTAGCTAGGGGCATCGGAAGAGGAAATGTCTGTGAACTCAACTGACCTATTATAATGAAGCCAACAGAGGACAGGACAACACCTAAGATCAGTCTTTCCTGTGCATTTTTTCCCTCATTCTGTGACTGCAGTGGTAACAAACACGATCTGGTCATATAACATACAGTGTGGGTACAAATCTAATTAATGGTAATGTAATCTTGAGTTTATTTATGTACAAGATTCTTTTTAGAGGAAATAGAAAACAGAAGACATTTATAGCATCCGTTGGAATAGGCAACAGTGAATAATTTTATAGACAACAGCTGCTGTAACTACTTATACTAAATTATACTCACCTCTAATGATTGGCCGTTATTGGTGGTACCCTGATTAATCTTGGAAGTGGTTATTGGCTGACTAGCAGTGGTATCTGGCCGAATACTGGTATCTCGAGGAGATGTAAGAGTTGTCTGTGGTTGGTCTGTGGTGGTATCCAGTCCCAGAGTGGATAGGGATGGTGTTACTGTCAAGCGTATTGATGTGGGAGTTGAGCTGGGTAGGAGAGGTGTGGAGCTAGGTAGAGGAGTGGGGCTAAGCCAAGGGGTGGAGCTGGGTAGAGGAGTTGAGCTAGGTAGGGGCGTGGAGCTGGGTAGGGGAGGTATGGAGCTGGGTAGGGGAGTTGAGCTGAGCTGAGGGGTGGAGCTGAGTAGGGTGGAGCTAGGTAGGGGAGTTGAGCTGAGCTGAGGGGTGGAGCTAGGTAGGGGAGTTGAGCTGAGCTGAGGGGTGGAGCTGGAAATCTTCTTTGGCTGATCTATAAATTCAATGTGTATATATAAATACTCCATGAAATGTGACTGTAATGTTACACTCACTGTCTCTGCAAGTCTTTTTGTCTTCCAGTAAAGTCATCTCTGGCTCACATTCACAATGAAATGATCCTCGAATATTAATACATTTCTGTTCACAACCTCCATTCTGGTCAAGACACTCATTGACATCTGTACAAATAACTGTATCAAATACAGACATCAACTTAATTGTTACAACCTCACCTTCTGCACAAGTTAAACCTTTCCAACCTTCCTCACAAGAACAAATGCCTGGTAGAATGCAGCTGCCATGGGCACAACCTTCCTTGCACATGCTAGACATCTCTAGTTCAGCAGCTGAAATTATTATTATTATTATTATTATTATTATTATTATTATTATTATTATTATTATTATTATTATTATTATTATTATTATTATTATTATATTATTATTATTATTATTATTATTATTATTATTATTTAGACAAGCAGAATATGAATTGCAAACTTACCAGATGGCTGGTTGGAAGAGTGGACAATGATCAAGTCAGACAATAGTTCATTTGTCGAGTAAATGCCAATGTGCCTAACGGTCTCTTTATTGAAACATTCGACAGATGATGTCTTACCGCGCTTAGTCCAGAAGATATCATTATGATACACTGAAGATCCCTTTGGAAAAGTTACTGTTCTCTCGTCTATTAAAATGGAGCGATAATCTGAGCCATCCATGTTACTAGCTGACAGCTGATATGAGCATCCATCTGCCACATATAAACTCCTGGTTTTAAAATCCAGAGCTAGTGAGTCTGGGCAGTATATTTCATCCAGTAATTTCACTTCTTCTGAGCCATTAAGTGGTAATTTGTATACTCCATCTCTCCCTGTGTCTCCCATCAACAGCATGCTATAGGTATTGTCATGTATACATAAGGTTCTATCAGACAGGTATAGCTAGACAACATACCCATTGTTTGGCTGAGGAAGAATCCTCAGCTTGGTAGGAATTCCATCTCCATTAATGTCTGTGAATTTGCTTGTTTGTTGTGTATTCAGATCATACACAAATATGCTTTTCAGATCACGATCTGCCCAATAGACTTTGTCATTAATCCAGTCTACAGCAAGTCCCACTGCATAGTTTAGCATCAAAATCACAGTATATACAGTGAATTTCTGCAGCATTTATTGTCTAAATATCCTACCTGGTTTGCTAATGTATCGAATACGCATTGCAGTCATGTTTGATCCATCCTTTAAAGAGGCATATTTCAAATCTGGGGCTCCAGCAGTAATCCAGAAAACAAGGTTTAGTCTGAAACAACCATAAAATCATGTTAAGCTCTGCAAATCTTATCAAAGATACCACTTTTTACCCAAAGTCTCCATCTAATCATATAGTGTGGCTAAACAGTATTAATAGTGGCAATTAGTGGTTACAAAGCAGGATTTTGGTTTTGTGGCAAGTTTTTAAAATCTTGGTGGTAAATCTAGAGCAAACCCTCAAGTACAAAAGCTAACCTCATTCAGTGAGTGGATTGGTGAGCTAAATGGCAGATATTGCAAAATGGGCATCATCCAAGATTTATTTCCTATTCAATACAATTACTCACTTATAATGGTAATCCACACCAACGATCCCTGAATCATTAACAATTGTGGTGACATTACTTCCATCCAGATTTGTACGCTGAATATGTTGAGACGATGCAATCAGTAGGTATGGCTCCCTATAGATATTAATAGAAAATTGGATAAATACAATACATTATACAGACCGCTTTTGCAATAGCAGATTATGTAGCAGAATGACTTACTCTGGTGCTGCAACTTCAATAGATATTTCCTCAGTCCTGACTCCTAACCATACTGCAGCAAGCACATAGAAAATCAGCTGCCACATGTTTCTCTCTCCTCTGATATTAACTCTAGAAATAGTTTCTTTTTAGATAGTCTCAGTTAGTACTTAAAGAAAATACCAGCTTATGAATGTTGAAGGCCAAAGAGCTGTTTATATAGCTACTTGTCTGAAATTTAGCCATACAAGTTCATAATATACCTCATACCACAAAACCATTAAGGAAAGATAACCACATGCATACACTGCAGGATGTTCATGTGCATGGTTGCAGACATGGGATCCTAAACTTCCTGAATGCATATCCATGCAGTCTGTCCACAGTTAAAATTCTGAGTATTTGGTGATTATGGAATTAAAATCTCCAACTCTCCTGCCACTGTCTCCATGTGGTGTTCCACATTTCTTTTACAGCATGCACGACCATAGTGGTGACTTCCACACATGCACCTGTAGTAAATTACTGTGTGCTGACTTCCACTCATGCACAAGTTGTAAATCACTGTGGTTGACTTCCAGGCATATACACGAGACTTTGCAAACCACTATGGCTAACATCTCTGCATGTGCATGAAATAAATTAGCTATTGTGGTGACTAAAATGACACTGAATATGCACATAAGGGTCATGAAATGTTTCAATGAATCAGCTGTTGTTGTTGTTGTTGCTGTTGTTGTTGCTGTTGTTGCTGCTGCTGTTGTTGTTGCTGTTATTGTTGTTGTTGTTGACTAGTGAGCTATACTGTTGATAGCATATAAAAACTGCTTTTGTGTAATCACTTGTTTGCTTGGTTTATTTTCCATTGAACAACAACAACAGCAACAACAACAACAACAGCAACAACAACAGCAACAGCAACAACAACAACGACAGCAACAACAACATAGCTCATATATTATTATTATTGTATATATAGAATTGACAAATTTTGTAACGATTCAGTGTTTGTCTAATAGAGACTGAAATCTCAACACCTTCATATTAAACTCCATGTATGTAGTATGAGATGTGATCTGGTTTTAGAATGAGGCTTTATTTAAGTGTGAATAATGACAAGTGAAAAAAATGATTTAGTATATCTACCTCTATGGTAAGGCTACCAGGTGCATGCAACCACTCAACTAATGCAGTTAAGGAAAATATTTTATAACCACAATAGATAATATGCTTAGTATAGGTCTTATCAGCATTTAAAAAAAGAAAAAACTCAGGCTTCTAGTAATCAAGTCTTGTGGTGTTGGTGGCATTGGTATTGGTGGTAGGGAAATATCATGAGAAAGCCTCTTTTGCCCATCTGCATTAAATGTCATAATTATATGAAAGACCCAACCACATGGGATATGTGAATGAAGAGGCTTCTTTTCTTTCCCATAATAAACGCAAAGAAATGCCATTGAAATGCAATGGCTCTGTCACTTATGGTCAATTACAGTAACCAGTTCTTCAGTTGCTGTTTTAGCTTCCCAGCTTCATTCCTATAGTATGGTTTGTTAAGCAAGGTAACCAGTCTGCCCAAACAGAACTTGGAAACTAATCAGGACATTGCTTTTCAGTATAATTAATAACATGAAGGTAAACTGGTGGATTATGAGTGGGACCAGTCATACTACTAGCCAGGTATATAACTTTAAGGAGGTGTCCTTTAAAATGTTTGCCTACAGACACTGAACTGATGCACTCTATAAGGAAATAGCTAGCTCCACCCATTCTACAACTTTTGAACTCCAGCAAGAACAAAGTGACTGCTGCTGAGCAGTTATTTTTATTAATAATATTATACAACTATGTAGATAAAACATATGTCCCTAAGGACAACAACGAGACCAGTGCAAAGTAGAAATGATGAAGATAATGTTCACAATGGTGTATTTTCTGATGGTCATGTTTTCTGATAAGTATGCACTAAATACATTTCATACATTACTAGAAACCTTGGTATGTCCATTCCTTGCATCAGTATCATTTGAACTGTAAGTGATTAGCGTGTTCTTACGGAGATCCTCAACTGAATTGTTTTGCTGTGATCTGGAGGGGTTAGTGGGTGACCATAATTTTTTTTTCCTGTGGTGAAGCAGACAACACCAAGATACAAGGACAGCTGCTGAACCTAAAAACACAATGAAGTAATTAATGATTTGGCCTCCATATCCTCTTACTTATGGAGCATCTCTTTACATTCCTGGAAAGAAAACAAGTTCCATCGGTATTGACTGGATAATAATGTCAACCATTTTCCATGAAGCTATAACAGTATAATTAACTTTAATAACTTTGTGCATCTTTATAGATATATATAGGACATCACTTAGTAAGCTTCTTGCTCCAATGCTATCAACAGGGCACTCTTAAAAGGCTTTGCTAAGCTTTACCCTCATTTACTAGAATTAGATAATATTAATATGGCCTTATGTAATTGAAGTGTATGCAATTATTTCAATATTATGCCTGGACCTATAAAAAGCAACTCCACCTGTCATTGTGTGCTTGTAATTCAATGAGGTAATTGATGTTATAGTAATTAGAGCAGCCACAGATAAGCAATTAGATCATTAGGATGTGACTACTTACAGGCCACTACCAGGAGGATGAGGGCTAGTGGTAAGCAGATAATTAAGTTGGAGAGCTGCATAGTGAAGAGAATTAAACATGTTCCTTTTGTGTAGGAAACTTACATCATTATCCTCCATGATATCATTTTGTGCTGTGTCCACTCTGGAAGATGATGAATCCATTGTAGGTATATTTGTTGCTTCTTGAGCTGGTGTGCTGGTAGAGTTTGGTTGAATTGTATGAAATCTTGCTATGGAGGTGCTGAGGGTGATGTGGAGAATGGTGGAAGTGGGAAAGATATCAAGGGTCGCTCCCATGGAGGTGGTGAGGGTGGTGTGGAGAAGGGTGGAAGTGGGAAAGATATCTCCTATGGAGGTGGCACGGAGAATTGTGGAAGTAAGGAGGGTGGTCTCTATGGAGGTGGCATGGAGAATCATGGAAGTAGGGAGGGTGGTCACTATGGAGGTGGTGTGGAGAAGCGTGGAAGTGGGGAAGATATCAAGGGTGGTTCCTGTGATGTAGGAAACAGTTGGGACAATGGAAGTGGTGAGAGCAGAGGTGGTAACAGCTGCATAGAGAAAAGGGTGATGAGAGAGGTGGTGGTGGAAGGGAAGGTGGCAGAGGAGAAGGTGGTGATTGTGTGATGCATATAGCTAGAAGTGTCTGAGACTGAGTGTGTGTTAGGAAGATGTTGTGGAAAACATCAATAGGCATTAGCCATGATTAATATATTCACTAGTCAATATAGAACTGTGTCCTAGTTTACCCAAAATCTCATGGGGATCAACCCTGATGCACAGATATGTTGATGGACACCTATCCTCCAATTCTGCAAACAACTCACGTCACAATACCATAGAAACTCCTTTCATTTAGTGGTATATTTATCCTCTTCGGCATAAACTTTTTTAGCTGGTAGTAGCTATATACACTGATATTGTCTGTACTCACTTTGATTCATCAGCTGCCCACAGTCTCCCAATGAACCCTCATCACAGACACACAATCTGGTGGTTAGCTGACAGTCACCTCTTCCATTACAAGAGTTGAGACACAGCTTATTCTGATACAAATCTACCACGATAGACAATAATAATTTACTATTACTCAGTCTGATTGTGGAGTGTGCAACCTTGAGGCTGTAATGAAGGGTGTATGACTGCTATCGATTCAACTCTGACATTCAACTCTCTCAGCCTAAAAATTTCCTCGTGTTCTCCTGTCTGTACATTTAGAGTGTAAAATCTATTCTGTGTTGCCCAGTATATGTTAGAGCCATACTGAGTCATTTGATATGTCCTGATAGCATCAATGCTACTTGTAAGATATTGTACTATGAAGTTCCAATCAGATCCCTGGAAATTAGAACGAGATATGGAGTATCTACATCGGTTCATCATGTACAAATGACCTTCATTTGGATCAACATGCACGGGACCTAAGAGAGTGCATCTGGAAAATTCCCTTTCTGTTCTGGTAATAATTTCTTCATTAGGAGCATTGTGTGTCAATGTCTCTAAAGTTTTCTTGGTGCTGTCCACCCACCAAATAGTTCTATAGAAAACAGTGTCATTATCATCGAATATAGGCAATACTTCAGGTGGTAACTGATAAACATATAGTCTATAAAACTCACGTGGCATTGTGATTTGGGTAGATTGCCATGCCCTGAGGAGTGGATTGTCTACATTCCACGGTCTGAACTCGGCATCCTGTTTTCAAGAGTACTCGACTTTGTGCTGTTTCTATGTTATACTCCACAATTTCTCTTCTTCCTCTATCCACCCAGTAGAGCCGGTCATTAATCCAATCCACTCTGAGATCAACTGAGTGTAGTTGTATAAAAAATATGTATACTATGTACAGTTAACTATACTATACAGTTGGGGATAGGAAATTTTCTCTTAATAAAGGGTCTTTTTCATCCGAAACATTAGAAATTTGTTTTTACTTTAATCTGTGCTGTGGTTGCTTTAGCTGCAGTGGCTATAAAGAATATTGTGCTATAGAAGCATATACATTGATGATGTAAGTCTACACCACATGGTCGCCTCCTAAAGCCACAAAAAGGGTATTTTTAACACTGCAAAGAAAGATGCATATTGAAACCTTTATGTACACAAATTTCTTAATCCAAATGATATGATTTATGTTACAGTAGCATGTGATCTGTGGTAGAGCTAATGTTCTGACATACCTATGTCATCAATGTCCACACCAGTTATGATATCTGTGATGTTGCTTCCATCAAGGTTAGCCTGTTTGACCACATTTGGTCTTCTAATGCTCCAAAACATTAACTGTCTCCTATCAAGGGGAGAAGAAGATTGCAAGTCAAGCAATTGGACCTATAACATGAATACACAGAGAGACACTTTGTACTGGTCATCATAAGGATTCTATTTTGTACAATTTGCTTCTCAGTTTGTAACTTGAAGCTAACCTCTTTATTTAAACCGGTTCTTGAGTTTTTACCAGGTGGCAGGATACTTCTAAGAGCTCAAGGAAAAAGTTTTATTTTTTTGCACCATTAGCTACAAAGTGGTCTAATTTGCCCAATTAGCTTTGGGTGAGCCATGCAGTCTAGAGCATACTGCTGGCCTGGATAATTGATGGTCATGGTTTCTACATTGGCTTGTTTACTGCACCTGTAGTGGTAAGCAAATCCTTGAATGGAGTCAGAGGGTTCATCCTGTACCAGTACTTTCACATTGCTTCCATTGAGATCCACTTTGTATATGCTGTTCTGTGCCGTGAAGAGAAAATATGGCATCCTGCAGTGTGAAATCACAAGATATAAAGAAGTTTCTATCTAGTTAGTTCCACACAGGTGGTAACCACTGTTTATTATGCATTATTATGCAGAACGAGTCTTAATTTACCATAATTTTATACACACAGTTCATGCATAATAATTTTATCATCACTACTATTTTAACTATCTCTAGTTTTTAAGGTTATAATTTGAACAGCAGAGTGCAAAATGACAATACTGACTGTATTGTGAGAATAATATAATCATTAACATTTTTGATGTTTGCATATTTTGTAGAACACATGGTGAAAATTTCAATAATAATTCCTAAAAATCAATAAAATAGACAGAAAGTGCATCTTTTTTTCTTCAAAATTTCTTGTCTGCTGCATGCGTAGCTCTATGTGTGTGTAGGTGAGGTTTTTTCTTCGAAAAGTGTAAAATTTCTTGTCTGCTGCATGCGTAGCTCTGTGTGTGTGTAGGTGAGGTTTTTTCTTTGAAAAGTGTAAAATTTCTTGTCTGCTGCATGCGTAGCTCTGTGTGTGTGTAGGTGAGGATACTTCAAAATAGCCAATTATTATTGCTTGTCAAGATATAAGCATTTGTTGCAACCTTCCTTTAGTTTTTTGTGCAGTTATACCAGCAAAACAAACATTATTTTGTCTCCTACAACTGCTTTGGTTACCACATGTATGAGGTAACAAAATAGGAGAGATAATGAGTTTGTTTTGATGAAGTATATGCCACTCAAGAATTTTGTAAGGATTCTGTCGTTAGCTATATACATAACCATTGCTCATGAGAAGGGAAAGAACACAGATTGTGAGTATTTCAATGTTAAAGTCTCTGTTATTAATAACAATGAAGGAAAGTGTATAACATTGTTGAATGATAGAAAATTTGAGGTGCTTACTTTCAAGACCACAGTAGCTACTAAACAGAGGTGAAGGAATGGTGTAATTGTTATATAGCCACAATCATTCCATACCAACAAAATTTTCTGTATCCCTAGAATTACAGTGTGCAATTCATCATTTTATTGTCACCTGATCATTGGGGAGTCAGTAAACAGAAATTACAGACATGGTAATGAGATCACTGAAGAAACCCTTAAGAGGGTCAGACCTTTTAACACTTGTGATGGTTAGACTAGTCTAAGCACTTTTATTTCCTGTTTTTGCTCCTCATAATTGAATTCCTCACTCAACTGCTATCATACATGCATTGCAATCAACTCCCTTATGGAACATGATGGCAGACACTATAGCATAATTGTATAGATAACAATAATATTATTGTATAGGTCTATAGGTATTATATAAGGTTGAGACAGTGCCTTTTTGATCTTTTGAAAACACTCAGTGGCAGATCCAGGATTTTGAAAAGGGGGGGGGGAATGATATCTCTAAGGTGGATCTCAGGATTTTGGGTAGTGGGGGGGGGGGGGGGGGGGGGAGGCCCTTGAGGGCTGAATTTGCTCTTTCAACTGTAGCAACAGTTACCAGAGTTATTGACAAGATATGAAACATTGTGCAGAGGAGTAGCCAGGAATTTTTACATACTCAAGCAGGAGATAGGGTTGGGATTTATGACAACATAGTGCAGTAAGTGCACCATCTAGGGGGGTCTGGGGGCATGCCTCCCCCCAGGAAATTTTTGTATTTTAAACCTCTTTGATTTAATCTGGTGGCATTTCAGGCTGTCTAATAGGCACCCACATGCACTATGTTAAGAACTTGATAACACAACTGTAAGATGTCCTTCTCAGCTGAGCTGAATCTTTTGAGGATATTCTCTCTAGAAACATCCATATCTCAGTATATTGGTTGACAATGGGATAATAAATATTCCTATGTTGAAGTATGCTTCAGCACTGTAACTACAGACAGAGTTGTTGTTGCATCAAAATTTAATGCATTAGTTTTACAATAGCAAAAATCTATTGAGGCAAAATGCCTCAGTTGCCTCTACAGTAGCTACTCTTATGTTGTGGTGATATTTTGGATATAATTTAGGAGAAAAATTAATGTTTCAGAAAGTGAGTCCTTCAGATAGAAACTTTAAACTTCTTGAATTTGTACAACACAGAGGTGTTATCATGTAGCTGCTTTTCAACTTTTGCTGGAATGATTTAACAAATTTAATGGTCTGTGTCATTATCAGCTACTCTGGGATGTTTTTCAATTCCAGGTATGTTGAATAGGCTGTTTACAAAGTACAAGCTATGCTATAACACTGCACGCCAGGCTCTAGCATTTAATGAATATTTACATGTAAAGTGTAAGCTACAATAATTTTTTTTACAGTGTTTGTGGCCCAGCTACACAAAACAATGTCACAAGGTGTTGAAAAGGGGGGCAATTGCCCCCTTTGCCCCCCCCCCCCCCCTGGATCCACCTCTGAGTTATTTTGGTCATACTTAGTCTATAAAAATACTTCTTAATGTATAAGTATTATACAGAGGTTAAGGTTGAAGGTTAGTCATATGACTTTTGACCCCTCCCCCCCAACCCTCACTTAGTTAAATGAAGTAGTCTAGTAAATGCAATGCATTACATTATAATAATAGTATAGCTCTCCCCTTTCCCCTTTTAATTACCTTTCAGACCTGTTATAAGTTACTGTGAGATCTAGAAGGTAGTGTAATGATGTGGATGAAACAGATTGTGAATAATCTATTGTTAATTGTCCTACTCATTCCTTTGACTATTTAAAAGGACTCAACATGACATAATTTTGGACTTTACCCCAAACTTTTGGCTTCCAGCATCCATATACTACATCAGTAGCCATACAAGATAAAAGCTAACTAACAGTGTTAGCAGCAGAACCAGGGAGAGGGGAGGTGTCAAAAATTAGATTAACTATACCATTTTTCACATCAATACATCACACACCAGTATTCTCTGGTCATATGATCAGTAAGTGGGTTCCTTCCTTTTTACCATTACTTAATTTCTGTAACCATCATACATACGTGTTCTGTGGCAGTACACAGATGATTAATTATCATGCTCAGTTGAAGTAACTCTCACAGAGCACTTATCCTTAGGCCAATCTCTATATAAAGGACAGTTTCCAAGGTCCAACTGTAGGTTGAGTTGTAATTACCTTGTATAATAAATTTTAATTTAACTGAGACTTCAGACTGGCTGCAGGATTATAGGATGGTGCAGACTAAGCTTTAATTAATGGAGTAATAAACCACAGTTAAAGGCTATAGGAAGGTGCTAAAAGTTTAAGATAAAGTTGATAATGAGCTTTCCTTTGGTGCAGACAGACAAGGAGTTTTTGTTTTGTTTTGTTTTGTTTTTCAATAACAAAGCAATCTATAATAATAATAATAATAATAATAATAATAATAATAATAATAATAATAATAATAATAATAATAATAATAATAATAATAATAATAATAATAATAAGAATAAGAATAAGAATAATAATAATAAGAAGAAGAAGAAGAAGAAGAAGCAGTAGTAGTTGTAGGAAATTAGATTAAGTTCAGATTGAGGATGTGTCAAGTTTGTGCATTGGGAAACTACAACTCATTTTAGTCAACTAGATTTTTATCATCCATCCACCATGAGATCCATTAGTTACCAGAATATCTTC